>WAAF01016645.1:37811-99436 GCA_013400475.1 Tricholaema leucomelas | reverse complement strand
AACCCCTAATATCCTGTGATCTTGTGAACTTGTCTATTTAATTCAAATTTATTATTTCTTCCCTTTAATCCTGCAGATTTCTCCACAGTTCTGTCCACAATTCATAGAGAAATGCTAGGCTGGTAACAAACCTTGCACAAAGGACTATCATGTAGTTGTACTGTGATGCAGTCACCATTGTACAGGTGAAATGCCTTGCTATTGTAGTTTATTGAAAAACTGCACAGTCAATATTTGTTACCTAGCTGGCTGTTGCCAGGAGACTGGAAATCCTATTAGCAGCCATGTGATGCTTTTTGTTTTAATGATTTCTTGCAAAGATAATGAGAATATCATGTTGGAAAACTAATAAATTATTGTGCTCTTACAGTAGAATAGTTAAGAAATGTTCAAGTTCACAAACACATCAAACTTACTTTATATGTCAGTACATCTCCAGGAGACAGCAAGGGACATCCCAGAGAAACAGACTAGGGATGTGATTGTAAAAAGAGCAGAGACCTGGTAGTTAGTTTTTCTGGTCAGTGTGGCTGAGTCTCTTTATGCTGAGTCTTCAAGTAGCTACATGAATGTTATTGCATTGCACCAAATACTGCATTTCCAGCTGTTGGCAAAGGAGCAGGAACTCACATTTAACAGCCAAGAGTAAGTCTTCCCTTGCCTGTCTTTATCTCTAGAGTATATTCAGGCCACAGTCATCCTTGACTGAGCTCTGCAACGGAACAGTCATGGTCTGGCAACCAGTGTGAATTCTTCTCTTTATCAGTGTAACAGGTTTAATTGAACTAACAGGCTAACCTGCCTGCTTCCCCATTATAGAAATGAGGGAGATGTTAATACACAAAAAAACCCTGGGTTGAGATAAATAGTTGAGGTAAGAGTTTACTGAGCAAATCAGATAATAATAACACAAAGACATAATTACCTTAGTCTCTTTACAGAAAAAAAACACAGCAGAAAGCAGTAGCAAGCACAAACAAGCGAGCTAAAAATCCAAGCCAGGGAGCTACTCCCCCATTCCTTCCTATCCTGCTGCCATCTCAGTGTAAAGAGCCAATACCCCAAACCCAGAACCCAAAAGTAGCAACCAGAACAAGAAGCCACTCATGTTGTAATCTGGACCTCAAGGCCCATAATACATCAACCATCATGTTCATTTTCAAGCTGGCATGATGACAGCGTGATATCATGCAGCAAATGTTTGACTTGACCTGTGACAATCAGACAAGCCAAAACAGAGTTGTTTTGTTTACATTTTTTGTTTGGTTGGTTGTTTTTTTTTTTTTAATTATTCCATGAGAAATTGCTGAAATTGAAGTTACCTCTTTTGCCTGAGAGCAGGAGGAGGACTGCTATCTGAATCCAGAGTAATGTGTTACAGGAAAAAAAAAAGTATAGGAACGTCTGCTCATTCATGACTGAACATGCAACTATCTCAGACATTTCACCATTCATACATATATTTATATACTTGACAAAACAGCTAGTTCCTTGACAAGAATTTGATGACTGATTTGGCCTGAGGCTTATACTTCTATTCCATGCAGACATGTTGAAAGTAAATCTATAGCAGTTCTGAATGAACATGAGTTATCATGGAGAAAAGCGGCTTGTGGGATGATTGTAGACATCAGTGTATTATAGTATACAGAACAAAACACACATGCCTTCAAAGAGAGAGGCCATTAATAAACTGGACAGCTGCTCTGCCAGTCAGACAGTTCTATCAGTTGGCCAGTATTACTGGGTGTTTATAATGTGTACAATATTTAGTCTTTTTCTGTATTTTACTGCGTGTATGTGCTCACAATATCTCCGTTATGAACGCATGTTCAGGTGACCTCTCCTGAGAAAAAGTAATCTTAAAGAGTGGATTCTTCAAAAGACCCTAATCCCTTTTCATTTGTGTAGCCTGAGTGAACAGCTTTTATAGCTGAATAATTTCCACCCTGAGGAGGATTCTTGAATTACTTTGCATTAGTCTAGGAAAGTGTGCCTGTTCTTTGAAAGGTGCTTTTTTTGCCCTGGGAGAAGACTGGGAAAACAATGGTTGCCAGTCTCCAAGAGGAGAGCCTAGGCTTCCAGTCACTGCAGTTAAGGCTTTCCCATTGTACTGCTGTTATCAACAGAACATAAAAATAAAAACAGATTGTTTGACCATAGAATTAGCACATTCCTGTTGAACTCTAGGTGACCTTAAGCTTTTGTCTGTTTGAATATCTCCTGTGTTTCTCACTTAAGAAAAATTTCTTCCTTAACATTGAAGTTCTTCTTCTGAATGCTGAAATAACTTCTGCATGGTTTTAACAGGCTTCATTGAGGCAGACAAGAAAAGATGTGTTCGAATGGTCACGAGGACATGTTGGATAAACAAATTTGTAATGTCCAGATGAAATTTAACCACATCATCATTAATTTATGCTGTTTGGCAAAACACTTCCTGTGTTTCATTTTGCACTACCAGTACATTGCAAGATTGAAAAAAAAATAATATTTACAAATATGTAAATAGGTAGGAACCACTGGATTAAAAAAAATCAAATCATAATCTTATGTTGAGTAACTTCTGCAATTTCCTTGTGGGATTCAGACAGCTGTTCATGGTTCTAGACCACATTGTTTACTTTTTCTTTTAAACTGACAACATTTCTCTGTTTAAATGGAAATACGTGGCAGCCATAACTGTTATTTGATGGTAGGGAGCCATAATGTATGGTATTGACAAGAGGCTAGAACTTGCATTTACTTCATGGCTTCATATGTGTGCTTTTATGCTTAAGAAATTAATTCATGTGTGTTGTGCTGGTTTGAGGCTAGTTCGAATATTTTAATGAGAAAAATTAGATTATACGCTATGAAAGGAAAACAATGCTGATGTGTACTTCACTCACAGGCTTGCTGAGAGGTATAAACACAAGAACACAAACACAGATAAGACAGAGTGTGTGTCTCTGTCAGAGTTGGTGTCTGTGCTTTTCTCCCTGGGCATCTTATGTGTAACTAAATCCCTCTGCTTCCTAATCCCCCTTGCTGATCCTTCAAACTCACCTTGCAAGCTCTGGGATAAGGTAGAGGGGTGGAAAGAAGGTGGAAGGGTGGTTGGGAGCTCCTCTTGGGGTGTCTGATTTCTGGGAGGGGTGTTGTGTTTCTGCATTGCCTTTAACGTGTATGTTTCTGTATATAGCTGTATATATTGTAAGTATCTGCTTGTATATTCTGCTACGCTGTGAATATAAAGCTTCATTCCTTAACCTACAGCCGGCTGAGTCTAGTCTGGACGATTTCACAAGAAGTGGAGGGGGGTGGGTAACTCCCAAACCATCACATGTGTAAATTAAGTTCTGCCTATCTGCCAAATCCCTGAGGACCAAGAAGAACTGCAGATGTGCTACATCACTTTTTCCATTTTATGACCTTCTTTTGCAGTTGACTCATAGTATTTTCAGTGCTACAACATAAGCCATTATAAAATGGCTGCTAATTTTTCCTTCTACCCCTTCAGCATGTGACAATGACCACTGGGGGCCTCACTGCAGCAGCCGCTGCCAGTGCAAAAATGGAGCCTTGTGCAATCCCATCACTGGAGCCTGCCACTGTGCATCAGGTTTCAAAGGTTGGCGCTGCGAAGAACGCTGCAATCAAGGGACATACGGAAACGACTGCCATCAAAAATGTCAGTGCCAAAATGGAGCCACCTGTGACCATGTAACTGGAGAGTGCAAATGTCCTCCTGGATACACTGGTGCCTTGTAAGCAGTGGGTATATTATTTATGGGGGAAAGATAAAAGTTTTAAGTAGTTCTAACAAGAAACTACATTTAGATTAATTTAACACTATGCTGTTACTCTAGCTGCTCTGTGATGCAGGCAAGCAGGGCTGGTAGCTAAGAAACAGCTGGGCAAACCATGTTGCAGCACAGTCAGATGTGTTGCTGAGAGAAAACTCTCTTGATCCAGGCTGCTAAGTAAAAGCTACAAAAAGGAGCAGCACAAGCTTCTTTCTGACCACTGTGAAAGCAGATTGCCTAAAAGTTTGGAAAAATCCTTTTGAAACTTGGAGTTACTTAGCTTTGTTCTTCCAGAATAGATCTTGGGCTTTGCCAGTAACAACATATGCGCACCAACCAATGTAGAAGGAAATATCTTTAAGAAAAAGTATTTCCCATATTTTCAGATATGTTTTTTTTTACAGATTTATTGCATGAATACTATAAAATATTCAGTATGCATCTGTTTAGGTTGTGCTGCTTTCTGTTTCATACTGCTCTCTGGAATAGTTATTGATAGCATTAAAGTGTCTGGAGGCTGGAATGTGTGCCAAAGTAACTCTTGTCTCTCTTGTACACGACCACCTCTCCAGCTGTGAGGACCTGTGTCCTCCTGGGAAGCATGGGCCACAGTGCGAGGAGAGGTGTCCATGCCAGAATGGAGGTGTCTGCCACCATGTCACTGGGGAGTGTGCCTGCCCGCCAGGATGGATGGTAAAAACACTTTCTGAAATTGACACAGCTCCATAAAACTTCCATATTTGTAGGTTTGAGGCAGCATCAGAAAATGGTAGCAAATAAGGATAGCAAATGCAGTCTGCGAGAAGCCAGGAGTAATGGGAAGCATATTTTAGCATAAGGACCTGGAATAAAATAGTTGCAAAACCATCTGTTCCTGAAAATCTTCCAGTTCTGTGCTGCCTTTTTAACTGTATCCCATTCTGGTAAGCAAAAGAACATGAATCATACTGTGGTGAGGTAACATCCTTTAAACCTTGTCTGGAAGTTATTCATTTGTAGGTATTTTAACACTGGGTTTTGGCCCTGTTTTCACAGAATCACAGAATATTAGAGGTTGGATGGAACCTCCGGAGATCATCCAGTCCAACCTCCTCACCAAAGCAGGATCACCTAGGGTAGTTTGCACAGGAATGCATTCAGGCAGGTTTTGAAAGTCTCCAGAGAAGGAGACACCATAACCTCTCTGGGCAGCCTGTTCCACCTCCTTCACTGTAAAGAATTTTCTCCTCATGTTAAGGTGAAACCTTCCATGTCCAAGTTTGTACCTGTTGCTCCTTGTCTTATTGCTGTGGACCAGTGAAAAGAGATTGGCTTCATCCACTTGACACCACTCCTCAGATATTTGTACACATTGATAAGATCTCCTCTCGGTCTTCTTCAGACTGAACAGTCCCAGGTCTCTCAATCCCTCTTTGTAGGGGAGATGCTTAAGTCCTCGAGTCATCTTTGTGGCTCTCCACTGGACTCTCTCCACTGGACTCTCTCCGTCATGTCTCTACATCTCTTGAACTGGGGAGCTCAAAATTTGAGACAGTGTTCCAAGTGTGGTCTCACTAGGTCAGAGTAGAGGGGGAGGAGAAAACCTCCCTAGACCTGCTCGACACACTTTTCCTGATGCACCCCAGGATGCCATTGGCTGTCTTGGCCACAAGGGCAAATTGCTGTCCCAAATGTTTTCATATGTATAGTATGAATGGTGAATGGGATATCAGAACTTTGACATTATCTTCAGACTTCCTACACTTTTTTTCAGTGAGTAGGGAAAGAACAAGAGACTATGGAATTGCAAGTAGCCTCCCCTACTAAGAGGCTGCCAGCTCTGAGCTCCTAAATAACTCAGGAAAGCATCAAAAGGCTGTAGTGTGATCAAAGCCCAAATAATTTCTTTAAATACATTTGTATTGAAACTCCCCTCACTACACAGGTGTAATTAATTCTAAGGGCATAAATAACAGTGCAGAAATTCAAAACCTATTGAAAGGAAGCAGACATCCTACCTAAGCTTTTAAGGTTAAGTGACTTTCAATGAAATTACAAACAGCTTTTCTTCCATTAGAAAAAAAACAAGTAAAGTAGTTTAATTGGGGCATTTTAGCAATTATTGATTTCTCCACCACTACTCAGTGGAGGGCATTTCTGGATGTCTTTTATACACTACTCCTTGGTAAATAAATTGGAAAGAGCTTGACATCATTTAGTCTTAAGTGTCTGTTTTCACTGTTGCTTAGAGATAGTGTTTTTCATTAGCTTGGCTTCCAAAATGGAAATTGTAGAAGATTATTCCTTCAGTGCTAAAAGAGACGTCATATTTAAAAACTGCAGAAGAGTCTGGCAGTTTCAAGATCAGCACCAGACAAGTGACATGAGTTTATCTTTATTCATTACTTCAAACCTTTGTTCCTAGTCCATTCAAGCTGTAAGAGAAAATCTAATAGTACGATTTTTTTATTCTGCATTCACAGGGCATGGTCTGTGGTCAGCCTTGTCCTGAGGGCCGTTATGGGAAAAATTGTTCCCAGGAATGCCAGTGCCACAATGGAGGGACCTGTGACTCAGCAACGGGTCAATGCCATTGCAGCCCAGGCTACACAGGGGAACGGTAAGAAAAACTTGGTTTGGCAAGTTTGCTGAACTTGCAGATGGTCTGTTATGAGAGAGAAAACTAAAATTCTGGTGGAAAGCAGAATTAAAATATCTGTGATACCATTAAAGGACTCTTATGAAATCTTTGCTGTGTCTTTTGACTGATCCTGGATCACAAGTTAAAAGTGACTGTATGATTACCCTTCTGTGTGGAACTGTTTGGCTTCAGGATTTTCCGGCTGTGGCCCATGCTCTGGCAGCGTCTCCTGTGTCTCCACTTGAGTGGCTGGTGGAATGACGCAGTTTGGGGTATGGCAAAGGGGTGAGGAGGGAAGACTTTTGTTTTGTGCAGATGTTTGGCAGTCATAGTACCAAGGGAGGCTCATCTGGTTCCTCTTCAAAGTAACCAAAGTGGATTTATCTCCTAGAGGTTTTGTTCAAATGAACAAACAAAACTTTATTTTCTGACTTGATTCTTAAAAGTCATCTCTGGTAGACTGGAACTATAAGAGAGCAAGACATCATTTTTGAAGGCAGTGGAAAGTGCTGAAATAAGTGTTTTTCTGATATATTTTAAATAGCAGACTACTCATCTGCTGAAGTCAGCAGTAGCTTATTCACCGTGGTCAATTCAGGAGACTTCTGCCAACATTAGTAGGTATTATAACCGCATGTGCTTCCAATGTGAGTGTTCACAGGACATGGAGAAGGCTGTGCCAGACTTAAGCGGGAAAAAACCTCATGGAGAAGAGAGACAATTACTCCATAGCTATTTGAATGCCATTATTAAATTTGTGTCTGTGAAGAAACAGTGCAGAAGGTGGTAGATGCATTTATAAGGACATAGACAATCAGGGAAATCAAGGGAATATCCATATGAGAGTCTACACACTCCACTATATTGGTGTTTCTAAAATCAATTATGTTTTTTGTCCTGGAATTTATATCTGACTTTAACCAGAAATACTTTACAGTCTGCAGCCTTTGGATCACTTTTGCAAGTCTGATCCTCCCTCTTTTCCTAACAAACAGGCGTTTGGCAATGCTCTTGTTATTCAAGGTACTCCAAGGATCAGAAGCAGAGATGTAGACTTGATTCTTAATTGATGTCAGTGGACTGGCAAGGGAGGGAAGTGTTGTGAGAAATGCGAGTGCATTGTCTGAGATAGTGCATACATACCATCAGCAAAAGGGTCAGGTTTAAAAAGTGCCAAGGTACTCTCTGCTTCTGCCTGCAATTTCAACAGTATTTCTCTGAGATTTTGGTGTGGTGGTGACTTCTAGAACTCCATGACAAGGCAATAAAAAGAGGACTCCTAGAACATTTAACAATTTCTAGGTGATCTGAGTTAACACAAAGGAATCTACTTAAAACTGCCTTTTTAATTTGTGTGATACCTATCCTTACCACAGAATGAATAATGTCTTTCAGAAGCCAGTAAAGATACAATTTTAAGAAAAAAAGTTACAAAAAGTTTGCAAGGTTAAATTTTATTTAATTTCATTGAGATTCTTGATTGCTGTTTGGAGAAAATTCGTTTTCTATTTTTATAACTTCAATAGAAAACAAACAGATTTATTAGCTCTAGTCTTATGCTGCATCTCTGAAGGAAAGGTGATTTTATTGACTACTTCAGTCGCCACAGAGTCACAAATGCTTTGAAACTTTCACATAACATTATCAGATTGAGGCAGGTATTGCAGAAGCACGAAATGAACATGTATTTCCATTTTACCACAGTGAGAGAGCTCTGCTAAATTCAGTTACATTTTACAGTGCCTAGTACGACGCCTCTGAACTTTTCCTGTAATAAACCACTAAACACACACAAATTTCAAAAGTCAGGTATATAAGAAAATTGAAGATTTTTTTTGTTGTTGTTAAAACCAGGGAAATTAACAGATTATAACCTAATAAAGCTATTAATAATGTGCTGTATTATTAAGTAATATTTTTCTACAAGCTGTAACACAGTGGAATTTACCCAGGTTGCAGGAGAAATATGCCTGATTCACCTGTTTGCTGAGCTTAAAGCACACCTCAGGACTTCAGTGTCAGCGTGTTCTGGCCTTAAAGCCTTGAGAGTTAGCTGTTTTGTCTTTTTTTTCTGCATGTCTGCATAATTCAGTGTTTATAGGATGCTAATACTGAAAAAAAAAAAAAAGTGATTTTCTGTGGCATGTGACCTATGAAATGAAATGTTACCATCAGTGGCACAAATATGTTGAGACAAATGAAATTGCTTTCCGTAAGTTTTAGAAGCATGATACTAGAAATTGTCTTTCAGTAGTCAGGCTGATCTTTTAGGTTTAAAAATGTCTTTCATATGTAAAACATTAAGGAAATCTGATTGCTAAATTAGCTACTGATTGCTAAAGCTCAGTGAATGAAAAGGAAAACTTGGATGAAATAATCGCTTTTTAAAAGATACTTTTTTCTTAAGAACCAGCAAAAATCACTGATACTACCTCATAGGGATTAAACTCCAGTCTTTACTAATTTTCACTTTCAGATATTATAAAAGTCAGATTAAAAAAAAAAAAAAAAAAAGGGATTTTGGATTCCTGAAAATTTTTCCATGTCATGCTATGGATTTTTTAAAAGCAAAAATCAACAACAGCCACAAAACAGGTTTAGAGTGAAATGGTGAAAATAAAGAATATTCTGGAAAATCACGTGTTTGAAAACACAGTTAGAAAATATTCTCATCAGAGACTGCTGAATATGATTGCCAGGGAACTTCCTGGCCTGAGCATCTGTGGGAGCATGGGTGTCTTCTGGATATCCATGTTATTGCTAAGTGAAGAACCTGCATCACTTTAAAAAGTTACAGATGAATGGCCTTCTGAAACAAAATACTTGAAAGTGTATTCCTTCATTCTTCAGGTCTGATATAAGAGTGCTTGGCTTTGTTCTGATTTCTGATCATGAAGTGCAGTGGTCTGAGTGTGCACATTGCCTCCTTTGAGAGGGGAGGAGAAGGGAGAAGTTTTCCAAAGGAGTTTGCAGAGCTGATGTTTTTAAGCCTGTCCAGCTGAGCAGCAAAAGAAAGCAGGCACTTCTAAATAGAAAGTTTGGTAAAATCTTGATATACTTAATAGGCATTTTAGACTAATATAAGAGATCCCTAGTATACCATATTTTCCTTAAATATCTAAATAAAACTAATTTATTTGTTGTTTGTTTTGGCTTGTTGTTTTTTTTTTTTCTCACAGATGCCAAGATGAATGTCCAGTGGGGAGTTATGGCACGCAGTGTGCTGAGACCTGCAAGTGTATGAATGGTGGCAAATGTTACCACATCAGTGGTGCCTGTCTTTGTGAACCAGGATACACCGGAGAGCACTGTGAAACAAGGCTTTGCCCTGAGGAAATTTATGGTCTCAAATGTGATAAAAAGTGTCCCTGCCACATGCCTAATACCTGGAGGTGAGCCTTACACTCTTTGACCTGCTTTCTACCTGCTTTCTTCTCTCTTTTTGTCAGTATAGAACATAAATCTGACTATAACTGAAAAGTATTATCTGATTTCCCCCCCCCCAAGTATTTTCATGCAAACTGGGGGAGATAAAGACTTGCAGAGAACTTGGTATTCTCAAGAATCATAGAATCATAGAATGGTTTAGGTTGGAAGGGACCTCAAGGATCATCCAGCTCCAACCCCCTGCCATAGGCAGGGACACCTCCCACTAGGGCAGCTCGCCCAAGGCCTCATCCAGCCTGACCTTAAACACCTCCAGGGAGGAAGCATCCACAACCTCCCTGGGCAATCCACCCTCACTGTAAAGAACTTCCTCCTAACATCCAGTCTAAATTTCCCCTCTTCCAGCTTAAACCCATTCCCCCTCGTCCTAACATTACTAGACCATGTAAATAGTCCCTCCCCAGCTTTCCTGTAGGCTCCCTTCAAATACTGGAAAGCCACTATAAGGTCTCCTCGAAGCCTTCTCCTCTCCAGGCTGAAGAGTCCCAACTCTCTCAGCCTGTCCTCATAGCAGAGGTGCTCCAGCCCTCTGATCATCTTCGTGGCTCTCCTCTGGACCCGCTCCAGCAGTTCCATGTCCTTCTTGTATTGGGGGCTCCAGAACTGCACACAGTACTCCAGGTGGGGTCTGACGAGAGCAGAGTAAAGGGGGAGAATCACCTCCCTTGCCCTGAAAGTGCTTCTGAATTTTAGTGTAGGTGATTATTTTAAAACAAAATTCCCAAAGTCTTTCCAATTGTAAATCTGGATTTTAAAAATACCCATTCCCCTTCCCCACCCACCACCACCTGCCCCTTTAAACATTTTTTTCTAGAAAGCAGCTAAAATCTGACCCCTGAACCTAGAAGGAAAAGAAGTTTGCCAGTTGACTTAACCTTTTATCACGTCAGCTTATTCAGGCGCTGTTGAGTCCTATTTTTGCCTTTTTTTTTAAATTTTTGTGTGCCTTTGTGGATTTTGCTATATTTCAGCACATTGTCACGGAAATTTGAAAGCTAGCTTTTTGGAGACAATTTTTCAGCTGTGAGGGAAGAACCTCAGACGTCAGTCAAGACCCGCTGACATATTTATAGAAAAACTGTGGACAGCTTTCTCTTGTTACCCAACACAGTTCTTCTGGTGAAATGTCTTGGTCATTGTACACTCACACATTCATTTACACTTAATAGTAGCTTAGATAAGGTTTGTGAGCATTATATAAATTTTTTTGCTGTGAAAATAGCTGTGAAAGAAATTCGTAGGAACTACTGAGTGCAGGAGAGAGTGCTGCTGTATGTTAGAATCAGTCAATCAGGTTGGAAGAGACCTCCAAGATCATCCAGTCCAATCTATCACCCAGCCCTATCCAGTCAACTAAACCATGGCACTGAGTGCCCCAGCCAGGCTTTTCCTGAACACCCCCAGGGACGGTGACTCCACCACCTCCCTGGGCAGCCCATTCCAATGGCAATCACTCTCTCTGTGAAGAACTTCCTCCTAACATCCAGCCTATGCTTCCCTCGGCACAACTTGAGGCTGTGTCCCCTTGTCCTGTTGCTGGTTGCCTGGGAGAAGAGACCAACCCCCACCTGGCTACAACCACCCTTCAGGTAGTTGTAGACAGCAATGAGGTCTGCCCTCAGCCTCCTCTTCTCCAGGCTAGACAACCCCAGCTCCCTCAGCCTCTCCTCATAGGGTTTGTGTTCCAGGCCCCTCACCAGCCTTGTTGCCCTTCTCTGGACACGTTCCAGCACCTCAATATCTCCCTTGAATTGAGTAGCCCAGAACTGAACACAGTATTCAAGGTGTGGCCTGACCAGTGCTGAGTACAGGGGAAGAAGAACCTCCCTCCTCCTACTGGCCACACTGTTCCTGATACAGGCCAGGATGCCATTGGCCCTCTTGGCCACCTGGGCACACTGCTGCCTCATCTTCAACCTACTATCCACCAGTACCCCCAGGTCCCTTTCCTCCTGGCTGCTCTCCAGCCACTCTGTCCCCAGCCTGTAGCACTGCTTGGGGTTGTTGTGGCCAAAGTGCAGAACCCTGCACTTGGCCTTGTTAAATTTCATCACATTAGCCTCTGCCCACCCATCCAGCCTGTCCAGGTCCCTCTTGTATATTAGATGCCCTCTTTCTATAGATAAAACAAACACCTACAGTCAGAATTTAGCACTGATGTTAAGGCACTAGAGCACATCCATGGAAACAGCTATTCTGTAAGGCCTCTGTTAGAAATTGCTTTATAGATTGCCTCAAGTGTTCAACATGCCTTTCCTTGACAAAACCTGTGATATCAAACTAAATTCTTTTCCCTTTCCATTTGTGTGCTTGCACTTCTTACCCCATTTACTTGAAATATATGGTTTGGGTTTTGTTTTAGTTGTTTGTTTGTTTGTTTGTTTTTTAATACAGTTTCTAGCATAAAATCAAGCACTGCAATCTCTGGGCAATGCATTCAAGAATAAATGGTAGCATAATGCTGACCAATGTAGCTCTCAGGTTATGCTGATAGACAAAATACTATTGTATTATGAATTACAGTTAGCTGCTTTCCTGAAAACTTGTCTGGAGGCTGTTGCAGTAGCCTTGTTAGACAGGAACATGTCACACTGTATAGTATTTCTGCTATTACAGGGATTACTTCTGATTCACGTTCACCACAGCTGTTTCTTCATTTTTTATTGCTGGAAGACAGCTTGTGGTCAAATCAGATCACAAATGTTTGCATCTAAACAGACACATGTGGTTGATCTTTTCTCAAACAATTTTCCTTTCTGTGTGACAAACCAAAAGGTGCTTAACAGCGTGTAGGTGTGGGAGCATATTTGCAAGGGTATAATGATCTGTGTGGAAAACGAAGACTTTCACAACTTCACAAGTGTATTTTACATAGGAAGCTTGGATTGGGAAGTGATTAAGACCACCCAAACAAACAAAAAACAGAAATCAAGGGACATCTGAGTAATGGTGCAGAAGACAAAGCTCCCTGTGTTTTGTAAGGGTTTTGTAAGTTCTAGGTTCACGTGGCAGTTTTTATTCTCTTTGTATGGTGCAGAGGACAGCATCAGGTAACAACCCTCTTGCTTCAAGAGGTTTCTTAACAAAGGGCTCTTCTCTGTTGCATCTTTCAATATATAGGAGAAGTTTGATCTAGAGTGTAAAACAGACACAAACATCTGTTCTCTGTGTCTAGGTGACACTATCCATTTTCTGGTTTTACATGGTAATCATGAAAAAAATCTGAGTGAGTACTAGCTGGCTGAGACTAAGACCTCAGAAAGCATGCTTCCCCATGCATAGTACAAGGGGTACAAAAGCAGGACTGAGCTGTTAAAAGCAGACTTCTGTGTCCCTGCCATTTCCATCCACAGTTTGCAAGACTCTCAGAAACTTACCATTCTGAAGATCCAGTTTTCATGACTGGGCAACAAAGATCTTCACCTGGCTTGGCCACCATTGTCAGTTTTGTACAGGAATATTCTTCTAGCTCAACCTTTTAGATTAGGTTTTGTCCTGGATTTACTCAAGTGACAAGATAACTGCTCAGAAAGTGTAAAAAGGGCAGTTTGTAGCTGCTTATTTATCTAGAAGGTTTACAAAGGGTATTTGTTACACCTGTGGTACATCAAGTGCAAGCTCACTCGTTGTTTTCATCACTGCTTCACACCTGTAGGTAAGATCATCTGGGTTCACTCTATATCACCAACTAATTTGGGATAGTTCAGGCTACAATTAGGGTTTATTTGTGTGAGGATTCTTTGGTATTGTGCTTTTCCTGAAATACATGTGGAGGGTCAAGTGAAATTTTGTGATGTAACAGATTCTTAGTTCATATAGTCTGGGTGTGTTTCTAAAAACAATATTGGGGCATCCTGCAAGTTTGCATTTTTCTAGTGGACCCATATGTACAAGTACTAGAGCTTTTAATGGAAACTATATATTGCATATGGTGCTTCAGAACATAGATGGAAATTGTAATAGTGAAGCATCTATATAAATCATATTAAAATAACTAAGGTCTTCTAAGCCCCACTTCAAATATCTAACACCAACTGACAAACAGCCATTTTGTTAGCTTGCTTTTATACAGAGTAGGCTTGTGTTTCCCAAAAGCATGAACAAAAGACCAGGAGTAAAAGAGGATGTGCTGGCAATATCTCCCAACATCTCTTTATTTCCCTATCTTAATATATAAATTTTATTGCCAATCAAGCGGACTGCATGAGACCACACCAAAAAGCTTCAGAAGTGCTCCAGCTTCCTACATCTGATTACAAATTACAGAATGCTAAGTTTGGTGTCAATCAACATGTGTGCAAGTGTGCTTTAGTTTCACTCACTGGGGCGGGGGGAGGGCACAGAATATCAACACCTTTACTTCACACCCAGTACTTGCTTATGCATGCTTTCTTTCCTGAAAGAAAAAACTCAAACCAAACCCCAAAACAACCTATCGACACCACTGAAAATTATGTTTTTTTTAAATGATAGTACTACTAAATTTATGTTATAAATACATTGTAATTCATATCTGAATAACTCTTCAGTTGTGGAGTGAAAAATTATATCATGTTCCCTGATCTGTATTCTTCCACTGATAAAAAACATGAAGATTGGTGTGATGGTGTGACAGCTGGGTAGATGAAGGGAAAGCAGTGGGTATTGTCTGCCTCAATTTCAGCAAGGCTTTTGACACTGTCTCCCATAAAGTCCTGATAGGTAAGCTTAGGAAGTGTGTGTTTGATAAGTGGACATTGAGATGAATTGAGAACTGGCTAAAACAACAGAGGTTAGAGGATTGTGATTAGCATTGCAGGGACTGTAGTGAGCTGTAACTAGTTGAGTTCCCTGGGGGGTCAGTACCGGGTCCAGTCTTGTTTGACATACTTATCAATGGCCTGGATGAGGGGACAGCATGTACTATCAGCAAGTTTGGTGCTGATATCAAACTGGGAGGAGTGGCTGACGCACCAGAAGGCTGCGTTGCCATTCAGTGAGACCTGGACAGGCTGGGGAGTTGGGTTGAGATGAACCTCCGGAAAGCTCAACAAGGGCAAATGTAGAGTCCTGCATCTGGGGAGGAATAACCCCATGCATCAGTGCACGTTTAGGGGTTGACCTGCTGGAAAGCGGCTCTGTAAAGAAGGACATGGGAATGCTGGTGGACTCCAAGTTGACCATGAGCTACCAATGTGCCCTCGAGGCCAAGAAGGCCAACAGTATTCTGGAGTGTGGCCAGTAGGGCCTAGGGAGGTTCTCTTCCTGCTCTACTCTGCCCTGGTGAATTACTTTTGCAGTTCATGCTTTGCTTTTTCAGCAGTATGTTGTTGGTTGGTTGTATTCAGCAACAGGAAACTATTTGTTTGACAAGAGCAGTTCTAGAGTCCCAGGGCAGTTAAAACTAGTATGTCATGATCCTATTATGCTGCAACTCTTCGGAAAGAATATGGTTGCTACTTATAGCACCTAAAAGGGCAGTATTTTTTTAAACTTTCAAATGGTCAGAAAAATGCTTAAACGCACCCCTACAGAAGGAGTCAGCAAATCTTGCAAAATCAGGCTCTTGTCATGGGTCACTTAATGTGTCTGGATGAAGGCACGTTTTTCATTCAGTACACTTAAGGGAACTTCAGTCAGTGGCAGACAAATATCTTTAAACAGTCTTCCCATTGTAAATATGTTGGATTTTGGATATTAGAGCTTTCCTTTGGTGAGAATTAGGCAAGAGCTTTGTCTGCCAGAGTGCTACAGAGTGCCCCATTGTGTCTACTTTTCCAGCACATATATCTTTACACAGCTGATGATGTCCATTTGTTATGAGGCAACAGCTGTCTGACTGGTCCTTCAATGAAACTGCTGTTCCAGGTAGGGACAGGTGGTCTGCCACCAGGTATGGCTAGCATAGGGGAGAATCTCTTCAAAAGGCCACTGCTCTGATGGCACATCTGATTTCTGGCCAGTTAAAATGATTTTATGTAATTCCTGCAAATCTGCCAGTTGTCCTGTAGTCAATCAGCAATGAAAAGAAAAAGTGTGTGCTTGCTACTCGCTGAGTCCCATGTTTTATGTTGGGTGCTGTGCTATTTTACCAAAGCATCTTATTTCTTGGGCAGTATGCTGCTGAGTTTGGGCAGCGTTATGAAAATGATTTGCCTATGCTTTGAGTAGAAACCAAACAATACATTCTGGGGAATTTAATGGTTTCATCACCTTAGTATTTTTAACTACAGATATGTATTTTATGGTAAAACTTGTGTTGCAGATAAGTTGCTTTCCAATAGAAAAACATTTCTTTCCATGCCCTCCCAAAATGTCTGTATCTTCGACAATGTTACATTTGCATTGCGGATTGGGGAGTAAAATCATCTCTATGTATAGCATGCAACTTATCTGTAACAGCATTTTGTTCTCTGAAAAAAAAAAATGATGTAACATTTAGTCCTGAATTATCTTTCCTTTCATCCCCTCCTGGCAGCTGTCATCCTATGTCTGGGGAATGCTCCTGCAAGCCCGGCTGGTCTGGGCTCTACTGCAACGAGACTTGTTCCCCGGGATTCTATGGCGAGTCATGCCAGCAAATCTGCAGCTGCCAAAATGGTGCTGACTGTGATAGTGTGAATGGGAAATGCACCTGTGCCCCTGGATTTAAGGTGAATAAGTCTCACTTTCATGGTGCCTTTTTAGCTCCACTGCCTTTAGTTATGTGCCAAATTCTTCAAGATGCCTGTATGTACAGTTAAAAAGAGGTAAGGACAGTTAGGTATTGCTGAGAGTATTATAAAACTCTGAAAAGGCCATTTGTGATTGGTTCTTGGTGTATTGAAATTAAGCCATTTTAAGAAAGAAAAGTTACTTGCTTTGTAAGACTGTGATAAGAATACGGGTGTGGTATTGAGGTGTACAGAAAGGGAGAAATAATATTTTTAAGTCATTATCTCTGTGCCAATTCCTCATGTTCTCTCCAGAGAAATTCTAGACATTGGCATTGGTTTTTATAAATGTTCAGGACAGATGAATCCACATCTTTTACACATAGTTGCTGTTGCAATAAGATGATAATCTAACATAGAAATAATTTTACAGGATGATTGTTCTTCTATGAGAAGCAGCTGTGAAAAGTTCAGCTGAATATATTACCTATACACACTGTTCCATTAAACTGCACTCTTACTGTGTTTTGGATTCATGAAGGGTTTCTTTATCACCGAATGTACTGTCCACTGATATAACCAAATGCTGCTGGCTTTTGTAGCATCTCAGTCAGTCTATGTCATTTATTAGTTGTATTGTCTGAACCTCCTTAGAGAGCTTTTAGCCTCTAATTTTGTATAATTCAGGGTGCTGCTTGTGGTACTCCTTGTCTTCCGGGGACATATGGAGTAAACTGTTCATCTGTATGCAACTGTAAAAATGAAGCCATCTGTTCACCAGTTGATGGTTCTTGTGCCTGCAAAGCAGGTAAGTGACTCTTCATGTTAATTTTATTTTTCTGTAATCATGACACTGCATTTTTTAAGTAAAGAAGAAAGTATGTAGACTACCTTGAAGGCCCTATCCCTAAAATACTTCATGCTTCTGCATCTCTGGAAGGTAAAACCTAGAAAAATATCTGTTCAGAGAACAGTGCACACAGCTTTTGATTCCTGGATACAGTTCTCAGTGGGCTGCATACTGACTTAATTGTTAGTGTTCACAACTTGTCTGTTGGGGTAGTGCTATGGTGTGCTAAAAGAACTACTGATACGTATTTAGTCAATATCAGCCTTCCTTGTAAAAATACATGGCACTGTTTCCCCTCAGCCTGCTCTTGCTGCCACCCTCACCCCTCTCAACAGCATGGAGAATCAGGCTTCCTCCTGACAGTTTAGCACTGGCATTAACGGCTCCTTGAAATTTTTTCCATCCACGTACTCTGCTGCTTAATAATTATCTGACAAAACCTTGCCTAGCACCTTTCCCCACCCGTGCCTTTTACTGTTCCCTGTATAAGCGAGAAAATTGCTGAATCCTCCAGCAGTAGTGCAAATGGACTCACATTTCTCAACCCTTTAGTCTGGCTCCCTCTACCCAACAGTAGTTTCGATGGTTAGTGCAGTACTTCCACCAGGACCTCTGTGTACCTGCCCACCTCTTCATCTCATATCTCTTCACCTCACAGTAGCATGTGTCATTGTCCGGACCAAAGATATCTCAGACATCCTCCAGCACAGGTTCTGCAGAGACTTTTTCCCCATGGGCCCACATGGTGTTCTTGTTTGGCTCAAAACATGCTGTTAAATTCCACTTGCAGATCTGCCTGTGTAACGTACCTCTTTTCCCAGCTGTGATGTTAGATTGCTGAGATGAGAGGGGCAGGCTGTCTGTTTGCTCCCAAGCAAATCCCATGTCCAGCTCACACTGTAGATCTGCCTGTCTAAAAATATTTTTCTATAAACAGACGGAGTATTTTCAAGAGTATAGGAAATATATTAGAGTTACCTAGACAAATACTGAAGAAATTTGCCAGTAGCTGACACAATTAAATTGGTCACGTAGCAAATGAGTTTCCCGAGACAGCGGATCTGATTTAACTCTATTAAATTAGCTAAATAGCTACTGCTAAGTAGCTAGTTGTGAGGGGAAAAAAAAGTAGCTAGTTGTGAGGGAAAAAAACTATTCCATACATAATCCTATCTTCTTGTGCATCATGCAGTTTTAGTCATACTATGATGAAAAAGAAATGCAAATAGTGAAATTAAGCTAAATTAAATTAAATGCAGATATGTGTCATGTAAGTGAAGAAAATTAGTAAATCCTAGAAAGACCCTTCAGAGAAAGTACCTTGGTGTTCTAGCTAGTAGAGTATGTTTTTTTCTTTTCCAGAAATGACCTCTAAATTCAAAGTTGTCAGTCAAAGGCACGAGGCAGCTTTGTTTTGATACACATGTTTTGCATAGTCTATAGATTAGGCTCACTGCAGAGTCATTTTCCCCTTCACTTACTGTAAACAAGGTACAGAATTGGAAACTTGGCTTGTGTCACTGCTGATGATAACATATGACTGGATCACGCCATTTCTTGTATTGAATAGATGAAAACATATTTTAAAATCTATTTGCATTTCTGTCTATCCCTTGTACTGCCTGCAACGCTCTTCTACCAGGCGTAGTCAGCAAAGAATACTGCATTTCAGAACCATTTCCCATTACATTACGGTTTTTTGTTTATTTGGTTTTCTTTCTCTTTTTTTTTTTTGTTTTGGGTTTTTTTTGTGGGTTTTGTTTGTTTGTTTGTTTGTTTTTAAGTACAGAAAGATAAAATATCTTCTATATACTCTTGGACAAATTGAACATATACACTGCATTTTTTTCCCTGTGTTGACCACTGGTTGAAGAATTCTGAAAGCAGCAGGTTAAGTCTAGGGAAAGTATTCAAAATGATTTTTTTTTTTTCAGGCTATGCCTTCTTTATAACTTTCAGTATAGTTCAGTGCTACTTAGTGAAATTTCAAGGTGTCTCTGTTTTCATTTCAGATCTCACATCAATTGCTTTTGTATGTTGGCACCCATCTGCAAATGTATGCTGTGCACAGATGTTGCAAGGTGCCCTTGAGCACCTTTGTTCAAATGTGGACAAGTCCTCAGCTGAAAGTGCTGATGCCAGCCTGTAGTTAATGTTACCCCAGTATTGTGCATCTCTGAGAGATGGCACATGGTCATGGTAGGCAGAGGGAAACATGTCCTCAGAGAGGAGTGGGAGAAAACTTGATTAATGTGTCACTTTAATTCTTATTTTCGGCAGGTTGGCATGGTGTAGATTGCTCAATAAATTGCCCCAGTGGTACCTGGGGACTTGGCTGTAACTTAACTTGCCAGTGCCTTAATGGAGGGGCTTGCAATGCACTGGATGGAACCTGTACCTGTGCCCCGGGCTGGAGAGGAGAAAAATGTGAACTTCCTTGCCAGGTAGTTTAATGATTTAATTAATTTTGCACTGTAGCGTAATACTGAGGAGGGGGGCACTTCTGTCATTCTTCTGACTTCATGGGCATAAGCTGCTAAGAAGCACTGCACATGGTATCTCATATATGACTTGGTCCAAGATCAGGGACAGGCACTGACATTTCTTTTAGAAGGACTCAAGGCACTCACAAAAAATGACTAAACAAAACGAAGATACACAGATGAACACTCTTTTTTTCTGCTTTCACACCTTAATACTGGACATCACAAATTTCACCAGCTCCATCAGAATTTGTTGGGAAACAACTCCCCAGATTTTTCCCTGTCAGCATCAAGTGCTATCCAAATTGCTTGTTAAACTCAAGTAAAAAAGATGAGAGAAAAAATGCACCAAAAATATATTCCACGTGAAACAATGTGATATTAAGTAAATTAGCTTATTTTGTTGGTACAGTATGAATGAAGAGGTTTCGTTCTTTCTCAGACACAAGAAGGCCCTCTTATTGCCCAGTCTTAGGACACATCATTGCCTTTATATAGAGGCTTTGATTTCCACTGTCTCCAAGATTTTGAGAACTGCAAAATGAGAAATCATGGAGTTGACAAAGGCACACTGCTCATCAGTTCTGTTCCACCTTGTAATGTGTAGTTTGAGGAAGCAATAAAAAGACACAATTTTGAGATTTTTAAGAATGGTAATATTAAAACCAAATTTATTTTATCATAAAACTGTTTGGTTTCAATTACATTTTATGCACAAAAATCTAAACACTTTATGAAAAATGGGGGTTTTCTGGAGTCCATATTTTCCAGTGGTGGACTTCATTTTTCCTGGGAAATTGTAAAAAGCCATCATTTCAAAAACAAACTTCTGTCTGTTCTTCATTTCCTCTCCATGGTTCACTTTCGCAATGCTATCTGCATAGCTGGTTCCTTGTTTAATATAATTGTAAAGGAATCACCTGAACTGAACATAAACGTTGTAAATTCCCCTCCCATTTCATATTCAGGCTTCTGTCAGTTTGAAGTAGCTCTATTGAGCAGTAAAATGAGAGTAGCTGAACTACAGCATAATACATTCTTTGAATGAAAATCGTCTGTTGTGCTTTCAGAGTACTCAGAAGTTATTTGTAGGTGTATTTTTTTTGTGGTTGTTGTTTTACAGTCAGTTATAAACTGATACAGTGAGTAAAGTGGCAAACAAATTCTCAGATATTCTGGAGAGCTCACTATGGAGTGCCATCTGTGCACAGTTATGCAGTGTTTCCATCAATGCATCCGCATCAGAAGACTCATTTTTCTTTTTTCTGAAGTAGCTTTGTTTATCATTTAGCGTCTGATTCTGAAGGATGATGAAATCTCCCAAGCTCCATTAGCTCTTCAAAAGTGACTTATTAAAAGAGATAGGTTTCATTTCATGGCATTTGCTTCACTGTTCCTGATTTTGCAAAATAATGCTTAAACACATTTCTGTATCATATAATTTAGTATACTTCTGCTCATTGTCTTACTCTCTGTCTCTGTGCCAAATGATGTAATATGCATTTACATACTTGAAATGCACATTCTGTCTCAAAATGCCAGAGCAGGAAAATAGACAGAAAACCAGTTCAAATGTTCCCAGTGCTGTCTGGAAAAATTCTGACACTTAGGCAGAGAGTTTATTTAAATTAATGTATTACAATTTCTTTCAATAACTTTGGAAAATTAATGTCATTGCCCACATAGTTACTCAGGATTTCACTGACATTTGGACTTCAGTACAGATGCATATCAGACTGAAAACACTCTGTTTCAAAAAGATATTTGAGGATTTCCTTTCTTTTCAAATCAGTTTTGGAATGAGAAACAAAGGAATATTTTTTTTCAATATATAGAAAAAAAGTATTGTTGAGATGAGCAAAAGATGTTTATACGCAAGTAATGTAAAATTTTCTCCTACTTTAAAGATTGGGAATTTAATAGCTAAGTCCTATGGAACCTGGTAGAATGGTAGGCATGAAGATCAAATAATTTTCCCATAGGTTTTATTCTGATTTTTACCATGAATGAGATAATTTTTAGACTTGATTTCAAATGATGACTAGCTTTTCCCTTTTTTGCCTTTACTGTGGGTAACTTCAGAAGCTTTACCTTTAATTGTAACCTTCCCCCCCGCCCCATATGTTTTTAATTTGGTTTTGACTTTTTTTCTATAAAATGAATTTACTGTTGTACTTTTCTTTGTTTTGCAAGGCAAAGAATGTGATTGCAAAAATGCAGTTCTAAAGATACTAATCTCTTCAGTTTCTCAGATGCTTGTTTTATGGAATTAGCCCCAAATGTATGTGATACCTTCTACAGCAGAAGCAGAAAAGACAAATTCAAATGTTTAAATGTAGTTCCATGACAATCAGCTGGCACATTCCATGAAAATTCCTCTGGCACAACTGCCTACACCAAGAGAGGTGTTCAGCTGGTTACTTTAATCTCTTTGATCTTAAAAAAATGTTGCAGAGCCAAAAATTCATCTTGTGTAGTGTCTCTCAGCCATTCTTTATGCAATAAACTTCACATTGAGGATATATTTTATGTAATGTTTTACTACACTTTTCTGAAAACGTGGCTTTATGTGGTATCTTTTTTGATCAGTGTGTAGAAAGCTCAGGGCAGAAAGTCAACTGAACTGCTTTCCCATCCCTCAGATCCTGGAGTACAAAATCATCTGCAAGGGAAATTGGAGTGACAGGACAAGGAAACTTTTCCTGAATCCTCTGTAGTGTAGTGTGCTCTGTGTCCCTTTCTCCAGGGTATGACTCTGTTTTTTTCAAAAGAAGATAATGAAAATGATGATAAAAGGATGATAAAAATGTTCCAAAATCCAGATTTTTTTTCTTTATATTAAGAAAGCAGATTGCATATACAGGAAAGATCTGTGGTTGCTTTTTGAAGCAAGACTGATCAGAACTAATTCTCTGCTAACTCCCAGTTGTCATCATGATTTTTTTGTTTGTTTGTTTGTTTTCCTTTTTTTCCCCCTCTGTGTTGCCACAGGATGGCACGTATGGTATGGATTGTGCTGAACGCTGTGACTGCAGCCATGCAGACGGTTGTCATCCCACCACAGGTTACTGTCGCTGTCTACCAGGATGGTCAGGTACAAAAGAGACTGTCATGAAGGACAATCAAAGTTTTCACCATGGTGGGACTTGGTCTTGCTTTTTGATTTTGTAAGTAGAGAAGGACTATGTGGAATTGGAAGGAGAAAAGAGCCAGTTCCAAGGCTGCTGTGTTCCTCCTAGCAGATGTGGAAACTTTGTCAAACATGGGATCCACAGAACACTGGGAATAGAAGGGGAAATCTTAAAACTTGGGTGCCTTCACATTATCATTCCTTATGAAAGTGGTGAATAACTGTAAATATTCATGGTTGTGCTGGCAGCTTTGGTAAGTAAAACATCACATATTAGGAACTCAGACAGCTTAGCTCAGGCAGCCAAAAAGAGAATACATCATCCAGAAGCTGTGCTGCCATTTGAGTTTCTCAAGCTTTTGGAAAAAAAAAAAAAAAATTAAGTTTCTCTGCACATATTTTCTTCTGTATGAAAATTAATGCACTTTTTCCACAGTTTCTCCAATATTTCCTGGGTGGCTTTAAGAACCATAGATATTTAATTATTCATCAAAATTTGTGTTTGACACTGTTGTTGTGCTCTTTTTTTTGTGGAAAGCAATATTTTTTGAAAACATGCTGGAACTATGTAGAAAGGCAAGCAGTCATGAAATGCTCCTTTCATCTCTGGGAGGCAGTTTTAGTTCTCACATAGATCTGAGCTCTAAGTGTTGGGAAAACTCTTGCATCTTCAATAAGGACTAATTAACATGATGAGTTTGCCCCACTCAGAGTGTTCTGAACTTTGTGTCTCACTGTGATTCTGTAATGTTGCAAGGGTCAGATTTCATGTCTCCCATGTGCATGGGCTCCTTCTGCTTAATAATGAGAATTCAGCATAAAAAAGACACCTTAAATGAACAGGGCACATGTTTGCTGTGGAAAAAAAAAAGGAGCGGGGTTGGTTATTTCAGATAAAACCTCATATTATTCACTACTCATTCAGTCATTTTTAAGTTAATATTTATCCTAATTGACTTGCAATTTCATGATGTAATTGTTTTCGTTTTTTTGAGCTCTGTGGTGAAGGGTTGGACTTCATGATCTGTGAGGTCTCTTCCAACCCTGATGATACTATGATACTATGATTCTCTGGTGCTTCTGGGCATAGTAGATGGAGGTGAGAAGACAATCTGCAACGAGTCATTTTTTTGACAATTTTAGCAGATCATAAATGTGTGCTTGGAGTTTATGACATCCTCCAATACAGTTTTTACTTATTTTTTTTCCAAAACATTGAATTTTGTATGCTTTTTTGTTTGTTTGGTGGTGCTTTTTTTCCCCTTTTCTCCCTCTAGTTCTGTAGACTACAGGCATTTTGGTCAAAATACATTATACTTTATGTCTGAAGTTCGGGCTGACTAATTGTAGTTAATTACAGATGATTTTTTTTTTTTCTACTTTTTGTTCAGATGAACATGACTCTTATCATTAGAAAGTGGAATTTTGTAGGGGATACAGATGTGGGCAGGAAGAATATCTGCTTTGGTGTGGAACAGCAAACTAATTTACTATTTGTGAATTTGTATATTAAGCTTATGCCAAGTTCTTTGAGAAGGCCTGTCTCACTGTTGGGTACCTTCATTGTCACCCTCTTCAGCATGAAAAAGGGAGACAGGCTTCCAGAGGCAGCACTCCCCTAACTGACCCAGGAATTTCTTATGGTTATTCTCTTCTCACAAACTGTAGTGTGACTTATCATCAGCCACTCAGATACCTCTGAGAAATTATTTCAGCAAGCCTGCAAAAATAATAAAAGTTATTTGAGTGAATGATGAAAAAAATAGTATTTGTGAGATGTTGCTTTGTTTTTCTGTTTGTTTAGTTGTGTAAATGGCCTGCCTGTTCGTAGTTTCAGGTAGTTGTGTGTCCTTGGGCATACACCCTCAAAAGTGTATTTGGATCTGCACAAAATATGATTTCTTAAATCAATGAAAGTATTAAGAAAAGAACACACACTTTAAAAATGTGAACATCTGTTTATCTTACATGACTATGGTGTAGGCAGTTAGAGCTCTTTGCAAGTTCCAGATGTACTGCTCTAAGTATATCTTGTGAGTTTTATAAAACTGAGATAAATCATGGGAGACCAGAAGTATGTTAAGCTGGGTTAAAACAGGTAGTTTTGAAAGGCCATACTAAAATTCTACCAACTTTTCAAAACAGGTTACAAAAATTACCTATCCAGTGTTTATAACTATCCTGGGATGTGACAAAGGCTTCATACGAACTTTGACTGTGCAAGAAATCAGATATTGAAATGGAGACAGTATTTCTGCTTTTAGTGAAATCTCTTTTGTCTTCGTATTTAGAAAGGAAAAAGACTTCACTAGAAAGAGACTTCAGATATGATTATAGGTAAAACTCAGTATCTGTCCCTGGATGACATCTGCATAACAGTGTGTGTAACAGACTAGTTTCAACGTGTTGGTGATGTCTAGACACATGGTATGACATAAACAGCATAGTTTGCTTTATACTTGGTGTCTGGAAAAGTCCTCTCTACACTTGACATGTCAGACCAATAATCTTGAGGAATCTGGTCTTTGTGTAGACACTTATATTTAGAATGATTAAAAAAAAAAGGAGAGAATACTTTAGAAACAGGTTCTCAGATATCTGTACTGTAATGTTACATTGAGAAATAGGATTAAGAAGGGAGGTTGTGTACATATTTGCATGCCTAGTAGGTGGAGAAGCAGATGGAGAATTTGTGAAAATACAAGAAGGTACTAAAATGCAACAAGATTTTTTTTTTCTATTAGATTTGTTAAAGTAACCATCAGACTTACTGTATTTTTTTGAGGTTAGTTGCTATCACCCACAAAAACAGCAACAATAACAATGACAACAAAAGATATGATGAGAAATTGATCAGGCTAAGGCTTATCTAAAGAAACCAAAAGACTTAGCTGTTTAAAAACAATTGGAAAGGGAGGGTTAAAAATAATAGGTGCTTTGGAGAAGCTTAGAAATGTTAACTTTGGAATATTTTTTTCTTTGTTATCAGTAATAAACTGATGAATCCAAAGTGATCTTCCCCACATGTTTTGATGCCAGCAAAATAATACAGAGTTTCTGAATAGATATTTTAAACTTAATGCTTTTCTTAGCCCTGTCAACAGAGCTGATACCCGTACTTTCCTCAAGGAATTTAATCTGTAGGAATAGTTTGTACAAATGCACATAAATAAAGAAAAAGTGTAGCATTTCTCTCTTGCTGGATGGCATAGTTGTACCGCAGCAGTAAGGAACATGAAACATGCTTCATGGGGAGGAGGAACTCACTGGCCTGGTACAGCACATGCTCCATCAGGTAGTGAGGGAGCACCGAGCTGCTGAAGTGGGCACTAGTGATGCTATTTTGTACCAAAGTGCAGACTAACTAACATACTACCCTTTAAGATACAGCTGCAGCTGACAAATGGGATCAACACTAAAATGTTATATGGTTTAGGGCTTTTAAGTATTTGTTTTCCGTATCTTTGAACATGCCAAATGTATTATCCTCTGCCTCTTAGGTCCTAAGTATGAATGAAAGGGGAAGTTCAGTTACTGACACTGTATTGTCATGACCTGTTGTAAAAGTCAAAAAATAATTAAAATTAGATTTAATTAGGTTCTGATTTAATTTAGGGTTTTTCTTGTTGTTCTGTGTTTTTTGGTTGTTGTGTGTGTCTGTGTGTGTGGTGTTTTATTTTGTTTTAATTTAGGTTCTTTTATCTAGAAGGATACTTAAGATTTTTCACCCTAAACAAAGGTGACTTCCTTTATAGGACTCCAGCTAGAAATTCTACCCTTTCTGTAATCTACACCAAGTAACTATGCAGCTCATTATGCAGTAATTGACTTACAGCACCTTAAATCTGCTTAGAAAAGCAAGAGTTAAGCGTGATGTTTTTTTCCTGGCAATCTGACCATTCCATCACGTTCCAGGAGCCACATGACAGGATGGCACAAAAGCCAAACATCCACCCACACAGAGGATGACATCTGCCCCAAATGCTCTCGTCCTTTGACATTTTCACTGTGTCTTACAAATAACTTTTCTTCATTTTGAGGGAGTGTTGTAGACAGTGGAATAAAGTAAGAACCATTAAAATAGGCAGAATAAGAAAGATGCAGAAAATGTAGTGGTAATTAATTCCTCCATTAATTTATACAAAAAATTATTAAGTTAACTTAATTAAAAAGCCACCTCCTTAGCTTCTCTCAATGACCATAATCCAGAAAGCACCGAGATAACTTAATTTCATCCATGAATCTTACTTGTTTGGCAAGCAGCTGTCAAAACACATTTTTTTACAGAATAGCCTAAAAAATTAGAGAGTTTGTACTTTCTCAAACTGAGAATTTTGCAATAAAGCAAAAAAAGGGCAAAGACTTTTCTTCAGGTAGTTTGTTACTGTCTTACAGTAATGTGAGTGTTACTGATAACACATTACTGTTGTGCTTTCTTGGGTGCAGTTCTGCTGTATCTGTTTGTGAAGAAGCATTGTGTCATACTGATAGGATATTTGTTGTTTTAAAATCAATGTAAAGGTTATGCAGTGTGAGAGATTATGAAAAATCTCTAGTTTGCTGTCTGTACCAAAACAATAGCATTGGTTTATGGAAAAGACAGATGCAGTAATGTCACCCTACATTTTACCAGCATTAATCCATATGCTACAGCATATAGGGTGTTGGTGACTTTCTGCTCTGCTGGACACCTGCTGACACTAGTCATATTGCCCATCACCAGATGTGTTGTTTCTGTGAGGAAGTTCTGCATCTTTCCATGTGCTCCTGACATTATTTCCAAGAAGCACATTTGTTGCTGGATTATAACAGTGAGGGCTGTCATCTGACACCCACCTCACTCATGGAAATAACCAGGTCCCCTGGGAAGCACAGACACATCTCTCCCTTGCTCCTTAGATTTTAAAGCATGTACATTTCCCCCCCTTATACAGAAACAAACCCCCAAAACCATAAAGGACTACTGTTATGGGTCTTCCTTGACTCAAGACTGAGAGATTGGCTGTTGCTGGAACAGTGTGCCTGGTATTGGGACCCTGGCACACTCATGCCAGGAGACCCTTGCAAGACATAGGTTTCCTTCCATCTGATTTGCCCATAGTTCCTGAAGCATAAGGTCCCATTGTGATGAATATTCAGTGTGCCACAAAATCAAATCGTAACTTGGCACTATGCCATATAAATGGTATGTTTACTTTCTAAGCTGTGGAAGACAAATTCTTCAGGAAGAGGCTTGGCCCACCTTTTCTCTGGACTTCACTATGTCCATTTCTCTATTGCCTATGCATTCTGGCGGGGTTTATGTGAAAGAAATACCACTCTTTTAGAAGAAGAACTTTAAAAGAGTACATTAAATACATTGATTTTTCTATGTATCAAGAAGTGAAAAAAAGAAGAGGTATTATATTGTGGTGGATGGAAGAAGAGTACCATTGGAGTGGATGGCAGTATGTAGAAACAGTATGGCCTTCAGAAAGATATCAAGGATATCTCAAAAGTGTTTCTTTCACTAAAATTTTTAAATACTGATTTTTGGCTTCAAACTCCAATGCAGCACTGGTTTTGTTGACAAGCCTTTTAAGCTAGCTTCCGAGCAAAACCTTTGTGTGCAAACTGTCCTATTGCTTTGCTGAAGAAGCAGCAGACTGAACTTCCTCAGAAAAAAAAAAATCTTTTCTCCTTAAATTGAGACACTTTTATTTAGTTGTCTGGCTGTCTTCAGCTAGGGAGCAAGGTAATTCTTTTTCCCTCAAAGATTATGAGGGTACTTCTAAATAGTGTCCAGAAAGTTTTCCTCTTGTGTCATTTCTCCCCTTTCTTGGAGGTTCTTACCCCTCACTTGACATAGTAGGGCAGCACTTCTTACCAAGAATAGGCTTTCTTGAACAAAAGTGATCTAATGTTTCTTTCTCTCTGATACAAGGGATGAGATCCTAGACTATAATGGAAATTAATCATTAACTTTAATGATGCTGAGGTTTCTGCAAGTTTTGATGTCTTGATCCTCTTGTTCAGGGTGTTGTGTACCCAATTCAGCTCTGACAAATGGGAAGTACATCAATGTACAAATAAGTTTCAATTGTCAGAGACTATATTGGAACATGTTCTAAAGGTAAATAGTACAGCAAATACATGTTCTTTATGGGAGGGGGGAGGGGGAAAGTTTGGATAAGTTCTTACCAGGCTACTGGAAACATAATAACCAGGAAAATAACACTTGGTTAAATAATACATTTAACTAGGAAGATCATAAAAAAGGATTGGTAGATGTTTTAAAACAAATAAGTTCTGTCAGTCTGGCTTGGACAGATCATTAGATTTCAACTTAAAAACAGGAGTATGCAAACACTTTGGTAGCATGGGCAGAAACACTGGCATCCCTAAATAATTATTTTCTTCATTCATGCAGTTATGAATGCTAGGAGAATGCTGATTTAGATGTGAGGCTCCCGGAATAAAGCAGTAGGCATTAAATGCATGAGCATTTCTTCAGAGCGGCTTAGCTGAAGTTTATCATGACCATTCAGCTATTGCCTAGCAACTTGTGAAGGCCATCAAAGAGCTCTTTGTCCACAGCTCTAGCAAAAACATTTCCTCACAGATATTCTTATCAGTATCAAAATCAACATGAAAGCTTACAAACCATCTGACTTCATTGCACAAGAGCATAGTACTTTCTTGAAATTGTGACAATCATAAGCTAGTTGATACAGCACTGTTGATACCGATGCTGTAAAGGCTGCATCTAATCTTGCTGTTTAAGTTCTAGTTAAAATGTTCCTTTTTTGCTTCCTACTTTCTAGATTGTCTATAAAAGCATAGCTTTCTTTGCTGAAAGTTCACAGAAAACATGTCTGAAAAACTGGTTTTGTTTTGGGTTTGGGTTTTTTGTGTGTTTGGGGTGTTTGTTTGTTTGTTTGTTTGTATTTTGTTTTGTTTTGATTTTATTTTTTTTTAATTCTTACTCTTTTTCATACATATTCTTTCTCAAAAAGACATTTGCTTTTTTTATAGCTATAAGATGTGAAGCTCAGCTTCTCATTTTTAAGTGAGAAGCCTCGTGAATGAATTTATCTAAAAAAACAGTGAGTAAGTAGAATTTAAAACTGTGAGTTGGGACGTGGTAAATCATTAAATGGATTAGAATTCCTGCTTTGCTAGGTTCATTCTTGACACACACGGAGGAGTGAAATTGATTTTGCTTATGACGAATAGTGAATACAATAAAATTATTTTCACAGTGAAACAGGAGTAATATTCACCACTCCTTTAGTATGTTTTATTGTCATAATTATTACTCAGTGATATCTAGGGGGTATTGTTCCTTTGCTAAGTAAGGGGATATTACTCTTCACCTCATAAGGGGTGAAAATGGGGAAGACAAATTAATTTTCCAGTTTCCCTAATGGATAATTTTCCCTGATGTACACTGGAGGAAATTTTTCCTTTTTTTCATTTATAAGGTAGTTTTGGGGTCTTTTAAGTATTGTGGCTCTATACAGCATGGACCCGTTGTCTTTTCTATCCCAGTGCACCCAGTGTCACCCTTTGACACCATGCTGTCATAAAGCATCCTCTGTGCATAGAAAGATGATATAATTGAGCCCAGTGTTATTGTATGTCACTGGTCTACATAATCTCAGATAATGCACTCTGGTAACTCTTGGAAACTGCTGACTTGTTAATAGTGACCATTGTATACGGAGCACCACTGAAATCTATTAAGACTCTGAGAAAAATGTCTTTTCTCTAGCAGGGTTCACTGAGCAAAGCTATGTGTGATATGACAGATAACATGGTGAGGTGAACAGAATGCTAGGCTCAATTCTTAAATGCTCTGCATGTGTCAGCCTGTGTTTTCTTTCACATTTATTAACCCAAGTTCTCAAATCTGGGAGCCTTGAGCAAAACAACCTTAAGCATATCTGAAAAAAAAAACAGGGTCTTGTTTCTAAAACAATTGCTCTGATTTCATCCTTCTTATGGGCATCAGCATCTCTGTAAATCAAATCACTCTACACACAAATCAGGAGTTCATGAAAAGCTTGACCCAAGCTACTGAGAAGAAACTCTACACTGCCTCTCAAATGCAGATGAAAATAGGAGAATGACATTGCCTATGCAGTCAAAAATGAAACATTTTAAAAGCCTTTCTTTTTTTGACAACAATTTGGTTTAGGTCAGTATTTACCAATAACCATTGTACAGTTAGGCCTTTTAGGTGGGCTGCATACTATCTGCTGATGGTTAGTGTCTGGATTCTAAAAGACAAGTGTTTTCTCTCATGCAGTCTGTTGAGCCACATATTTGATTACTCAATCTGTTGCTTGTCCTGCAGAGAAACAACTTGAGAGTCTAGAGTTTCACCTTTCCTCTAATTAAAGAGTTAGTCTTTGGATATAGATAGTTTTACATGGCACATGCTGTGGGGAGTGAGGAACTGTCTCTGAGTGCGATCTAGCAGTAAACAGTATAATTATCTTGCAGTATTGTTACCAAAAAATAGGTTTTGTTCTTCAGAGTTAAAAGATATTTTTTTTTCCAAAGTTAAAAGATTTTTTTCTTGTCACATGTGAAATTACTTTGCCATTTTAGGACTCTGGCAGCCAGTGAACCTGTGGCATAGTTTATGGAAAATACTTACAAAGAAAGACATGCTTGTGGTTGGCTTCAGTCCACTGTTCCCTGAGCGAAGGGCTTCATTCAGTAGAGGCAGTGCAATAATACTTAATTGTTAATGCAAAGTACTGCAGACACAATACGGTCTGAGTTCCACAGTGGTGCCTGCTGCTGGCATTTAACATGCAGTGTGCTTTCTAAAAGCAGATAGTGGAAAAGAAAAAAACAAAAAGGAAAGTTATATTTAATGGAGCTGCACTGCGATATCCCACGATTGGATGATAATAATAATGGTTTGTACTATGATTTATGTATAGGGTATCAGACTGTGGCTGTTTTATAATCAATTTTATGCCAAAAATGTTTAGACAAAGCACTGGCTGATCAGCATCTTTAACACTGTTGCAGCTAAGCATTTTGGAATGCTCACGTGGTGTGTTTGGAAACCCTTTGTGTGTGCTACATTTTTCCATTGGGTATGAGGCTCAGCAGTAATCAGCTCACCACTAATTAGAAATCATTCTGTGTGCACACAAAATAATGTCAGAGCCTAAGAATTTTTACATTCAAAAGGAAAACTTTCTTCATGCATTTCCCTAAGACAAAATTTAAAAATAAATCTTTGCTGTTTCAAAGCAGCCACTAATGAGGAAGCAAAAGAGATTATTTTGCTGCATTTTAATTACTTTCTACTTCTGATTCTCTTTATTGATAGCAGTGGTAAAAATGAAAGGATTAAAAAGACCCTTTAAGTTTTTGTATGTATAAAGGTCTTGGAGAATCACAGAACTCTATATGAAATATTGAGAGGTTTCATTCACCTTTGTAGATATTAAAGTACTGGTAGACAGGAAGCCTGGAGGTAGTATCCCACAGAACTCTTACATTCTGTGTAGAACATAAGAAGTGTTTTCCTGTTACAGAACTCAGAATCAGCTTTTATGTACAAAACTGAAATAAGAAAGCAAGCCGCCATTCTGGTGGAAGACAGGAACAGAGATTCAAGTTTACCTTGTTCTATTTTTTTAATGTTAGTGGTATTTTCATAAACAGTTTTGTCAGCTGTGCTTTAAAAGTGGGTCCTCTGAGGACCAGAGGTTTAAATTAATTACACATAGAAGTCCTTGACAACCGGTGTCAGTTTTGTTTATTTATGGTTGCAGGCATTCACTGTGACAGTGTGTGTGCTGAGGGACAGTGGGGTCCAAATTGCTCGTTGTCTTGTTACTGCAAAAATGGAGCATCCTGCTCTCCAGATGATGGAATCTGTGAGTGTGCACCAGGATACAGAGGCACCACTTGTCAGAGAAGTAAGGACAAAATAAATGCTTTGAACTACCTTTCTGCACGTCTTATTCGTGATACATAGAATTTAATGCTATAATGCTTTGTTAATTGTAGTATGAAGTACTATGAAATGCTCCTTGACTGTGTGAATAGACAGACCAACGTGTTACCTTGAATTAACAAATGTTTCCACCTAGTAGCGCTCTTCTTTTATTCACTGTCTATGCCATTACATCGTTGTGCACATAACTTTCAAAGAAACAAACTTAGTAGGAGATTCCATTCTAAAGGCAAGTATTCCCCAAACGTGAGTGATGAATATTAATTTTTCCATACCTGGTTTGGTGGGTAAATAAAAACCACGCCTGAGTTTCACAAGTCAGAGATGTTATCTTCCAATTGAATCTGGTAGGAATCATTGACTTTTTTCTTTTTTTTTTTTTCCCCCTCTCACACTTATTTTGAAGGAAGGGCCAGTGGCATCAGGATGCACACTTAAGTAGAGGATATCATAGATATAGTTGCATTTGGAAAGCTTGTCTCCTTAATATTTAAATGGTACAGGAACAGAGATACAGATGAACTGGGGCAAATCACACAAGAAATGGGGAGGCAAAACCAAAAGACTACGTGAAGTATCTGCCCTCCCAAGAAGATTGTCACAGTTTGCCAGAAGTCTAACTGTCTTCAGTTTGAACTACGAATGCTGTGTGGGGAAAAGTGTTCAGAGAAGACAAATGTGAATTCTCTGCACTTGGAGGGTAGCCCTATTTTTTTGAGGTCTCCCAAAAGCAGAGTCAAGAAGCATGTGAAGTAAGGCCATGGTGTGATGCTGCTGGGTCGTCCAGAAAAATAATTTGAAGGCAGGAGACAATATGAAATGGTTGCTAGAACATAGAAAGAGAACCAGAGCAGGATGAAGTCCTAACAGTTCAGGAATGGCAAGTTTTCAAGCTAAAGAGTGTGACTGCCTGGAACACTACTAAATCCCACGTTATTGTGGCATTAGCATTCCTTAAACATTTCTAGCTAAGTGCAGCAATTATTCTCACTATCTAATCTCAGAAGGCCTTGCAGCTAATCAGTTAATCAAAAAACAGACAAGGAGTAACATTACTTGTAAAAATGTTGCCTGTGTTTTGGAGCTGTGCCTATAACCTCGACAAGAGTCTTCCAATCCAGTGGTTCTCAAAACCCCTCTCTGATGCATGGTCTGGAGGCCAGGAAGACAAAGGTCATACAAATAATTTGGATCTCAGTCAGAAAGTGCCTTTTCAGTAAACAGGAAGACCTTTTGGCACTGTTTCACTTGGAAAAGTGAATCTTGAATGAAATTAAAGTATTGAAAAGATTCTAAGTTAGTTTTCTTCAGTGCTAATTGGCACTATGCAACAGGTATTTGTCTTGATGCATTACCTAATATTCTAATTATCAGGAAATAAAGGCCAAAAAGGATTAGAGCAACAAAGATGGAAATTTTATGTGACAGCCTTTCTTTTACACAGATTTTTTTTCTTAAAGAAACTGATGCCCTTAGCATTAGATAATTAAGTGGGCATCTCTATATTTCTGTCTCAGGTTCTATAAATTTTACAGTGAGTATAGTGACTACCTAAATGAAAGCGTGACTGGAAAACATATGTACATTTTTCTTAATGAAGTAATTGTTCTTTGTATCTGAAGTTAGGAAACACATGAAAACTTAAGGTCTGTGATGGTTTGGGTGTTAGCCACCCCCCCACGCTGGAGCAAATCACCCAGACTAGCCTCAGTTGGCTCTGGAAATATGAATGAAGCTTATATTTACAGCTAGCACAATATACAAGCAGATATTTACAGTATATACAGTTATATACAGAAATATACAAGGTAAAAGGTAATACAGAAATATACAAGATAAAAGTGAATACAGAAACACAGCAGCCCTCCCAGAAACCTGAGTCCCCAGGAGGGGCTTCCAACTGCCCCTACACCTTCCCCCTACCCCTCTCAACCTTACCCCAGTCCCAAGGAAGAATGGAGGTTTGGCCAGGGGGTTACGAAGCAAAGTGGATTAGGAAAGAAACGGAGAGTGAGGTTAGAGATGCAGGTCAGCCAGCAGCAGAAGTGCTGAGTATGTTATCTATGTTTTGGTTTTTGTTTTTATACGTGTCAGCAAGCCTAAGAGTGAAGTAGACATCACCATTGTTTTCCTTCCACAGCCTGTCATCTAATTCTTCTCACTAAAGCATTCTAGCTAGCTTCAAACTAGCACAGTTCTAAGGTGACTCTACTTGTGGGAGAGCACTCTCCCTAGGCAGGCATGAGCTGTAAACATCTGAGCTCATGCTGCGAACTGTCCTTGGGCTGTCTGGGTCCCAGGACAGTAAGCTGTAAACAATGAGCACCCCACGCACACCTGCAGGGGGCTGAGCTTGCCGTCCCACGGGGTGGACACCAGGGGATTGACTGACCTATCGATACCTTGTTTATAACTCTGAACCAATCTGTACCTTCCACATATGTAAACCTTAGCTCGTTGTGCACACCTCTGCTAAAGGGGTGTATAAGCTGTTGCACTTCCTGAATAAAGCTGTGCTGCGCTGCACTGACCATAAGGCTGCTGGCAGCTGAGTCCTCGTCAGTGCCCCGATCGACTCTCGGCCTTCCCGGCGGCCTGCCACCCGCATCTACTCATCTACAGATAAAACTGTCCACTGTATTTTTTTAATTTTCTTTTCTCCGAGTATTCTTTAAAATATGTTCATGTTGTAGAGGACATAAAATGTATAGGCAAATATGTGTGATACATGAGTACATATGCATTTCAAACATAACCTAAGTACAGTGTGGCCTGACAAGTAAATCATTACTTCTAGAATATAGTAAACTCCTCAGAAAGTTGAGCAAATCTTTTAACGAGTGCAAAGCACTGAACTGTATGAATGAGAACTACCACTGCAACTCTCATGTATTTTGAAAACAGTGCTAATGCAAAGTGAGGAACAAGTATACTGAAGAGTAGTTCATGGCTGATAGAAAGTTCAGGAAGCAATGACAGTTTGTTCTTTCTAATTACAGTTTGTTCCCCTGGGTTTTATGGACATCGCTGCAGCCAGACGTGTCCCCAGTGCGTCCACAGCAGTGGTCCTTGCCACCATATTACTGGCTTATGTGACTGCTTACCCGGATTTACAGGAGCCCTCTGTAATGAAGGTACAAGTTGTAATAAAGACTTTATGGGATATAGAGACTAAGCACCACGATAATTTTCATTCCATCACTTGGAAGCTATGCAGTCAAAAATAGTTTCTATTAAAGTACACATAGTTTATAATTCAGAATATTAAACAGATTTACAATGTTTGAATATCTGATCTTAAGTAGGAAACTCACTGTATTCTTATTTGTATAATGAGTATATATAATGGGCCTGCTAGAATTTATAGTGCCTGACTTTAACAATTATACTAAGCAGTAAATTTCCTTGAACCAATTATCCATTATTTTCTTTTGAAATAAAGAAAACACAATCTTGTACTGATTACTAAGGAGTTTTAATTCTGACAACTTGTTCTCAGTATGTCCAAGTGGCAGATTTGGTAAGAACTGCATAGGAATATGCACCTGCACCAATAATGGAACATGTAATCCCATCGATAGATCCTGTCAGTGCTACCCTGGATGGATTGGTAGTGACTGCTCTCAGCGTAAGTATCAGGTTTTTTTCCCTTTATTTTTAAAACAAGTAAGCTATTTAAGTCGTTGGCTTTTTGGTGAAGAAACACTGTCTAGGTAAGAAATGAAGACTTCCTGGTATGTAATGAAGAGGTCCTCAACATTTCCACACTCTGTCGACACTATCAGAAATGCATTTGCACTATTATTTTCCTAATAAATGGTCTAGAGCACAGAACAGGAAGGATTAATTTTCAGCTTTCAAAAAAGAGTTGTAGCGCACCTGGATCAATCCTGCTTCGGAAGTGCACATGAAAAGATGAGGCCATGCTCGCAGGTTGCGGCAAGGCTCACTTTTACTGCATACAAACTGTCAGAGTCGTCAAGCACAGCAACTGTGCACTCTGAAGTGATCATTGATTATCCCTTGAGTAGAGTGTTACGTGACATTATGCTAGAGGTCTCTTCCAACATTAAAAAGTCTGTGACTTGATGAATCTTACGTTGCAGACAAGGGCTATAATTATTTAGTCTTACCGCTGTAGTCTTGTCAACATTTCAGGGCTCATATCCTCAGGACAATCCTATCAATAGCAGGGCTATTATTTTACAGGTATTGAGTTGAGGCACTGAACTACTTACTACAGGCTCACAGAGAGCCAGCAATGCTCAGAACAAAGATGAGATTCTCTCACATACAAATTAGTGCTCTGGCTGCAAGACCATCCAGATGACTGCTATTGACTTTAAAAGGAGATGGACTAGGCCCTAGCTTTATTATGTTTCACAGTGCTATTTTATTAAATACTTAAGCACTCACCAGATGCCTTGCTGGATCTGTACAAATCACTAGTGACAGGAAGGAAATATTTGAAGCAAAATTCTCACAGGGAGCACATCCAATTTCATAAAACACCAGAATCAATATAGCCCAGAACTCACATATCCCAAAATTTCAGTCAATCCATTTTAAGGAATTAAAAAAGAAAAAAAAAAAAGGTGCTGTACCAGATTCTGATGTGTCAAAATTCAAAAGACATTGTGCTAGTGTTTCAGGGAGGTGCATTTCCTAATAACATGCCTCACTGGCTTATATAATTTACAGTTTGACTGGTCCAGTTTAACTGTCTCTCTAGCAGTGCAGTGTAACATCTGGTCAGTATGGGAAAAAAACCTTTGCTGGACAAACTCTGTGAAGTGATTAGCATGCATAGCTCAATATGATACCAAAATAAATCTTGAGCCTATTCCTGTGGAAGGCAGTAACCACAAAGGTCCCTGCTTTTATGGTAAAATAAGTAGGTAGTTGGGAGAGTAGCAGAATAGGGGCATTTAGGAGGAGGAGGAGGGACATACTCATTGAATCAGTAACAAGAAAATGGTGCCAGCAATATGAATGGAAGCATCTATTGAGGCTGTGCTCACGGACCGTAACAGAGGAAGTTTATTTGCTTTGTATAAAGGCCTTTCGTTCTCATGGAAAAAAAAAATCATTACTTTCTTTTGGAATTAGACCTTTTTTGAAACTTCTAACCTTTTGTCTGTGTGTGATTTACATTCCTTCTTAGTTGACCACTAATTTCAAACACAAAACAATAATAAAATTCATTATAAGGCACAGCTGAAGTGGAAACAACAAACCTCGAACTTCGTGGTGGTGTTGTTGGTTTTTTTTTTTCTAGTACAACATAATATATTTCTTAATGGAGTGAAATTTGGACAAAGGTAATGCTTTGCAAAAATACAGCCCACACATAGACAAGACATTATGCAAGCACTTAAAGGATTCAAGAGTTTTTATGGCTCTCAGCCAGGTCTCTGGACAACCAAATCAGTTGTGGTGGTTTGGGTGTCCCCTGCCCCACCACACTTTAGAAATCATCCAGACTAGACTCAGCCAGCTCCAGAAATTGGAATGAAGCTTATATTTACAGCTAGCACAATTTACAAGCAGGTATTTACAGTATATACAGATATATACAGAAATATACAAGGTAAAAAAGGTAATACAGAAACACAACTCCCCTCCCAGAAACCTGACTCCCCAGGAGGGGCTCTCTACTGACCCTTCACCATCCCCCTACCCCTCTCAACCTTACCCCAATCCCAAGGAAGAATGGAGGTTCAGCCAGGGGGATTAAGAAGCAAGGTGAATTAGCCAAAAGCAAATGGAGGGTGAGGTTAGAAAGCAAGATGGAGTTCAGCCAGCAGCCTCATCTCCCCAGCAGGCAAAGAGAGCAAGCGAAGTGACCTTATCTCTGTTTTGCTTTTAATTCTAATACATCTCAGCGAGACTGTGAGGGAAGTAGACGTCACCATTGTTTTCATTTCACAGCCTATGATCTAGTCCTTCTCACCCAAACATTCTAGCTAGGCTCAAACTAGCACATCAGTACACAACAATAAGGAGTTACCAGCCTTTTCAAACTTACATAGGAATAAAGCTCAGGCTTCTGTGTCTCACCTATTTCTTCTCTTCTATGAAATGCTCAAGTTGTACTTCCACAAAACTACTTTTAAATTACATACTTCTTTATTAAAGAAACAAGTAAAAACCTTGAGGAGTGACTCATAATCAACAGGAAGAGGCTATTCTTGGAGAACCCTTTGCACTTAGCGATATTCTGATATGAAGAAAATTATATTTCATTGTCTCTGAATAGTAATTAGCATTTTGGAACCACTTCCCTATCCCAGTGGCAGCACAGAGTATCAAATTCATTCACCATGGTATCTCTAAAGCAGTTGGTAAAATTCTGTCTTACAGTGTGTTGACATGACACTTTATAGGATAATCACTTCAATTAATGGATCCACAGAAGCAACTGGGTCAACCTCATGAGGGTCTGGTCCTGATTATATGCATCACATTTAGGCAATTATGTAGAGTTGAACTGTGCAAATAAAGTAAGTTTAGTACTGTGTCTACACATGAAGGCTGTAAGACGTATTTCAGTCTTCTTTGTTCTTCACTTTTGAGGCTTAGAAAGCTTATCCCTTTGACTATGCTCAGTTGAGCTATTCACAGACTGAAAAATAAGAAAGAAAACTTACAAATCTTTCTCTATGAGCAAGCTGGTGTGAGTGTCTTAGTTACAGACTATTGACTATGTGTCACTGGTTTCTTTCACACATCTAATCTTTTTCAGCACTTTTTATATAGAGTAAAATTATATAATCATAAAATCATATAGGTTGGAAAAGACGTCCAAGACCATCAAGTCCAACTATTATCTGTTCCTCAGTTAAAAGAATAAAACAGCTGTGGCCATTTGCTCGGAACATAGTCATCTTAAAAAATGCACTTTAAATAAAAACAGAAGTCCCAAAAACATCAGTGCTCATATGTGAAATAAGAAGCTCTAATCATGGTTATAAATGATCTTTGTCATTTGTGATTAATCAGTTGCTCTGGGTTGTTTTAGCTTGCCCACCCTCCCACTGGGGACCAAACTGCATCCACACATGCAACTGTCATAATGGAGCATACTGCAGTGCCTACGATGGGGAGTGCAAATGTACCCCAGGATGGACTGGCCTCTACTGTACACAAAGTAAGTGCCTTTTTTAAATCCATCTTTAGTCTACAAATCAGAATTGCCCTGCATTGTTTGTTTTTTTTTTTTGGTTAGTTGGTTTGTTTATGTTGGGTTTTGGTTTTTTTTTTTCACTTTGTTAATCAATGTCTTCCTAAGCTGCTGAACTGTTTTGATTCAGAAGATGCAATGAATTACCTCCATGGTTGCAGGGGAAACCCCTGTATAAGCATTAACAGGTCTGGCCAGTAACCACTACATTCAAGCTCCTCTTTAGCCTTCCTTCAGTGGAAGACAACTTCTGGCTGCAGCTGAGCACCTGTGAGGAAGAGTGTGTCATGTGCATGCACACACAATGAATGACTGATATTCAGATGCTTCTGCTGCAGATGTGCAGTTATGACTGCAGTCCATAGCATGGACGGTGCCAGCTCTGTAGGTGTTCCCCACAGGGCAGGGTAATAGCACTAATTCCTCCCCTCTCTGAAACCTTCTTAAAAATTACTCTAGCAGCAGAGACCAAATGACAAAGATTGCAAGATTATACAGAGCTGACTGAACCCATGAGGGTAGCTCTCACCCAGCTGTGGCTGCAGTCTGCTGGTTCCTGCTGTGACTGAAAAGTGATCATACAGAGTACATCTCATATCTGTTAATTGCTACCTCCCTTTTACTTATTTATTGCAACAGCAGCTCTAGCTCAGCACCTGTAGTCCAAACACTGTGAGAGAAGCAATTCTATTTGGAACTTAGAAACTTAACTTCATTAGACTGTAATTTATTTATTTATTTAAATTTTCTTCATGTAATTAATACATTAATACTGTTTTATCTTCTAAAAACTTTTCTTGAAAATTAAAACACAAGCTGTGCAGTGACTGGGTGTAGGTGTATGATACTCATTAGATGCTGGGTATGAATTTATACGAGGTCTGAGAAATAAACATTTGTTAGAGATAAATATTGATAAGGTTGACTTCTTTGCCTTTATATTACAGCTTCTGTTTGGTTTTGTGGTGTCGGTTGTTTTTTTTTTTTTTGACCTTAAGAAAAATAAAACTGCTAACTGTGATTTGCATTCAGTGTTTAAATACATGTTTTTTCATAAAATCAGAACTCTCATTTTCAACTTCATAAAGCCTTAGTGGCAGAAAATATCAGATAGATTATAGGGCCATATGGATGCAGCTCTGAAAGCCATTTACTGTACTGGTTTGGCTGTCAGTTATGATGGTTATTTTGCTTCCTGCTGGTGAAAGGTTGTCTCTTTGCACCGATACATCTTTTTTATACTCAAAATGGTGTGTTTGTGAGGAGCTGAAATACAGTATGTTATTTTTTTAACACTTCAACATCAACTATGCAGAAAATATGTCCAAAGGTTCATTCATCACTGAACAGACTCACTGCTCTGGTTAACAAACTGCTTGCTTTCTCCTCCTTCAAATATCTTCTGAATCCCATTTCATTGAGGAGCCTTTCTTGCTGCCTTCTCCTGAACATCAGCTATCTAAACAACCTGCCAACCTAATTTTTATGTACTTTTTGCCTAATGTACTTTAAGTTACTTAAAAGAGGGTAGGTCTTGATCTATTGTGTTTATAGAATGCATGTTGAGTGGTGGAGCTACAGAAGGGACTTGTCAGTAGCATACTTAAGAATACCTGTATTTTATTTCTAGGACAGTTGTTTAATTCCTTTCCTCCTCCCTTTCCCTGTATTGCAGGATGTCCTCTAGGGTTTTATGGGAAGGACTGTGCACTGATATGCCAGTGTCAGAACGGAGCTGACTGTGACCACATCAGTGGCCAGTGCACCTGTCGCACAGGGTTCATGGGGAAGCACTGCGAGCAGAGTGAGTATGGATGGGAACTGTATGTTCCTGATAGTAAGTACTAAATATCTGTGGTTTGGCCAGTGTTGTGATATAACTTTCTGGCTTCATTAGGAAATCTGATGGAAAAAGAGCTTCAGTAGTTAGACCTAGGCCTTTTTCAAGCAGATAAAAGCCATCAGAATAAGTTATTAAGAGTGATTATAATTGTGAGGGCTGGTTTTGTTCAATTTGTAGCTACTTATAAGAGACATCTATACTACATTCTAGTTTCTTTGGACGTAATGCTAACATTATCATGCAAAAGTAATAAATCAATGTAAATCATTATAATTAGCATAAACCACAACGAAAGCTGATAGTTAGACAACTAAAGATAAGAAGTACCACATCAGTCCTAGTGGATAAAATTAATCTTTTGTGATGTGGTTTTACAATCAGTTTGATTATAAAAGCATAAGAGATGGCATGTATGTAATTCTTTCACGCGTTTGATTCTTTCATGTGTGTGATTCTTTACCTAAGATAATCAAGAATAACATCACTTACATCAACGGGAGTATAACACTGTGCAGCATTATAACAATAACCGCGGTCATAAGCACAGAACTGTTAGTCCGACTTCTGCTTACTTTACAGAGTGGTGCTCCCACACTTCATGACATTATACTGCCTTACAAAGCAATCCATTCATCCTGCTACTGTGAAGGTTTAAACCTGCTTTTTACATCAGCGTCAAGCAGAGGGCTTTGCTTTTGATGTGTGGAGAGTACTATGCATTTCCTAGATGTGGGACTGATGTAGCTGCATCTGGATGTGAATAGCTGTGTGGTGACTGAGATCGCATGTGCTACACCCGGTAGCACCCTAACTGAAGGAAAGAGAAGCTGCTGTCCTTATGGACACATTATATTTCCTTAGCAGTAGGTTCCCAGCTGCAAAGGGAGATATGATTTTAAGGCTAATCAACATCTGCAGTTTTGGATGTGGATTTTTTTTTCCCCTAAGAAAAATACAGTTGCAACCAAGCCTGAATTGTTCAGAAGAATGTATTTATTTAAATTAAAAAGCAAATAGCAACATGTAATTAAAAGCTACTTAGATTTTCTTATTTTACTCTGATGATTTCAATGGTTCACTTTGAAAGAACAGTAATGTTTAAGAAACTATAAACTTTTTAAGATCCTATCTCAATGTCATGGTTTCAAATTTTTTTTTTTTGAGTAATTTGAAAAATTGGACTTACTATTAAGCTTTGTAGACTTTTATCATACACTTTGATAATAACGGTGTACCCGTGTTAAATTAACTGTTTTGTTAATTTTTAATTTGAATGTCAGTTCATATTTCAAAACACCAAAATACATTACAGCGTGAGAATTCTGTGATTCTGTGATTACATATATGGACAGAAAACCAAATTAACATGGTTGCAAAAATCCTGAAAGATTTCAGAAATTTGAGCCTCAGAATTTGAAGAAATGTCACACTTCTTCAAACCATCAGAACTGCAATAATGTAATAATAACAGAGGAAGCAGTATAAGAGAAACTACTTTTATCAGTGTAGGATAATTCTCTCCTATGCTAATTGCATGAGGTAGGAGACACCTCGATCGGTAGTTAATTAGTGTATTTAAACCATTCTGGAAGAGAACTCATATAGGCATCTTCCAATTAGCTTATTCATCATAATTTGGCATTTTTCTTCTGCAGGTATTTCTCAGTGTATACATTACCGTATTGAAGTGTGCTTAGGACCAGTTTAATTTCTGTGTAAATGTGTGCTGTATATTAGGCTCGTGGCCTTTTTTTCTCTTGCATGACAGCACGTTGATCATATTACATGACATCAGCCGGATATCTTGTCACACTCACATGACTACATGATTTTCCAGACATTGGGATCTGAGAAAACTGACTTTCTGATGTAGAATTGGCACTTTTTTTTCCACATCGTCGATTTCCACCTCACTGTCTTCCTCTGGACTTTCAGTCTTTGATTTGGTTGTTTGTTTCTTGCTTGTTTTCTCCTCCGTAATTTCACTGCCGTATTGGCAGCGACATTACAAACAAACGAAAACAACTTCGGAGTACAATTTCTTTCTGCCTTTTTCTTCCCTGTGCGTACAGTCAGACGCGCAAGCCCACGTCCTTGCCGTAGAGGTCTACCACTAGTGGTACATTGCCACCTGCTGGCCGTAGACCAAAACGTACGGAGACAAACGGCAGCGTGTATAGTGCTGTAAATCTCTTAACACCCAAATATCTAAGAACTACGGTATCCGGTTTTTTTTTTTTTTTTAATTTGCCCTTACTTTGTGCAGAATGCCCTCAAGGTACATATGGGTATGGGTGCCGGCAGATATGTGACTGTCTGAACAACTCGACCTGTGACCACATAACGGGAACATGTTACTGCAGCCCGGGCTGGAAAGGTGCCAGGTGTGATCAAGGTAAAGCCTAAATGCTGTAAAATATTGTAAATGTTTCATATAAAACTTGGGCTAACCTATTAAATACCACCTCTGTATCATTCATTAAATCACTCTGATAACACAGGTGTGTTTCAATACTGCATTCTGTTAAATTATATATGTTCAGAGGATTTTGTAAGCGTAACATTGTCACAGTAATAGTTAATTGGAGCCAAGCACTCAAGTAAAGATTGCATGAAATGTTTTATTGTGATGTTCAAAGCTGCTGCTAAAGCCTGTGCTTTACCTGCTCTGTGCATTTATATAAGGAATGTTCTTACTATTTTAACTCTACAAAAATATCTCTTTCTATGAAGAAGATTAATGCTTTTCCTTAAGGTTAGGATTATCTTCACGTTATTTTCTGCCATAGTTCTATTTTGGCATAAGGAAAGGAGTTAAATTAGTGGAAAGATTTAAAAGTGAAATACTGTCTTCTGCTCTTGACACATAAGCCTCTGAGTTTATGCCTCCTATTTTCATTTCTTCCTGTATTTCAGCTGGTGTAATTATAGTGGGAAACTTGAACAGTTTAAGTCGTACCAGTACTGCCGTCCCTGCTGATTCTTACCAGATAGGGGCAATAGCAGGCATCATCGTTCTTGTCCTGGTTGTGCTTTTCCTGCTAGTGCTGTTCATCATTTACAGACACAAGCAGAAAGGAAAAGAATCAAATATGCCTGCAGTGACCTATACCCCTGCTATGAGGGTCATCAATGCAGATTACACTATTTCGGGTAAGTGACATTTAGAATAGGCTTTTTTGATTCATCTTTTGACTTTGTGCTTTTCCAGCTGAGCTCTGAAGGGGCTCAGATCTGCCCCTAACAGGGCTTGAATGTGCACATTTCACTTTTTGATGTTATTGAGGGATGCTGTGACAGCAGGAACATATTTGATTTAGAAAAGAGTGTCTATGACTCTGCCCTGGAGGCCTTAACCAAAAATATAGGCAGGATGGGTTCCCCTCTTTAGGAAGAGGAAGACTGAGAAACCACTCTCAGCTGTTTTTCACAGGAGAGCAATCCCTGAAACCACAGGGACAGTGGTGCTGGTGAACTGTCACAGGAGACCTGTGTTCTTACCTTTCAGCTACCAGAAACAGTTCACCTGCAGTCAGAAGGATGCTACCCCAGCATCTACAGATACTTTGTTTGTTCCACATCATAGTCTTTTAATCTCTGTGTTTGATTCTATAAAGGCAGTTTGCCCTGATAAAATGCATTAATTGTAAGGAACAATTGACTATATATCTTGCTTTATTGTGCAACATTTCTGTTTCTCTGTACCTATTTTTAAACAGAATTTGAAAGTGTGGCAAAATATGGTATCTGCTGAGACTTTAAATTCAGTGCCTATAGCTTAAATACAGAAAGTTCAATGGCTGCAGAAAATCAGGATTTCACACTAGCTGTGGCAAGATTCTGTAGAGGCAGATAGCGGAGTGGCCTGAGTTTTAAACAAATGAAGGGAAGAAACAACATTCTTAAAACAGGAGGTTTTGGCCTATGAAAGTGCATGTGAGGAGGGATGGTATATGAAACTTCAGGCAATGCTGTCTTTTGTTAACAAAGTCAGCACTAAAGCAATCATCAGAAAGAGTTGTCAAAGTCAAGAAGCCACAAAGACAATCAGTGGGCTGGAGCATCTCCCCGGTGGCGACAGGCTACAAGGCTGCTCAACCTAGAGAAGGCTCCATGGAGACATTACAGCAGCTTTCCAGTACCTGAAGGCAGCCTACAAAAGTGCTAGGAAGGGACGTTTTGCAAGGGCTTGTTATGGTAGGATGAGAGGAAATAGTGTGAAGCTTGAGGAAGGTAGATTTGGACTAAATATTAGAAAGAAATTCTAATTTCCAGTGGTGATACACTGGAACATGTTGCCTACTGAGATCATGGATGCCCCATCCCTGGCGGTGTTTGAGGCCAGGCTGGATGAGGCCTTCAGCAGCCTAGTCTTACAGAGGGCATTCTATCCATGGGAGGGCCAGAAGACAGCGCTGCAAATTTTATGATTAGTGTCCATAACTTGGACAATTCTATGATGACAGAGGCAAAAGACAGCAAGGGACCACAGCAGAAAGCGAAGTTCACTAGTCAGTTACTGCTCTGTAACTCTAATGCTTTAAATGAATGCAAGATTTTTTTTTTTTCAATAAACTCTACATCAGATTCTCAAATAAGAGCAGCACTGTCAAAAACACATGCTAAGAGAGAAGTGACATATTACCCTTAGTTGTTAATTTTCCTTTCTTTTTCCTTGCAGAAGCGATCCCTCGCAGTAATGGTGGAAATGCTAACAGTCACTACTTCTCTAACCCTAGCTATCATACTCTAACTCAGTGCACTACCTCGCCTCATGTCAACAACATGGACAGACTGACCCTGGCAAAGGTAAGGCATAAAAATATGTAAATTACCCTTCGTTTTATTTTACTTTCTTCCCTGACGTTTCACAGTTGGTTTATTTTTGCCTTCTGTGATTGCCACCTGGAAATTCAGCCACTTCTCATGAGCTTCAGTTACCTATCAGTTTTCATACAATTTCTGTCATCCATCTTTCCATGAAATAGGCAAAAAACAATCAGCTGTTTGTGAACCTTAAAAATGTGGAACCTGGAAAACAAGGCACTGTCATGGACTATACAGGAACATTGCCTGCTGACTGGAAACATGGTGGCTACCTCAATGAGCTTGGTAAGCAAAAAAACACCAACAAACAAGGAGAGTATGAATGTTATTCATTGTGTGTGAGATGGATTGGGAAGCAGGGATGTTCTCCTGGTTCTCCATTCTGGGTAAAGCCAAGCTGTAAGAGCATGTGTGAGCTTCAGGATTATGGGTTTGACCTCCATTTTAAGGCAGTACACTTAGTTACAAAGAAGTTACTCCTTGTGAGGAATGGTAAATTAGTCTGATGCCCAATGCAGACAATGATAGGCAAAATATCTCATATAATCATTATTAAAATATTTGCTTATTAGTTTCATAAAACAGTGGGTATTGTACAGTAAAGCTCATCTTTGGCAAAATTACATAACCTTAATAAATATGAGAGATTGCATTGTTGAATGAATTTAGTAAAGGATAAATCTGAGAAGCGATGAATCCCCTTGTGTTCTAGCAGGTCCTGAGAGATTAGAGGGGCTAGGAGTGGGTGGGTTTATCTCTTAATAGATATGCCATGACTCCAGCCCTGACAGCAGATGCATGAACAGCCTGCCTGCTGTAGAGCTAGTCACATTCAGCAGAAGCAACTGGGTGTGCAAATAGTACGGTTTATTCTCATGCAACATAGGCAGATTCTTTGAGATTGGCAGGGATAAATGCACCAAACTTGAGACGAGCTGTAGAACTCTGAAATATGATTGCAATCACAAGCTTAATCTCCTAGGGAAGCACTTGGTATAGCTGAAGTCACAAATCTTACCAAAAGGCATCCCTTCTGGGTAGGAGGAGGTGGAGGGCTTGAGGAGGGCAAACCTGTCAATCTATTCCTGCTGTTTGGTGTCAAAATTCTTGTCTTGTCCCTTAGATATGAAATCAGACTGATACTTACACCTCATATCTACTATTGTGCCAAATGCAGAGGGTGGGACTGTGGTCAAGCCATTGTTCCATTACAAGTTGCACAAGTGGAAGAATGAGCCCACTCCACATTCCCTCCCAGAGGCAAAGCAGAGTAGACCACTGAATCTTCACCCAGCTGCTGTGCCTGCTGTGGTCACCATCTCTTTATAAACTACGATTTTGTGCTTTGTGCTTTTCCACTGTTTTGTGCTTCCAACATGCATGTATCTTTTTTTTTTTAAATCCCCACCCAATTGAATCAATGCTTTTAAAAGTAGTTTTTTCATCATCTGCACTGCTTCAGATGTAAATTTCAGGAACATCTGATAAATCTACTTTTTTGGTAAAAGACAGAGCATTGTCTTGAAGAGGAAATTACCCAAGGAAGTGGCAACAGTTGTTATATCCTACTTTATGCTATCTTTTGCTGTCTTTTTATTCTTTCCCAACCTCACACCTTTGAAAAAGGCTGAGTTGCACATATCTCTGACCAGTATAAGCCTAAAAAGGGACTTACAGTGACAGTGTACTTTAGAAAAAATAATTAACTTTCATTTCTGGTCCTTACCATTATCAGCATCTGGGAATCAGAAGAACACTATGCAACATTATGGGATTTTCCTACTAATCCCCAGCCTTGGCCTAACCACAATTCAAGCTCACATCTGTATTTTTCAGAGAATCAGTTTTAGTTTCATAATGCCTACCTTTGGTTACAACATTTGTAGTAGTACTTAAGACTTATAAAAGAGATTGTGGACTCAATGCTCCTGAAGGTCTTTCTCAAACTAAATGACTCTGTGATTCTATACGTAAGGTCCAACATGGTTAAAGGTCCCTTATGACTTTAACCACACAATCTGTTCAGGAAGCTACCATTTAAAAATGTGCAAGAAAATGTTAACAGTACTTTGTAACCCTTTACTGGGCAATCTCCCAGTGCTTACAGGAGAATTATTTTGCAAAAGTAGAAGTCTGTCCCTGTGATAGGCTAAGAACTTTCGCCCTCTGACTATTGAAATTTACCAGACTAGCTCATAAGGCTTGGAAGTAAGATGAAGCTATATTTGCAGCATGGCAAAGTTTACAAGCATATATACACAATGTATTTACAAGTATATACAAATTAGAAATAATACAGAAATCCAAACTCCCTCCCAGACAAAGGAATCTGCCCAGAAGGGCTCAAAGCTACCCCCCTCTTTCTCCCTCTACTTTCCCAGACAAACCAAACAAGCAGCAATGCTTACATTGTTTCTGTTAGCCAAGATTAGTAGAAAGATATCAGAGCGGAGTTAGGAGGAAGTGAATAGGTCCAGTGTCCCAGACCAGAGTGGGACAGATCATTTACATTTTGGCTTTTCATCCCCCTCAGCAAATCAATTATATAGGCTTCATCATTTTTTTTCCATAACCAATAATCTAATTTCTCTCATTAAAATATCCCAATTAGCCTCAAACCAGCATAATCCCAATGTAATTTTTAAAGCTTTAAGCTCTGTTATCAGGTAACTTTTCTTTGATGTTAAAACTACTCTGTTTCTTTTTTCTATGTGTTTTTCTCAGGTGCTTTTGGACTTGATAGGGGATATATGGGAAAGTCCCTGAAAGGTGAGGTTATTTTTTGATGCATTTAGATTAAATTACATAGACATTCAGTTCACTCTTCTAAATTATCTTTGGTTTCTGTGTGGAGAGAATATAAAGTCATTTTTGACTAAATTATTCCTAGATAATCTGTGTGAGGTCTGTTTGCATTTTTTTGTGAGGTAAGAGTTTTATAAGAAAAACTAACCAGAAAAAGACTTTCTATTTCCTCTGTGTGTGTGGCCGCTCGCCACAATGCCCTGGTTCAATAATGGCAGCACGTGGTCATCAGCATGCAAACACCAATGTGTTGGACAGCAAAATGACGTTTATTAACGTGTAGCATGGGATTATATAGGATAGGTAGCAACATCACTTCCGTCTGCATGCATCACAGACAGGAAGCTAAGTATAACAAAGGAATCACAGAGAAATCATAGAGAGCACAGAGAGGAGCCCTATCTTTCCGTACCATCGTGCCATCTTCAGATCGCCAGACCCTATCTGCAACATGTGTGTCACCTACATCAAATGTTTCTGTAATGCTTGAGTCACTAATCACTCTAGACAGCAGAAGGGGCAAGGCTCTTGAATTCAGCTTAATGAGCCAAGTAAGGACACACGATTCCTCTTGTGAAATGCTTTAAAAGGGAGCCAATTCCTATTGCAGCTGGTGTAGTCAGTGTACCGACCACAACAGTTAACTCCAATCCTGCAGTGCTTCTTCACATTCACTGCAGGCGTTTGGAAAGGATATAAAAATATGAATACTTAGAGAGAAATTAAGAGCTTCAGAATTCAGGCTAGTGATACTTTGATCTTTTGAATTATCCAGTTTTCTCATAAGACTTTATACTGGACCATACTGGTGTTAAATGTTTGTTATATGATTAAGATATGCCAAGGGAGACTAGAACACCAGAATATCCAAACAAAAAAAGCCTAGCTAAATTGGCATGAGTAATAACTTAAATATAGATACAAATGCAGGTGGTTTGTCACCTTGTGTAATAATACAGGACAATTAAGACAGAGGAGTGATTGATTATACTGATATTTCTTGGGTTTGGAGGAATAAGGAAAGCCCAATTTAAAGTATCTTTAAACAGTTACAAAGTTCTACGCATCTATCCACTGACAGGTTCTCCAAGGTCAGTCTCATGGTAGATGTTCAGAGTCAGGAACAAGCTGAGAGAGCCTCAGCTTTAAAGCTTAAATAACACAGCATATCACAAAGCAGTACAGACAACATCGTAATGTGGACACTACAAATCTCCTCCCAGCATAAGAAAATAACTTTTCTCTTAAACTACAGTTATACATCCTTCAGTTAAATCCTGAAAAGACAAGCTGCCCGATGTTTCATTTTCAGTTCTCCTATATGCACCTTACAGAAATTTAAGAGAAGCTGGCTACTCTGGTTTCATACTCAGGCTTTGCACCAAACAGGCCATCCCCAGATCTTGCTGATAGCAAGATCAAGACCATAAAAAAGCATAGCAATAGAGGTACTTGCATTTATTGCTGTATAACGATTTCCAAGTGCTATGACTGTGTCCATTTAAATATTCATTTATGATACTCATTTATGAGGTGACTTTTTAGAACTTGAAAATGAAGAATGTCCTGTATAGTCACAATGTTCATAGCACCGTAGGATTCAGAATGCTCAAGTCTAATGTTTTTCTTCTTTTTGCAGATCTAGTGAAGAACTCAGAATACAATTTAAGTAACTGCTCCTTAAGTAGTTCTGAGAACCCATATGCTACTATAAAAGACCCACCAGCTCTTGTACCAAAAAGTTCAGAATGTGGATATGTTGAAATGAAGTCACCAGCACGCAGGGACTCCCCATATGCTGAGATTGCCAGCTCTAGTTCAGCCACTAAGAATGTTTATGAAGTTGGTAAGTACGAAAGCTACTTTTAGATGTTGAAGGTTTACAACAAAAAGCAGAGGACTTTTTTCTTTAGATTGATTACATCAAAACTGGAGTGTATCCAAAGAAGGGCAACAAGGCTTGTGAAAGGCCTGGAGCATGTGACCTCCGAGGAGTGTCTGAGAGAGCTGTGGTTGTTCAGTCTGGAGAAGAGGAGGTGGAGGGGAGATCATGTCTACAACTACTTGAAAGGATGCTGGAATGAGGAGAGGGCCAGCGTCTACTCTCTCAAAGTACTACTACTGCTGTTCAAAGCCTTTGACACTGTCTGCCACAACAAGCTTCTGGCCAAGCTGGCAGCTCATGGCTTGGACAGATTCACTCTGCGCTGGGTCAGGAACTGGCTGGAAGGCCGAGCCCCGAGAGCTGTGGTGAATGGTGCCACATCCAGTTGGCAGCCAGTCACTAGTGGTGTTCCCCAGGGATCAGTGCTGGGCCCAGTCCTGTTCAATATCTTTATTGATGATCTGGATGAGGGGATTGAGTCCAGCATCAGTAAGTTTGCAGATGACACCAAGCTAGGAGCAGGTGTTGATCTGTTGGAAGGTAGGAGAGCCCTGCAGAGGGACCTGGACAGGCTGGATGGGTGGGCAGAGGCCAATGGGATGAAATTTAACAAGGCCAAGTGCAGGGTTCTGCACTTTGGCCACAACAACCCCAAGCAACGCTACAGGCTGGGGACAGAGTGGCTGGAGAGCAGCCAGGAGGAAAGGGACCTGGGGGTACTGGTGGATAGTAGGCTGAAGATGAGCCAGCAGTGTGCCCAGGTGGCCAAGAGAGCCAATGGCATCCTGGCCTGTATCAGGAACAGTGTGGCCAGTAGGACGAGGGAGGTTATTCTTCCCCTGTACTCAACACTGGTCAGGCCACACCTTGAGTACTGTGTCCAGTTCTGGGCTCCTCAATTCAAGAGAGATGTTGAGGTGCTGGAACGTGTCCAGAGAAGGGCAACAAAGCTGGTGAGGGGCCTGGAACACAAGTCCTGTGAGGAGAGGCTGAGGGAGCTGGGGTTGTTTAGCCTGGAGAAGAGGAGGCTCAGGGCAGACCTCATTGCTGTCTACAACTACCTGAAGGGAAGTTGTAGGCAGGTGGGGGTTGGTCTCTTCTCCCAGGCAACCAGCAACAGGACAAGGGGACACAGCCTCAAGTTGTGCCAAGGGAAGTATAGGCTGGATGTTAGGAGGAAGTTCTTCCCAGAGAGAGTGATTTGCCCTTGGAATGGGCTGCCCAGGGAGGTGGTGGAGTCACTGTCCCTGGGGGTGTTCAGGAAAAGACTGGATGAGGCACTTTGTGCCATGGTCTAGTTGACTGGATAGGGCTGGGTGATAGGTTGGACTGGATGATCTTGGAGGTCTCTTCCAACCTGGTTGATTCTATTCTACTCCTTGATGACAAGCAACAGGACTAGAGGAAATGGTTATAAGCTGTGCCAGGGAAAGTTTAGGCTAGATATTAGGAAATACTTCTTTACTGAAAGCGTTATCAAATTTTGGAATGGTCTGCCAGTGCTAGGCCAAGGGTTGGACTGCTTGATCTTCGAGTTCTCTTTGAACCAGATGTATCCTGCCATTCTGCAAAAACACATGAAAAATCTCTTAAAATGATAACATGTTGAACTCTGGGTTTTGTTCAAAAGATGTTAACAACAATAATGTCACTCTTTGGAGGTATGTGGTGTAATTCACAAGAAAAGAGTTTGAAATGCCTTAACTTTATTGCTTAGCACAGAAATGCCTCTGAATTTCCCTGGTTTGAAAGCCTTTCTTTAGACAAAGGTGTAATAAAATCTTAGCTTCTGATGTAGATTAGGCTGGTGAGTACTGAACAAAGATGGAGTAAATGTATTGGAGGAATAGAATCATAGAATGGTTTAGGTTAGAAGGGACCTCAAAGATCATCCAATTCCAACTCCCTGTCATAGGTAGGGACACCTCCCACTACAGCAGGTTGCTCAAGGCCTCATCCAGCCTGGCCTTGAACCCCTCCAGGGAGGGAGCATCCACAACCTCCCTGGGCAACCTGTTCCAGTGTCTCACCACCCTCACTGGAAAGAACCCTCTCCTAACATCTAGTTTGAATCTCCCCTCTTCCAATTTAAACCCATTACTGCTTGTCCTGTCATTACAAGACCTTGTAAATAGTCCCTCTTCAGCCTTCCTGTAGGCCCCCTTCAGATACTGGAAGGCTACTATGAGGTCTTCTCGAAGTCTTCTCCTCTCCAGGTTGAAAAGCACCAACTCTCTCAGCCTGTCCTCATAGCAGAGCTGCTCCAGCCTTCTGATCATTTTCGTGATTCTCCTCTGGACTCGCTCCAACAGTTCAACGTCCTTCTTGTGTTGGGGCTTCCAGAACTGTACACAGTACTCCCTATGGAGTCTGACAAGAGCAGAGAATCACCTCCCTTGCTCTGCTGGGCACACTTCTCTTGATGCAGCCCAGGATACAGTTGGCTGTCTGGGCTGCATATGCATACATCAAGCTCCTGTTGAGCTTTTCCTCAACTCAGACCCTCTGGTCCTTTTCCTCAGGGCTGCTCTCCAGTCATTCACCACCCAACCTGTATTTGTGTTTGGGATTGCGCCAACCCAGGTGCAGGACCTTACACTTGGCCTTGTTGAATGTCATGAGGTTGGCAGGCACCCACCTCTCCAGCCTGTCCAGCTCCCTCTGGATGGCATCTCTGCCCTCTAGCCAGTCAGCTGTGCCACACAGCTTGGAGTCATCTGCAAACTTGCTGAGAATGCACTCAATTCCTTTGTCAAATCACTGACAAAGATGTTAAACAGCACTGGTCCCAGCACTGACCCCTGAAAGATGCCACTTCTCACTGGTCTCCACGTGGACATTGTGCTGTTGATGCCCACTCTCTGCATGCAACCATCCACCCAATTCCTTATCCAGCAGTGCTCCACCCACGTTTTTAGAAAAGATCAGCTTTCTACTCTTGATTAGAAAAAAACCCAGCATCTTCACCCATGGACAATATTTCACTGACACAGGTCCTATACTGCATGACTGTAGTTACTGTAGGTACAGAAAACTTGGGGGTCTTGTGGAACACTCCTTGTCGTAAATAGACCCTGGAGAAAGTGTATGTCACAAGTCATGGGATATCATCTTCCTTTTCTCACCTCAATTAGAGATTCCTCTGAAACCCATCAATACCTCCATTGCATTTCTAGGGATTTTTATCTCCATATGTGGCATTTTGGCTGCTTTTGGGGATTTTGTCTGTTTTTTCAGTGAGGTCTGCTCACAAAGAACAGATACATATCCTTTTGTTTCTGTCAGTAAATACATTTACGGCAGAATCCTGTTGAAAGCCCACATGTAGCTTAAAGACATAACACCCTCAACCTTAACCTTTCTTCTACACCTGCATTTCAGGGCTTAGCATGACAAGGAATCTGTATACTGAGCAGACAGGAGAGCTTAATTTGTAATGCAAACTGAAGTTAAGTGCAGTGTTTACCTTATGTAACCACTTCTAGTGTTAAATGTGTATGGTCTCTTTTTATGACAGAACCTACGGTGAGTGTTGTCCAGGGAGCATTCAGCAGCAGTGGACGTTTCAGCCAGGATCCTTATGACCTTCCAAAAAACAGCCATATTCCATGTCACTATGACTTGCTACCAGTTCGAGACAGCCCCACATCCTCTACAAAGGAGGTCAGCAGTGAATGACCTCAAAAGCTGACTTGCAGCACGGTGGGACTCTCAAGGGGTGAAAGTGGCAAGGTTGTGCTCCTTCATCCAGATCACCATCATATTTGGCTCCTAGTCTGTCCAGCAGACAATTGCTGTACATTAAACCGAATCTCAATGTGAGGTTTGTATAACATATACAAGTGACAGATGGGACAAATGCCACATTCTGGGGATCCTGATCATTCTTTTTATTCATGGCAGTAAATTTTATAGAAACAGGTATGCAACACATTTATACTGTAATATATTGGCTTGAAAGTATTAGTTTGCAGATCAGTTTTGATAACATCCCAATCCAGTGACTTTAAATTTAGACTTCATATTTGTTGTTTCGATGTAAAAAAACTCCCAGGACAGTGCAATGTACCAAAACCCACTCTGTACAGGTGATCTGATTCACTAGGTATGTAGAATTAAAACTGCCTTGCTAAATTTTACCTTCCATTCTGATCTTTAGTCAAGGCATATAAGGAAACAAGGTGTGATGGGGATAAGCACAAAACTGCAGCTGTTTGGGAAAAACATCATCAGGGATTTTTGTCCATTACTGCTGGTGGCCATACCTTGCTTAAATAGTTATGGAGATAAAAGCATTGCACACATTGATGTAATATGATGCCTCAAGATCTCTTCTTCAGACCCAGCACCAGTCTTCCAAGAAATCTTTTTCTACTGTTCCAACTCAATAGGGTGAACATTATTTCTGCCATACACAACTAATAATCCAGAATATATTGGTAATTATTTTTTAAAATACATAAATTAAATTAGTTTATTTTTGCCACCATGGACTGATTATGTAAGGAGTGGACAAAGGTGATGACTGCTGTAAATCTTAACTGCAAGAAAAGGTTTACATTTTATAAACAGGTAGTGACTGTAATATAGGATAAAAAAAGTGTTTTGATTTTTTTCTCTTAGCAATAACTAAGCAATTTCTTTGCATACTTGCTAAAAAGGCACCTTTTCTTTTTTATAGTTGATGTAGGAAAGCACATGCTTAAGCTGGTCTTCGGCATTGCTAATAACATGACACATGTACCCCATTCTTTATTAACTTGTGTCTCTATTTTTTTCCAGTGTGTCTATGTTTCTAGTGATCTAGCTTGTAATTGAAAAAAAATATTCTACTGTGTATCCACTTATTTTGTATTTTTGCCAACTGGCCTTTATTTTGTCTAGTTGAAAGGACCTCTGGACATAGGGAGAGGACTAAAAAAAGAATTCCTGTCATACTAATGTCTGTCAGGGGTGGTTACCTAATACATCATAATTAATTAATTGGGAAAACCAACAAAAAGTCATGGTGCTTTCATCAAGGATAAAAAAAAAATAAATACAGAAGACAAGTAAATAAAACAACCCCTCTTTAGGTTTAGCTTATTCTGTTAGCTATACGGATGGAGACCATCTTTTCAAAATGCTCCTTTCTCTCCCTCCAAAATGGTCTGTTGTGAACTGTGCAATTAAAATTTGCCTAGGTGTCCATCCATTGAAGCAAAGTTGTTTCCTGGGCATATCAGCCTGCAAATAAAATGCTTGATGTAGACTGGACATTCTGTTTGACTAGAAATTTACCTTTAGAAAACAAAAAATGGTGTGGCAGCTTTGCTTTCAGCTGCTGTTGCTATGAGTTAGGAATCCTAACAGCTAACATGCTTGTAAGATAACCCCATCAGGCTTTTCCACTCTGCCCTGGCAGTAAACCTGCAACTTCTTGAGAATAGCTTGTCCTGAGGGTTGGTATATCCCTGATAGATGAAGAAAGGATACAAGCAGTTGCGTTGTATGCCATACAATGGAAAGCACTTGTCCCCTCCTCTTTCTATGTTGAAGTGACATTTTGGCTCATGAGGCCTGTGGTACACTGTAATGATGTGAAGGGTAGCCCATCAGTCAAGATTTGGGTGTGTGTGATCAGGGAGTGCCACAACCATTTTTGTCTCTACATCTGGACTGCAATACAGTTAAAGACAAAGAGTTATCACTGTTGTGACAGCATTGCTATGTTCCTAAGAAACTCACAACCAGTTGCTTTGAGAATACTAAATCCAACAGAGGACCATCTGGAAAAAAAATAAAAAGTCTTTGGGGAATTTTACTTTTTAAAGGAAGCCCAGAGCTGAAATAGAAACACAAGTTGATTTTATTTGGTGTCATTGTGGTGATAAATGAAAGATCTGCATCTGATGACATTGCTGCAGATGTGCTCATACCTGACAATGTGTCTGTATGAAGTGCCATGTACCATTCTCAGTCCTCACTGGCCATGAGCACTGTTTGTTTTGCAATTCCACTGGCATTTTATATATTCTTGGAATAAATGATTTGAGTATCTTGGGGTTTTGTAAATACAGAAATTAACTACAAGGTCTTAAAAGCCAATTATCATTTAAGCCCTCTGTAAGACAGAAGTTTTTATTGGGTTTGTGTGCATATAGGTAACATGTAGAGCTACTGGTATATACACGTGTTTGTACTGTGTGAAACAGACTTTAAAATAAAGCATTTCATCTCTGAAGCCATGAATAGTAAATGCTGTATTTAGCAATTGTGAGCTCACAAAAAAATATTTTCTTACTCTGTGTAAAATTTGGAGACCACTAAATAATCTTCATAATATAAACTTCTTTTTTTTTATATATATATAGATGAAAAATGAAAAGCTGAATAAATTATATTTGTTTTAAAGTTTTCAGTATGTCACATATCCTCAAGTGATATATTAAGTCACATACTCATGGAAATAGATGAATTTCTGCAAATTTCGCCTATTGTGCATGTGCTAAATATACACATTACCAAAGCCTATTTTTCTATATGTGGGTAATATTCCTGCTGTGTAGTCAGCATAAGCAATGTCAGCATACATCCCATCTGGATTTGCAGTATGTGTAGGTCAGGTAAAAAAAGGTGAATTGAATTCAGAAAACAGATTCCTTGCAGGGGATAATACATTCTTTTTGAGTGGTAGCCCTGTATTCTTCCTGAGGAAGGAAGCACATGGGGCTTGCATTAGCAATCCTGCTGTCTCATGTACAACTAGGGAGGCTTGCTCTGGCATACACTTAGCTGTAAATTTAAGAGACCCCCTCAACTCAATCCTCTGGTCATATAGCCTGTATTATAGACAATAGCAAGAAATATTTCTGAAAATGCAGACTATATTGTGGTGGGAACTTAATGAGTAAGCTGATAGAGCAGTTTTAGCTAACGTCATATGCTCAGAGGACCGACTTTGCCACAGACAGGAATGGAGAGATGTCTAGATGTCTTGCCTCTATATATTCACATTTCAATAGTGACAAATATGGCACTGAAAACAAAGATAGCTATTCTCTAGCAATTTGTTACCAGTTTAATAACGTGCAAAATGCTGCACGGAGTTAATAGCTGATTTTATAGTAAGTGGTGAATATAAAACTTTAGGTTTTAAATAATGTAGGTGTATGGGCATATGAATTTTGGTCATTAGAAGCATAAGGAAACCCAAAAACTTTTCAATATATCAAAGATTTTTAGTCGCAACACACTGTCATGCATAAAATTTGTCCTTATCTTGATCTACCCAGAGAATTCCCATTCATTTTGAGATACGCTCGCAGACTGCAGGGGAAAGAAGACTGCATTATACTCATACTCTTTGCTGAGACAATCTGCAAAGTCAATTTTGACACACAGGATAAAACAGAAGTGGGGAATGTGTTAATAAAAACTTACTGGATTTTTTAAGTACTGTGACTACAGCTGAATTTTTTTTATGAGAGATGTGTGCAAATAATAATCCTTATACTGAAGCTCTGAAGTCCAGACTGAGGAATACTGAGCTAATTCTGTCTGAAATGCTTTACATTAAATTGTATATAAAGTAGTTTAAATGACTGAAAACAAATGGGTGTATCTTTATTATGTTCAGAAAATCTTGTCATTTGGTACACTGACTCATACAAGTGCTAGAGCACTGAACCTAACTTCAGTTTTTTAGCTCTCAAAACATTCACTTTGATATGACAGAACTGTAATACATTTTAAAATAAAAGCTATCACATATACCTGGCCTCTTTTTTTTGTTGTAGCTATCACACACACACACACACACAATTGTTGTGAAGTTGCATCTGTTTTCCAAAGATGACTGATGTTCATCACTTTGCCCGTCACTGCCATTTATTTCCCTTCATGTACCTGTAGGTTAATGTAATAAAGTTTGTAATGAAAGATGAAAAATGCCTTGATTTTTTTCCCCTCTTTTTAATTTGCTTAAGATGGATCTTGAAACAGCATGGGAAATATGAAAAAAAATAATGTTATCTTTGGTCATACTGGACCACAAAATATTTTATTTCTCCTGTTATGGAAGTCAAATAATTTATGAGATGCTTTGGGGAAAATCAAGGCTGATCTGATTTAGAAGGCTGAACCTCTGTTTTCTGTCTGTTCTTGCAGAAACAGATTTGGTAGATGAGAATGATTCCTTCAAGCCTGTCTCTTGAATGCTTAAAGCTTTAACCTTGAGAAAGCTGAGGAGCTGAACTGCAGAAACATAACACTTCCCATTCAGTATGATAAAAGCCTTCTAATAACCATTAAAAGGCCAGAAACCAAAGTACAGACACAGCATAAAGGGCGTCAGCATATTGGAAAACTTCTTGTGTAGCTGACCCTCCAAGCTGAACCTAAAACACTGGCTACTGACAAATATGTGACCTGACAGGCTCTGAGAAGACATGGCTGAGGCTTTGGTGACTGGCATGAAATACCCATGCTAAGCACGAGATGGTAGGATGGAGTGGGCTGTGGTATTGTGACAGCTAATGCTGGAGATAACAGATCTAGGGCAGACTAGCTCCCCAGCACCACATGGAAGTCCTGGTAGCAACCCCCTCTGCCCTTGTTCCCACCTTCAGGGATCAAGAAGAATTTCAGGAGAATGCAGAGGAGGCTGTACGCAGGCCCTTCACTCCCAGATAGTGCACCCGAAGCCCCCTTGGAGGGTCTCAGCAAGCTCAGATGAGGGCTGGCAACTCTGATGCTCCTTCACCTCCAAACAAAAGACCACCTCACCAGAAAAAGTATAACGGTGTCTAGGAGCTGGTGACAAGAGGACCAGGCCAGCAGCTGGAATACCTGCCAGTTCCAAGGAGACCATCATTATTAGTCCATCTCTAATCAAGTAATACAAGAAATGTATGCAAACTACAGAAATAGTCTTGCTATTTTTAATGCTGGAGTTAGCATTGCTATTCTCACCTGTGCTGCTTTCTCACATACTCCACAATAGGACTGTCCTGGAGTTCCTCACATCACCCTCTTGCCTCTTTTAATGATAGGGTGAATCATTTGATGCTCTCTAGTCTTTGCCTGCTCTTCCAACCTCCACGGTCTTTCAAAGACACGAGAAAGAGGCCTTGCAGTGATACTATGTAGCTCAGGCTAGTCCATGACCATGGCCTCTCTTCGATTTCTAGCACAACACCCACTGAAGCAGCAGCAGTGAGAGGGAACAACTCATCACTCATAGCTCCCCTCAGCCCACAGCAATGAGAGAATGTGGTGGGTTGGGAATTTCCCCCCCAGATAAATTTACCAGACCAGCTCAGATGGCTTGCAAGTAAGATAAAGCTGTATTTCTCTTACCAGAATTTTCCAGTAAGCTTTAAACTACTACAGCGGACAGCATAGCCACGGAGCTGGAGGATCACTGCGCAGCGTGTCTGTACTGACGGGGGAAAGGGGAGCTAAGTGATACCTCCATTGTTTCTGTGTGTGTGTCATGGTAGACCTGATAGGCCAGAAATGGGCTTATACATGTACTGGCTTGCCCAGGCATTTTTTTCTGCTCCCCCTCTTTCTGTTTTGGGGAGAAGCAATTATGGGAAAGAGGACAAAGTACCTGGAGCCACTAGTCTAAGGACTTTGGCTTACCCAGGCTTGTTTTGCTCCCGTGGTAAACAAGGCACACATGCTTAGCTTGTGTTTGCCTTGTGCAGGGCCTATGCTTTTCCCAATTTTGGGTAAAGCAAGCCTACAGCTTCACCTAATGTGGTCACACCCAGATAACTGCCATTCTGATTGGCTATTCTGTGTCAAAAGGCCCATTAGTGTCGGCTACACTGATAAAGGAGATACACATGTAAACACAGTGTGCTCTGCAATTGTATTCGTGGCTGCTATTGCTGTTTCTGGCAGTATACAGCCTTACTGCCTTATTGTTTGCCTGGAAGCTCTGTTGCCTCGAGTTTACCAAGAACAGGCTCATAAATGCCTCCATGCGACCGGTCTGCATAGCCAGCACGACATGCTAAGACTGCACATCACAAGACATCCTGCCTACACCTGAAAGTCTCTTGCCAAGACAGGAAGTCCTGGAGATACAGAGATCATCCAGAGAAGCTAGGATAAAAGGTCAGATTGTTTGCCTCCTGTCTCCTGTGATGGTTTGGGTGTTTCCCACCCCCCACAC
>WAAF01016645.1:1424-37791 GCA_013400475.1 Tricholaema leucomelas | reverse complement strand
CCAGAAACCTGGGAAGAATCAGAAGTCTCAGTGGCCAACAAGATGGTAGCAGAATTCCCTGAAAACATCTGGATACTGTTTGAAGTTGTAGCTAGCCCCCTGAGTTGGGAGATAATATTTTGTGAGTAAATATTTAAAGCCTCTTTGTAATTCACCACTCCCTTCTGCCATAAGCAGAAAGGAGGTCCTTGTGTCTATCTAGTGGGCAAGTGGTATATACTGACTGCAGAAACCCTCTGTTCAATTAATGTTTATAAATATTTTTTCAAGTTATTTCCATTATCTGTATGAAGTTTCCATGGCAGTGCAAAGAAACCATTGCTATTAAAATTAGTGGTCGGGGGTGGCAAGAGTTCTGAATATCAAAATTAATAAACAGTATTAACTTTGGGAAAATATCATCTTACAACAATTAATTACACAATGGGCTGAGACCAACCATGAGTTTCCCCTCTACAAGAGGATGGTCACCTCCATCATGCACTTGGTGTGGTAGGACAGCGACTCTGAGGAGCACCTTGTCAGACCACCTGCAATGTCACCAATTACTGTTCACCAGGCTGGAGAAGCTTCTCTACACCCATCCCCTCTGTCAGCAGCTCTGGGCTGCTGCCATCTCACTGCGGGTGGCCTCCACCCTGATACCTAGGTGTTCTTTTGGATGCAAACAAGATCTTCTCAGGCCTGTGGAGCTCTGGCTGCAACCACCCCTGGGATAGACCTTGAAGGGTCATTACCTGCAATCAGCAGACACATGGGTTGCCATACTGAGCACCCTGCATCTATGGCCCAAACATCGAAGCCCTGGTTCAGCTGCTGTCTACCTCGGGTGGGTAAGCAAGAGCGTTTGTGAGACAGATATTGACTGCACTGTGCATGAAGTCCAGGCAACCCTATGCAGGATGCGTCTGGGTGACAACCATGCTGCTGAAGAGTGTGATAGCACACCTGCAGTTGCCGGTAGCCCCACTGCCTCCCAAACGGGGTCTCATGTCCTCGGTCCACCCCACGTCCGACAGCCGAGACTTAGCAATCAGTCCCGCTGTCACCGAGGGTCGTAACTAAATTAACTGCAATATAAACGTCCAAAACAAGAAAGCTAAGAAAGCATGCGTCACAGCCTGTCAAGGCTGTAGAATTATAAAGTTTGTCAAGTAATTTTTTTTCACCGGCTGCCACAGAAAGGTAAGCGCTTGTGGATGCTGCAGCGGACGATCTGCCCAAGCGCCAACGCCGGCGGTGCGGGCTGCCGCGGGCCCGAGCGGCGACCCCTCGCGCCGACCCCTCGCGCCGGGCCGCCGGGCAGAGGCCGCCGGGCAGAGGCCGAGGCCGCCGGGCAGAGGCCGCCGGGCAGAGGCCCCACCTGGCGACGGCCCGCGAAACGTGGCCAAAGAATCATCCTGCCGTCGGGCGCCGCCATTTTGGGGGCAGGGAGGGCGCGGCATTAGGCACACAATGGCGAGGAGCGGCAACCCCTGCTCGGGGCCAAAAGACGACGCGACCCGTGACAGGATAGCCAGGGGCGCCCTGGCACCCCGATCCCACGACCTGAGAACTCCCGTCGTAGCGCGGCAGCTCCGTCGGAGACGTGGCAGCGCTGGGCGGGGCCGGCGCAGGGTGCGGGCTCGACGCCGCAACGGATACTGGGAGTTGTAGGCGGTATTTGAGCTGGGGGGTTCCTCCATTCAACACCGGCAGTGCCTGGGACGCGGTTTTTCTGCGAGTCGAGTGTGGCCGCCCGTAGACTGGCAGTGGACCCTGGCGCTAGGGTTCGGTGAGGCCGCGTGTTGCGGCGGGCAAAGGGGACACGCTGACACCTGCCGTCCGCGACGCTGGGGAGGGAGTGGCCGGAGGGTTGAATTGGGCTGGGCTAGGCCGGTCGACCGTGGCGTCCTGCCGTTGTGTCTTCTCCTCGCTACCGGGGCTGACTGCTGCTGGGGTGCGAAGCGGCTGGGACAGGTCCGGAGGCTAGGGTGGCGGGGCTGAGGGCAGCGTGAAAGGCTAGAACATGTAGGGTTAGGGGAGAAGTAGGGACCGCTGAGGTGTTTACCGGGACCGTAGGGGTGGCGAGGGGAATGCTGCAGGGGTCCGCCTTGCTCGGTCTATCCTGCCGACCTAGGCCACGCCGCTCTGGCGGCCCGTCAGCTTTGGGGCTCCTGCGGGTTAGCTGCTAGCCCGACTGCGTGTGTGCGTGTGTAGAGCCCAGAATCAAGTTTCGGGAACCATCCCGAGGCCTCCCACTCGGTCACTTTTCTCCCTTCAGTGGCCAATTTGGCCTGCCTGGTGTCGGCCTGTGTCGGGACTCATTCCTGGAGAGTAGTCAGGGCTCTGACTTTGCGCTGTGGGCCCTCTGGGATACTGCTAGTGTTCTGAACTGTCTTATGCTTTATAAAGGGAAGCTGCGGTTCCTGGTCTCCCTGCGGACAGGACCATATTCCAGGGCTTGTTGTAAAGGTGAGAGTTGTGGGACTCCTTGCTGTCTCAGTGTCTGGTGGCATTGCAGACACTCATAGCACTCTGTAGACTGTAGGTTAGCTGGTTCCTCTGCTTGGATAGATCACATAAATTGTTCCACAGTTATGAGTCACCCTTCAAGTCACCAAGCTTCCTGCAGTCGCTGTTACAGAGTTTGGATGCCTGGCATTAGGGCTGTGCATGTCAGCCTTGCAGCTAGGGATGGAAATGCTGGTCGTGCTAAACCTGTGTGGTTTCAGCATGTGCAGTGTGGTTGTAAGGTGATGCCCTCAACCTTGAGGATCTGTTAGTATCTGCTAGAAGTGGTGCTTCAGGAGGTGTATTAATTACTGTAATGTTGAAGTAATTTGCCTGTGTATTTACATAATTTACAGCCATATGGGAAAAAATATTTTTTGGGGAAAAACCTGGGTGAAAAAGCTGGAGCTGTTGTATTATGTTGTATGATACCTTTGTGCATATTGGTAGAACGCACTTGGGTTTCTGTAGATATTTTTTGGATGCTTTTATGTAGTCATGTATAACATTGAATGCTAGATCAATATTTCTGTAATTGTGGTTATTAGTGATCTGAAGCTAAGTGGTCCAGCTTGTGCCCAGCTGCACAAGCTTTGTGATATTTGAAAATAAATATTTGATAGTAAGGGTGTGTGTAATCTGAAACAATTCTCAAGGGTTGTAAAAGGCACTAAGATTGTGCAAAACAAACTAATTCTCAGAGATTAGGAAGCTTTTTAGAAAAGTAGAAATAACTTTTTTGTGGTGTGTTTATAGCTGTCTGCAGTACTCTCAAGACAAGGCCAACTCTTTCTGACATTCGTGGTCTTTTAAGCTATTTTGGTACTGCAGTAAGTCCAAGGCAGACTGAGTTTCACTTGTTAAGTGGACCTTTTTTTGAAGAAGTGATATGGGTGTCCTGGGTAACACTATTTATGCTATGACTATCCAACAGACATTTTTTTTTTAACGTTGTTTGGCTTCAGCGAGACTTGTGTGTCCTCTGGGACTTGCCTATGTGTAACAGGCCAGAGTCCAAAGGAAGTTTATCCCTGATGGTGCTCTCCCTTTCTAAAATTAAATAGACCGTTGTGAGAAAATTTTCACATGAAATTTTTAATGTAATAACACTTCAATTCTGTTCTCTTTTGTATTTTCTGTGTTTGTTTTGGTGTTTCTCTTTTTTTTTTGTTAAAGGGTGTTGTCTTGATATCAGCATCACTCCATCTTAAAAAGCTGAAGGTTTTATTTTGTAATTTTATTTCTTGTTTTCTTCCTCATTCTCTTTTTAAAAAAAATCTTTCTTGTTTGCATCTTTGTGAGTTCTTGGGCATTTTTCACATTGACTTCTCTCCTGTTGAACAGAAGTAGGTGCATGTGAATCTGTCAGTTAATGCAACCTAGGATGTAATGTTTTATTTAAAGAGGCTGTTGCACTGGGAACAGCTTGAAGGAATTTATTTGCTCAAACAAATAAGAGAATTATTCCTTATTCTAAATAGTTGTCAATTTGTGTTTGGCCATTACCTATATGCCTAAGCAGTACTGTTATCCCTATCACAATTAAAGACAGGAAGCATTTGAATTTAGTGTTCCAGCTCTGATTTTGTGTCAGTTTAGGTTCTGTTTAGGAGAACAGTTTTGCTTTTTAGAATTCTTAAATGTTTTATGGGGTTTGTTATTAGGAGGAGCCTCTGCTGCAATACAGAGAAGGTTAATGTGCTCTTGTGACCAAGAAGGCCAATGCCATTCTGGGCTGTATTAGAAGTGGTGTAGTTAGTAGGGTGAGAGAAGTTCTCCTTCACCTCTACTTTGCCCTGGTGAAGCCGCATCTCCAATATTGTGTCCAGTTCCAGGCCTCTCAGTTCAAGAAGGACCTCAGGGAACTGCTTGAAATACTCAAGCACAGAGATACAAGAATGATTAAAGGAGTTGAACATCTTTCTTATGAGGAAAGACCGAGGGAGCTGAACCTCATTAGCTTGGAGGAGAGGAGACTAAGATATGTCTTCATTAATGTTCATAAATATGTATAGGGCAAGTGCCAAGAGGATGAAGCCAGGCTCTTCTCGGTGATACCAAATGACAGAACAAGGGACAATGAGTGGAAACTGAGGCACAGAAAATTCCATATAAACACAAGGAAAAGTTTTTTCATTGTGAGGGTGATGAAACACTGGAACAGGCTGCTCGGGAGGGTTGTGGAGTCTCCCTCTCTGGAGATACTCAGAACCCACCTGGATGCGTTCCAGTATCATCTGGTATAGTTGATCCTGCTCTGGCAGGAGGCTTGGACTAGATGATCTTTTGAAGTCCCTTCAAACCCCAGACAGTCTTTGAATTGGTGATTAACAAAAGATGTCTGAAATTATGACCTCATTATAAATGCTGAACTATGACTGAATCCTAGATCATCGAATCAACCAGGTTGGAAGAGACCTCCAAGATCATCCAGTCCAACCCATCACCCAGCCCAATCCAGTCAACTAGACCATGGCACTAAGTGCCTCATCCAGTCTTTTCTTGAACACCTCCAGGGACAGTGACTCGATCACCTCCCTGTGTGGTTTTATTCACATGAAACTTGCGAGTCACCATTTTTAAGTAATATTACTGTTAACTGTGTAATTCTGTATTTTAATTCAATAAAATAAAGAATATTTTGAAAGTATGGTTATGTCATTAAGGTTACTGCAAAATACTAGCACCAATGTAATTACTTCTTCATAAACTTTAGCCAAAAGATTAATAATTTACCAGTTCAACCTTTAAGTTTTGAAATCTGATTTTTTCATTCCTGCTTTTAACAGTAGCTCTACTAAAATTTTCAGTCAGAAGTTCATCCTAGTTTCCCTTCAGTACTCAGCGGCCTTGCATTTGTGAATTAGGTTAATGACTGAGATTCACCTGTTGAGAATCAGTAAAATATACCTATCGGTCAGCCACAAATAGACTAAATAGATATACTGTATTTTCTTTGTGTAATGTGTGGGTCAGACATTATCCCTATAGTGTCTTCATTAGTACTGACAAGTGTTCTTTTTTTTCTTTTTAATCAAATAATTCATGTAAGCCTAACAAAATACATGCTTCTACTTCTTAGAGGTTATTTTATGGATGACTGATCATTTGGAATGTGTTTTTTCTGTGTTTTTCTATGTCTCTTTTCTCTATCCCTTTTTTCTTTCATAGAAGCGCAAGAGGTTTTCTTCTAGCTGAATGTGACAAGATTTATCAAAACTGTAAAATCTACTTATGGTCTCAAATCACTAGATGGCAGTACTGTGGTAATTTTCACCTAATTGTACTTGAATTTACTTGTCGCAGAGTTTCTCCTTTGTCCCTTCAACTTAGTAATAAAAATGTTCTGGTCTGCAAGAAGGCACAAAAGTCGCTTCTGTGTGAGGCTAGCCTGAATTTTCAGGCACTACTTGCTGCAAGGGATGTGCTTGTGGCTTGGACTGTGAAGAAATACCAGTGTTTATGTTTTTAAAGAACTAAGGACAACTGAGTTCCACACTGGGTAGTCATAAAGGGAATTCAGTGTATAGTAAACTGTTACTTGTTCAGACTTCATGTTTAGCCCTGCGAGGTTAGGACTTCACAATGAGATTGGTGGTTGTTTGAGCAAATGAGTAAGATAAAAGGAAAAGAATATGGAGGCATTTAGGCTTCAGGATTCCCTGATTAAACTAGGGTGGGTAGTTGGAGAGGTAATAAAGTGAAAGAGAAAGCTGAGAGTGAGGGGAGAATACTGCAGGCTGTTGAGGTTCTGCATTATGTGAGAGAGAATGGAGAAACTGTCAACTCTTCCACTTTCAATAGGTCTGTAAATTTTTGAAAAAGCTTTGTACATTTTTTTAAGCAACTGGTCTGTGGAACTTCTTCAGTCATTCTGCACAGCTGCAGTATTCATTTTTAGTAAGCACTTCATCAGATTTTTGTCCTGGCATTAGGTAGACTCAAGCAGTGCATAAAAAGAGCCTTGATAAAATATTTCCAAAAGGTTTTGGTTAGTGATTACTTTTAATTGCATAAAGGAAAATATTTCTTGGAAGAAGAGTAACGTTAGAAATATTTTTGAGGGGAGAAAAAATCTTGAAGCTTAGTTAAAAGATAAAATCTTGTTACTGAAGACTCTTGCACTTAGAGATTTAATGGAAAACTATGCAATTCCTTTGTAAGGGATGATGAGATACATTCATACTGCAAGGACAGCGTCCCTCACCAGGCAATTTCTGACCCATCTGGGAAGCTTTTAGATTAATTGAATAGGTACTCTTATATTTTAAATCCCTCTGTTGTAAGAGTTTTCATTAAGTGTTGCACATAAACCACATTTACTTGTTCTTAGACTGTACTCAAATATTTGAGATTGAATCAGTGGTTTATCAGAGGACCTGTGATTTCTGCTATGTGATTTTGGTGGTTCCTTTTGGTTTTAAGACTCTGTAAGCCTGTTGAGTAATTTGGACATTCTACTTTTTGAATTTTTATTTGGTAATAACAGTAATTCTTCCTCCATATTAAACCTAAGAGTTGTGTATACCTTTAAACCAACAAGGCAATGAAGGGAATGTTTGAAAGAGGGGAAGACCATTGTATTTTTATAAGTGGAGTTCTTCTATATACACGAGTATTTTACTCAGCACTTTTTCTAAGCTTTTTCTAAAGTTGTTAAAGGGAATAAGCTGGAAGTCTTCAGTAGCTGCTGGTATAATGAATGTGATGGGAGATATTTCGAGTCTCTATTTTTCATACACATAGTTACTTCATAGAGAATTTTTATTTCATTTAAATTTTCTTAAGAATTGTGACCTCAGAGGATGGTACAAATCTTTGTATAGTTTACTAGGCTTGTAAGGAAGGACTTCTTGTTAGCCACTTCTACATTGAATAACAAAAATTTCCAGTTGTTCATGAAAGTCTTAATTTTTACCAAGTCTTTTTCTTCTCCTAAGCCTTTTTACATTAAGATTTTTAAATAAGTATATAGCTTTACTTTTTCAGAAGTAGTATATTTAAAATACTTATTCCAAGATGTTAAAAGATACTTCCAATGTAATCCAACCTTTGAAATAAAAAACAAAGTTTTCAATTATTTTCACTTATGATAGCGTTACCAGAGCAGTGTGGTATTTGGAGTTTGCAGGTATTGTATTGGAAAGCTTGTTAAGTATGAATTAAACTTCACTGTAGTGTTACTCACAGTGGAAGTGAATTTGAGATGGTTTCATGTGGCTTTTCTGGAAGTTTATTTAGCTGACTCCAAACTATACTGCTTTAAGGTAAACAAGGCCATAATTAGAACTTAGGTCGCAGAGTTGGGATTCCTGGGCTGTTGCCAGCTATGCCGCCGTTCATAGTGGTCCGGCAAGGTGCTTGTGCCCGCATATGATGCACAGGAGCATCTACTGAAGCTCAGAAGCCCGAGAAGGCAAGTGCTTGTGTAGTAGTGGTTCTTCGCTGCCAGGAGGGGGAGATGTCGGTCCTTTGTTTAATCTCTTGACTACGTTTTGTCTCCTGTCGTGAATCAGCTCTGAAAATATCAGGCCCTTGCGCTGAGTCGCTACAGCTCAATGCGGTGAAATAACATCCTGTAGTTAACGTTTTTTTCTTGCAATGAGGTATGAGCTTTGCGGAATGTAATTAGTATACTATTATTACTCATGGAAATACTACCAGTATGTATTTGAAACAATACCTGAGCATGTACGCAGCAAGGTTTTGAGAAAGGTCGGCAGTTTCAGGGATTATCGCAGTGTTAAAAGTAATGGGAAGATTCTAAGGAAGTGAAACCTACTAGATAATTATGTACTTGAGCTATGTCATTTTTTCCTTATTTATTTTCTTTGAGTTGATAGTTGAATTATCTGTTCTGTTTATAGATATAAATCACTGTATCATGGCCTTTTACATTCTAATTTAAAGTATTTTCCTTTGATTCTCAAGAGATGTCTCTTTTTTCCCTCCCTCTCTTGCAGAATTTTGTAGCTAGAGGGAAAATGATGGAAGAAAGCGGAATAGAGACAACTCCACCTGGCACACCCCCACCAAGCACATCAGGGACTACTGCTACACCTGTCTCATTAGGTACAGAAAGTTCCTCAGCATCTTGGTTGCATTTATTCGTGTTTTCTGAAGCACAGCAATTCATCCAAAGGCACTGCAGTCAGCATAATTAGAATGCTCTTCTCCAGACTAATTGGAATAACTCAGATAGTTTCTTCATCATGGAATTGTGCTTATCTAGCATGCATCTGACACACAGAGAATACTGTAAACATTTTTTTCATTCTTTAATTTTCTTAAGTCATGTGGATCCAGGGAACTAATACCATCCACTACAGTGATGTTAGATGAGCAGCACAGAAGAAAGTTAAAACATGTACAGTTTTATAGAGATTAATGGTCAGCCTGGATAAACACTTAGTTTTTAATATTGTGGTTGGTAATCAGAGGACTTCATCTTATATTAAAGAATCTGAACACTATTTTGTGAGTACTAAATATTTAATTTTCTGCCACATCTGGTGTCCTTGCCTTGAGTCATATGAATTTCCCCAGGAGGTGTGCATTGCGAGCCACCGAAGTGTGGAAGAAAGTATTAGAACTTCCGTTAGTAGTTTTTTGGGTTATTTAAAATAAACTGAATCTTTACTAATATTCAGTATACTGCTTGACACTGGTGTATTCACTCAGTTGGTCCTTGCGTCAGGCATTCACGTATCCCAAGTTAAAAGCGGGTGTTTCAAGATGTAAATGGGGGTTGACAGTGGCACCATCATTTGCTTGCTTACATTGTATTGCAACGACTTGCAGTTTATGTGCCTGCTTAAGTGGATTATGGATCTTATTTAGTTTTAATTGTATTAACCGTTACAAAGTGGACAAGTGACTTAAAAAAGATTCCTACAATGACACTACTGATTGAAAAAGCCACTAACAATGTGAGCACAAGCAAACAAGAAAATGGAGGGGCTGACACTTCACTGACTCTTGCATTGAGTTCTTTGCTATCATTTTTACTTTGCAATATGACTAACAATCTAATCGAATTTGATTATTGAATTAACATTAGCAAGACATCTGAAGACTATGCAGAATATCAAAACAAATCTGTGTAATTTTTCCTGATAATGTTTCAAGTCATGATACAGTACTCAGTGGTTAAAAAAAAAAATCTGTAAACTTAATGATAAATCTTTAGAAACCCCTTTGGGAACTTTTTATTTGATAGTGCAGACATAAGGCTATGTATACTGGGGAAACACTTGTTCTTTCTGACATGTTAAAATGACTGAAAGAATACATTTAAAACGATGTGGTGACAAAATAAGATATATTTATCAGCAAATGTTGTTAGAAGATGCACAGAAAACATTGCTGAAGATCTGAAGAAACAAACATCGAAAGAAATTACACAGTGTGGGAGATTGCTATACATTTGCACAGTGTTCTTGCAGTGGAATTGTTCCTTGCATGTGTTGGTATTCGCTAAATTCTGGTTCAGTAATAAAATACATAAAGAACTACTTTCTTGTCAAACACTGATGGAGAGTTGTGCTGGAGAAGATACATCCTCAGCAGGAAGTCAGTTTCTTAATAAAACCTCAGTGGTTTTTATTAAAACTCTTTATCACTGGTGGTGGAGCAGTTACTTTGACCATGATAAAAGTGGATTTTAGAATAAGGTTATAGAGATACCACCCACACATGCAGTGTATTCACTGCATCATTCGCAGGCAAGTTACTGCAGAAAAACAGCTGTAGTCAGAAGTACACAAAGTGCTATAGGATGTCATCAGTTTGGTTTATTTGTAAAAATAACCATTGAATAGTCAATTCTAACAATACTTTGTAAATGAGTTTGGGAGTGATGGTACCTGTTTTGCTGCGATGCAGAGGTTTGCTGGTGCCATATGACAAGGTATTTTTAAAAGATTTGTTGAAATTAAAGATGATGTAAACATTTCTCCTTTACAAAAAAGATGTCTCCCAGGTTTGCTGATGCTTTCTGTGATGAGTAGCTTTCAGCAGTTTGCTACCTAGTAGACATTTTCAAATTAACGTGCTCTTATGATTTGTCCCCTCAAGAGAAAGGTAATGTTTTAACACAGACTTAAATGGTAGCTACCTTTTGTAATTAAAGTCATGCTTTTGAGAGAGCAATTTGAAAATAGATTATTTGGAATTATTTCCATGTTTTACAATCTTGTTGCAAAAAAAATAAGTTGCATGTAGAAACTGTCAGACCTGTGTATGGAAACTTGCAAAGATGATTTTGTGACCTGTATAAAAATCTTCTAAACAAAATTTCAGTGGCTTTTAAACCTATTTGTTAAAAATACCGAAGTGCAACACCTAATTAGTTTGCAAGACTAATTGGTTGCTATCAGGGAATAATGGAATTTTGCTAGCTGAATTTCAAGGAAAACCTTTGCGTCATTGGTAGGTTGGAGTGGAGTACAAATAGCATAATATAGTCAGTCCATCCAGTACTTGTTCCTTTTGGAACAAGTATCTTTGTGTCCAACTGTGACAGCTATTAAAGCCAAGTACAGAAAATAACCTTAATGTACAACCAGACCTTCAAATTATGGGGTCATGAGATGGTACACCAAGATTTTAAAAATAACAAGGCTTCTTAATCACATTGCTCACAATAATAAAAAAAAAAAAAACTTACAGTGTGTTAACCACTATTAACATACTGTATTATTAGATCAGTAGTATATTAATACAAGAGTTTTCAGTGAGAGCAGAAGATTTTTTTATGTTGTTACCAATGTTTTGATTTTTTTTTTTTCATTTCTACTTTGTATACTTTATAGTACACATAATATGCTAGTACATTTGTAAATTCTTATTTCTAAATAAGTAAACGTACATATACTGGGGGGTGTATGGGGTCTGTGCATGTTCAAAACTTTGTACTGCTGGATGTGCCTGTCAAAATTTGGGCAGTACTGCATTAGTGCAACTTGGCATATCATTTGAGTGTTATTGGTGTTTAGGCTGAGGCCAATGAGATTCTTGAACTCATCCCACAGGTTACTGTTGTTGATATGGTCGTTCTTAATTTTCTGACAATTTTCTGGTTAAGCCTGGGTTAGAGATCAAAACTGGCTTATTTATCCAAAGATCAACTGAGAGCCAAGCTGAAACAGAAAGCAGAAGAATTAGGAGTCGGTGCCAGGGGGGAGAGGGCTGCCTGGTGCTCAGCGTGTCAGAACCACACCTCTGAAGTAACTACCACTCTCCCATGTTTTATAAGAATGTTTTATTCATAAGAAACATAATAATTATTCCTGTTGATTAAATACTCACTCAGAACACTGCTAGCTAGACAATTCTTAGGCAAACTTCAGCTGTTATGAATTCATTAGTCAAATACTGACTTTTTTTTTTTTTTTTTAGCTTATGGCAAATAGGGTCATGCATGCGTGGTTTACAAGGTACTGTAACTGAAAATTGAGTGCAGTTGGTATTGTATGCAAACTCAAGCAGAACTAAAATTTGCTTTGAAGGGAGAAAATCAGACCAGGGCAAAACTTGTAAGAGTTCAGAGTTGTATATAGTTGAATCTCTTGAGATTGCAACTCAGCGTTTCTAAAAATTTCCTGTTTTTCTCTTTTTATTGCTAGCTTTGTCAAGTCCTCTTGCTACACCAAGCTTTTCAGTTTCTCCCACATACTCACCTGCCTTGCCACCTGGAGTGTCTTCACTTCCGTCTCCTGTCATGACTTCAGCATCTCTCCCAGTTGTGCCTTCTTCAGCAGTTTCTACTATTGCAACATCTCTGGCTCCTGCTCCACCTCCTGTTGCCTCTTCAGCTTTTGGAACCTCCACGCCTCAGTTCTCAACACCTCCTCCAATAATCTCTACTGTTGGCCCTGGTCTTCCTGCACCTCCCACTGGTCCCCCGACTTCAGGATTTTCTATGTCGTTAACTTATGACATTACGAGAGGTCATGCTGGTAGAGCACCACAAAGCCCACTGATGCCATCATATTCTGCACCTCCAGTCACAGGTAACTTTCAGTTTATATGTTTTTGTGTTTGTGAGACAGGTAGAGTTTTCTCCTGGGTAGCTTTTTCTGATACTCTGCTAGAGTCCTATGGTCTTTATTTTTCCAGGTATACTGAATGTAGCTGCACTTGAAAGAATTGAGAGTAGCCTTAAAAATGCATTCATCATTTAGCAGTATTCTGCTAGCATTCAGTCTTGTTGAAGAATAGTTGGTTGAGAGCTGGTTTTTTTTTTTGTTAAACTTGCACAGGAAAGCCCATCTGTGAACATACCTATAATCTCTCTTGTTTAGTTTAGAGTCAGTTTCAGCTATTATATTTCCACAGAATAATGTGATATGTAGGGCTGTCGTCATGTAATTTTCAGATTTTAGTTTTGAAAAGCTGGCTATAACAAGCTGTCCATTCACAATACCAGCTTCTATTTTCTTTCTTCCAGCCACTAAATTGCAGTAGGACAGCTAAAAATACCTTCTATGGAAGTGATTGGTGTGGTTGCTGAACAGATGACATTTTCTGCTAGGGGAATGGAAACTTGGCTCATCAACTGCAATTGAGCCAGGCTTTTACTATTATTGGTGGTACCTCTTTTAAGTACTGTTTTAGGAAAACGTCTAAAAAGATTTCTCAATTGTGTAGTGTAAGATAAAAATAACTCTTGATTAAGGTAAGTGTTGGAAAATTTGTTAAAATAGGATTGAGTAATGGGGCAAAGGCTCCTGCCTTCTACTGTTTTGAGTTCCTTGAATTTTCCTTGAAAATACAGAAAGCTGTTAATTTGCCTGCTCCTGTTTCTGTTGCTACTAATTTCCCGTACTTCTCTTTCTTTGTTGGAATATTTATAGTAGTGCATGAAAGCTTTCATATCTCTTTATTCAGAGAGCAACACCCATTCCTCCTCTTCCTCTACTGAGCACATATTGTGAAAATTTGAATACAGGAGAAAGGATGATTGTTAAACTATCCTGCTAGGAAAAAATCATTGTTCAATTTTATACATGTTGTACAGGCAGTCTCAGTTCTATTAGCAGATACTGTTGAACTAATTTTCTGCAGTTATGTTTACTAGCTTTCAACAAGCAGAATTGTTCTGGGTCCTTCAAGAAATGAAATTAAATAGCCCAGTATACTTATCTTTTTCCTGCTCACTTTCCTGGTAAAGAACTGAATGTTGCTATGATGTTACAAATTAAGTACAGTAAAAGAAATTACCATTGAGTTTTATTTTCGCCCTCTTACTAGGTGTTTTGGCAGATCCTATTACTCAACAAGCATCTATCTCATCACCTGGAACTGGTTCTGCAATCACTTTTCCTGAGGAGCATGAAGATCCCAGAGTATCTACTGCCCAAGGTGGAGCACCTGCTGGAGGACTCTGGGGATTTATAAAGGTATAGGCTTCACAAAGGTATACCCTTCACAAAGAATTACCATGTTTTACTGACTGTAATATGACATCTTACTTTTTAAACGCATATGTATGTTGGCTGGTTTTAGTCGTGGTATTTGCTGAGACTATGCTTTTGCTCTCCCTCTGTATAGAATATGGAAGACTACACAAATGCAAGTGTTACAGATTAATGGTTGTGACATGAAGATATACATATCTAAGAGGTTCTGTCACAGAGGTGAAATCTAGTGAAACTTAAGAGTCTATTTAAGACCTGAAAGCTAATTTTCATTTTGCAGTGACTTGATGCAGAAGTATATTTCTCTTTTATCTCACTAGAGTTCTTTACCTATCCCATTTCTTTGTAATTTCCTAATGAACTGAGTTTGATTTCTGTAGCATGCGAGTCCTACCTGTTCTGTAACAAAGAAGTCTCTTCAGCTAGAGACAAATAAGTATTTCTTCGATCAAATAAAAGTTTACCTAAGAAGCATCTGAGATGCCTTGTAAGTTTTTTCTATTCTGTTAGAAGGCATGGCAGAACAGATACTTGTGCAGAAGAAATAGACGCTAACATCAACTAGTAGAATTTCATTAGCCCATAACCTTTTTGGGGTTATGACAAATGCTACATATAAGTAGCATGAAGATTGTGGCAAAAAGATCTAATGACTGTGTGTGAATGCTCAACAGCCATGAAAAGCAACACTGTTTTTTGTACAGTCTCATACTAAATATGAAGAAAGAATCAAGAAGATTGATGTCCTGATGGGTTTAGTGAGTTTTGGATGGACTTTCAGTCCCTTATGAATGACATTGTGTTCCTATACTCCAGGAATATACACATCTACACAGTAATACAGTCTTAAGAGTGATGTTAATCCTCCATCAGTATGGTGAGAGCAGAGTTGTGCTGGTGCCATTTTCAAGGATAGATGTCTTCTCATGATCATTAAAACACTTTTTTTCCTTTCTTTAAAAAAAATCATGTTGTTCTTAATGTTTGCGATAGAGGGTAATGTTTCAGAAATTAACACTTCTCTTGTGACATGATTCTGTAGCCCTTTTGAAAGTATCAGAGTCTGCAGCTACAGATCAGATGAAAAGTCCATCTCATCCATATTGCTGTTGTCTTTATTTTACCAGTAGAATCCAAAAACTGTCCTGTGTCTATTTATGGAGAAGGTCTGCATCACTGACCTCAAAAATAAAATCAGATTTTGGTTGAAGGATTACACAATTGCTAGGCTCTGTGTGTTCAGCGACCTCTTTTTGAGAATTCCCTAAGTGGAATAAGAAATCATTAATTCTGTTGAAGCCATGAAGGTTTGGATGTACGTAAGTGCACATCAGAACTATTAAAGATCAGTGACAATTTGGGAGACTAACTCTTAATTACTACAGAAATACCTCCTGGATTCCCTGAGCTTACTCTGTAGTCACAGCAGTTATCTTTGTTCTCCAAGTAGTTTGAACTACCCTTTTTCCTCAGGTATTCTTAAGAAATTATACACCTTTCTTCCAGATTCCCATCAAGCCGGATAGTATCCCAAGACCATATCTATCAAAAGTTTACAAATTAACAGTCTGTAATCAAATGGCACTATTTAAGTTCCTTTAATATGTCAAAGATGGCTGAGCAGTCTCAGAGCAGTTCCAAGATTGGTTTCTAAGTTACGCTGTTAGAGCAATGAAGACAGCCATGGCCTGAATTTTCAAAAGATTTGTGATTGCATTCTGCTGACGTGGAAGATTCTCCATTTGAGCAATTTGGATTTAATGTTGATTTAGAATTGACTCAGTAGAAATGCAAACTTAACTGCTTTTATATTCACAGATTTGTGACTGCATGTTCAGTATTGGCATAAAACTGTGAATTATAGGCTGATAAGCATATAGGCATCTTTCACAGAATATTCAGCTTCTTGCTGCTCAAGATTCTGACTATCTGCAGGAGATATATAATGACTTCATGTTAGGCAGGAAGGCTGCTGATTGGAGAAATACTGCTTGGCTTTGCATTACTGGGAAAATGCTAGAACTAAAAATTTCTATTTAAAATGTTTCTGAGAGTCTCTTAGCATTTACTCAGTTTTTCTTAAAAAAAACCAGACAAACTTCAAATTGTTTCAGAGCTGAGGGAGGAATATAAACTTCCCTGTTCCTAAGGGTATCCTGTGGGTAGATATGTAGTCACAAGAGTATGTCTATTATTCAGTGAATGCTACCATTCATAGAAATCTTGAGTTACATTAATGAGAAACAAGTGGGCACAGTGGCCTCTGCTTTGAAAAAGCTTAATTGTACTAGAATGAGTAATTGTTTTTTTTTTTCTTTACCATACTGTAGTCACACTTAATGTTTTGCAAAGTGGTGAGAAGAGAACCCAGTAATGAAGTGTTTTAGCATGTGGCATAGGGTAAGATAGTGCTTACTAGTAGCTATACAATATCTCAGTAGCTGCAGAAGCATAGGGGATTCAGTTGGTTCTTTTTTCGTTGTTAAGCTTGCTAAAAGAAACAGAAAACATTCAGAGATTGGACGGACTGAGCAAACTGATTTAGTGGAAGGTGTCCTTGCCTATGACGAGGCTGGAACTAGGTCAACTTTTTAAAGTCTGTTACAAACCAAACCTTTTATGAATTATGGGGAAGAAGTTTTGCTAAACAAAAATTATTCTGAGATAACTGAAAATAATCTGATAATCTGATTCTGCAGTTCTCTGAAATAGGACGTAGGTATACTAAGCAAGCACATATACTTTTTCAGAATGTGCACAATGCTTTCTTGTCTTGTGCAGTGCTTGTTATTTGGTGAAACAAATGCAAGCATATGTGGTTTTAATATTACACTGAAAGCAGTCTGTTTACTGAAGAAAAAGTTAAAAAGAGGTTTCTGTAAAACAGCTTGCAATGCTTTATCTCACAGTGTTCAGGATTGATATCTTTCTTCTTTTGCCCTGTGATCTTACCTGAATTTAAGTAAACTTTTGACAGGGTACAGACAATCATAAAGACTTTTTGTAAGATGCTGGACAGTACTTATAGTTTTAGTTAATGAACTTTTGGGTCTGTCAGCTGTTCCACCTATGATTTGGCTGGAGGATGTGTAACAGTTTTTCAGCACTGCTTGGAACTTGTTTATAAATAGAAGTATTTCAGCTCAATTGCACTAGAAATATTTGTCAGTAAAAATAGATCCCATTGTCTTTAAGAAGGTTAGATAAGAGACTTTTTAGCTTCAGTTATCACAATCTAAGTCTAGCTACCTAGTCTGATGATAACTTTAGCACTGAAAATCTACAACTTCTCTAGATGCTCAGGACTTCTGGTCCAAGAATAGAAGTAGATCAAGTCTGTTGCCCACTGTCACAGATGGTGTTGTTTCTGCACTAATGTAGAAGGATGATATTTGAACTTTAACTGAAAAATCATACACTGATAGTTGTATCCTGCAGCATTTGTGAAGAGGAGTGACGTACAATACATGATACAAAGGGTAAATGTGATAAGAAAAACACAAATGAGCTTTAATGTTTGGTTTGTGCTTGGTTGTTTTTTAGCTGTAGCCCTTTTAGTTTCTTGGGAAATAACAGAAGATAATATCAAAATCTGTTTTCTTAAATTTAGGGTATGGCTGAGAATCCTATGGTGAAATCTGTTCTTGATAAAACCAAACATTCAGTGGAGACTATGATCACAACACTGGATCCTGGCATGGTTCCATACATCAGTAAGTATTTGTGACAAACCATTTAATAACATGATGAAGATAGTGAAACTAGTGTAATAAAACAGTACTTTTAGACTTTAAGTTTGTATGTGCAGTACGTTAATTCAAGGTCACAATACTGTGCTGATTTCTGAAGTGTATTGTCCAGTGAAACTCTCATGCTAGAGGCTTTTTGTGTCATGACTTTTATTTGTATTCTGCTGTAGTTCAGATAGTGGCATAATAATACCCTTTGACTGAGAAAGATGAGGAAGTTATAAAGGAAAAAAGAAAAGAAGGTGACCTTGTCTATAAGACCTAAATTCCACACTGTTTTTTCCCACTGTTTCTCTAAGCCTCATGGAGTTTAAAATACACGTTATGTGTTCTGTTGGATCACATGCTTAAATACTACTGTGTGAGCTATCAAATGAAAAGTTAAAGCAAGCCAAAAGGTAGACATTCTCAGAAAGACATAAGACACAGATATTTACATAAATTTTGAGACTTTTCATCTCACTTGAAGCTGTTTCGGTTTTGTATCCTAATAGTATTTATACTATTTATTTTCCCAATTTTAGGAAACAGTTCCTGAATAAGTAGAAACGTTAAAATTCTAAAATGGTCTAATGAAGTCTGAAGCATTGAGCCTGGGAAGAAAAGGATAGCATTTGAACTACAGCCTGAAAAATAGTAGATAGGAGAAGCATACTCACAATCTTTTCTTTTCCTAGAATGCATTTGGCTTTTTTTCAGGATTTTTTTGGTTGGTTGGTGGGGTTTGTTTTGTTTTTTTTTTTTCACTTCCAGCAGCTCTCCTTAATTATGCCAGTACTGCCCTTAGTCTGAATGTAGCTGGTCAGGAAACTGATAAGGATGAGAAGAAATGTTTTGTGCTTTGTATTCCTGAGCTGTTTTTCAACTAAACCTGTCCTGTGATCCAGCTAACTACATTAGTGTGCTGTTGTACTAATCTGTGGAATAAAAGGAGATGATGACCTCGTTAATGGCTAGTAGCTAGTTGTCTTATATTTAGGACAAAATATCCCAGCATCTGTCTATTGAGGAGATAGTGTGATATGAAATCGATGAGAAAGCCATCCAGCTACTGAGAAAGTGTTTGTGAGGAATAACAGGATGCAGTGCAAACCTATAGTAAATGTTGACTATACAAAATTTGGTGAATTGTACTTAAGGTTTCCATTGCAGCCATGATTGTCCCTTTATGAAATAGGATCTGTCAGTATTCAGTGGTGGTTTGGATAGTTTGATACAGTATTTAATGGGCAAAGCAACATTACAAAGAGGATGAAGTAATTGTAAATGCTTTGCATGTAAGATTCAGTTAGAGGAAGCAAATTCAGTGGTTATCTCTAGGTTCTCTAAAATTGTGTTGTAAGGGAAAGCATTTGTGTACATCTTGGCCACTAATACATTTTGTTGGCTTGGGATACTCTTGTGGTTTTGGTTTTGTTTTGGTTTTTTTCCCCTTGTTTGTTTGGGGGTTGGGATTTGGGGATTTTTTTTTTTGAGGTTACAGGTTGTGGGTAATATGGCAGAGATTTGTAAACTAAGTATTTTCTTCCTTCTAGAAAACGTTTTCTGGGAATCAACAAAATCTATGTCCTCAGCAATGAGTGGCCCCACTTCACTTTGATTTCTCTCCGCTGCTGCAGTTCCAAACAAACTGCATATTCCTCACACCGAAGCCTGAAATTACTAAATCTTCTGGCTGAGGTTGTTGAAATATGTGTGTGTGAGAGCCAAAAGCTTTTCTGTCATCTCTCTATTAGAAAGAGCGGCACTGTTTTCATTGGCACATTGTGAAGTTGTCAGGAAGCAAGTACCTGGAATAGAGAATTTCTGCCTGTACAGGAAATGGTCAGTTTATAAGCATAAACATTAATCCTTTTACAACAGAAAATGACAGAGAATTTTAAATTGTATGTGAAACTGTCATTTCAGCTCATAATACACAAGGTACAATGAAATTCCACGTTCAAGTGTCAGTGTTTGGCTTACTATTTTTCCAGACATTTGTGTGGAAGTTCTTGTGTTTCAGTTTGTGCCCATTGCCTCTGGTCTTGTCAGTGACCACCTCAGGGAAGAATCTGGCTTCATCCTTTTTGCAGCCTCCCTTTGGCTACTCATATGCATCAGTAAAATCCCTCTTGAGTGTTTTTGTCTCCAGGCAGAACATTTATATCTCTGTTAGTCTTTCCTCACAGAGGAGATGCTCTACACCAGTGGTTCTTCAGTATTAAAAGCAACAGGATGGTAAATGATAGTAGATCTGGTGACTTTCTCCTTGTACTCCTTCCATCATCCACAGACATAGAACTAAGGATGACAAGAAGCTTTTCCATACCTGTAACTTTTAATGTTTATTGATTTGTCCTTTACACTTGCTGCATTTACTGCAGCTTTCTCTGATGTTATATTCCATGTCCGGAAAATGTTTGACTTGTTCTTCAGAAAGTGTGTCACAGCAGGGACAATTTTTATGAGCTGTTTTTGCATAAATTGAGTTTGAATATGTGTGATAAAGACACATGTGAGGGATAATTGAGCTCAGTAATAGTGGCATTTATAGATTTAACTCTCTGGTTTAATTTGAAATTGTAAATAAAGGATTGTATTGGATAAATTTATATAACTTCATTTGTTTGCTCAACTAGTATATAATCTGCTGTGTAATTAATTTCCTGCCCTTCACCTTTCTGTCCCTGCTTTGCTTGCTCCTTAACTCCTTTGATCTGACTGATTTCTGCACTAATCTTGGCTGAGTGGATAACAGTTGGGACCATATTGGCTTTCTCAGTGAGGGGAGAAGAAGAAAGTGGCCGTTGGTTGCTTCTGGGCTTCGTCCAGGGTGGTTTAAGGAACAATTTAGGGAGATTGTGAATAAACGTAAATGTATTTTTGTATACATACATTGTATTATATGCTTGTAAATTTAGCTCGCTGTAAATACTGCTTCATTTTATTCCAAGCTGTCTGAGCTGGTCTGGTAATTTTATTTGGGGGTAATTTCAACCCACCACAGTAATCTTTTGTAGTAGTTTTAGATTTCTTTTAAATCATGAATGGTTTTGTTTACTCTAGAGAAGCTTAGTGAAATCTCATCCTTCTTTATGGAGACATCATCATATGGAAACCATTCAGAAATACTTAAAAACTTTGGTTCCACAGACATTTAAACCCAGGATAAACCTGTAGGAACGCAGACAGGCAATAAAATCACACAGCTGTCCACTAGATTTCATGAACTGCATCTGCATTATTGCTCCCTTTCATAAGGAAGAATTTATGTGCCATACCAACATTCCCTGCTACTTCCCAGAACACCAAAACAACATTTGAAATACATGTTTTGAGTTAATCTTATAAATGCATGAATTGTCATTTTAAATGAGTGATATGCTTCTTTTCAGGTACTGAACAGCCACCGGTCCCAGTTGTCTGTCTTTCATCCATGGCTATTCATCTAACATTTACTTCTAACTTATTTCTGTTTTGTTAAAAACTTCTGTGCTGTGCGTAAGAAAGAGGAGAGCAACTGAAGCATGCTCTTAAAATGTAGTATGTGTTTGAATTAGCTTAAAATGGAGATGAAGGAAACATGCATGAATATATATATATATAAAAAAATGTATTTTACAGAAACTGGGGGAGAACTGGACATAGTAGTTACTTCTAATAAAGAGGTAAAAGTTGCAGCAATTCGAGATGCCTTTCAAGAAGTCTTTGGAATGGCTGTTGTTACTGGAGAGGCTGCACAGTCAAATATCGCACCCCAACCTGTGGGCTATGCTGCAGGGTTAAAAGTAAGTTGATAAATAACAGTACTAAAGTACCTCCAATGTAAAGAAAGAGCATGAAAGCATTCACACAGAAGAATCTGATTTTCTGTAAAGGAATGGTCAATTTGTGGGACAGGTAAAAATTTCGTTTACTGTTGCTGTTGGGATTGTTAGATCAGTTTGAAGCTACTTATTTTTGGGGTTGTCTTTTCAAAAATACAACAGATGAAAAATAGAAATTTATGTCAGTTTTCTTATACTGTTACTGGTTGCTACCACAAGTAGCATGGATTGTGATATTACTATAGTTTAAAACTGTTATCAGGCATTTCTTCTTAATCTATTACTAGCACACCATATTAGGAATTTAAGGAATTAGAAGAGACTGAATCTGAGTTGTCTCCCCACTAATTCTGTAGATGAGAGATAATTTGTTCAGTACTTCTTGGGAATCTTCATGAACCCATCTCATGTTATATTTAAAAAGTCAAATGTGCAGCCTTGCAAACAGCTTTGCTGGCCCAAAGGAATGGTTGGCAAAGGTTGTTTCACCTGATTTTAAACCCTTATATTTTCATCAGTTGTATCTAATGGCAAGCATCTCTTTGGCTAATAACTAAAAAATCTGACAACAACTGTTTATTATTCTGTTTCTTAAATGTAAGCAAATAGTTTACTTATTAAAAAAGAAGTATTTTCTCTTAACTGGCACAGCAGTGTTCACAGCTGAGTAAAGCCTATCAGCTAATATATTGCTATGAGGATAAAATTCTTCATTGAGGTAAAAGAGGGTAGTGTATATGTTCATTTACCTGCTTAGCTCCTGCTGTGCAGTAGTAGTAGTGTTTGTAATGCAGCTTTGGAAGGATAACAGGTTTGGTGGAAATTACTCCTATGTCTTAATTGGATGGGTACCAAAGCTCTTAAAGGATTTAAACACAACAAATCTTAAGCTGAAAAACATCAATGCGAGTAACAGAAGCACGTACTGATTCTTTAATAGTGAAACTTGGTGGAATTACAGTTTTATTACAGTTTTTGTTACACTTTGGAATTCCATTGTGACATTTCACGAATTTTTTTTTAACATTGAAAAAAAAGTCTTTTTTCATAACCTTTATATTTTCTGTTTAACTTGAAAATTGTGTTCTAAAATTCTGTTTGCACTCATCTGAAAGTATTGCACTATGTTGTGATGGAAGCAAACTGTTGTCTGACTGCTTCTGTTACCCTTTAGGGAGCCCAAGAAAGGATAGACAGCTTACGTCGCACAGGAGTTATCCATGAAAAACAACCTGCTGTATCAGTAGAGAGCTTCATTGAAGAGTTGCTTCCTGACAAGTGAGAACTTTAAATATGTTTGGGGAAGGGGTGGGAGGAGGGAGACTATCTTCAGTATTAACTTTGGCAGACTTGATTTTGGTCGTGATGATCAGCTTTTTGTCCCAAAATCTTGACACTCTAATACAAAATCCTTGTCAGTTTTTTTTTCAAGATTTAGAATACAATCTAACTGATTTTTATACTGAAGTGACAAAGCAAAGGAGCTGTGAAAGTTAGCATTTGGCTATTAATATACTCACTCCTATGTGCACACTCTGTCTTTTTTGAAGTTTCATTCAATTGATAAAGTCTAATGGGACATGTTCTGGCATTTGTAGTAACATGATTTTAGCAGAAAAAAATCTGTTAACCATTTTCCTTTCCTGTTAACCTTTTCCTGAGAATGTACTTACTAGTTTTAATTTATACTGCATAGATATCACAATGGTGTTTTCAAATATATTCCAACTTGGTTTCATAAAATGCTTGTCACAGACAGTTCTTGAAGTAGCTTTATAGTTTCTAAATCACTAAGGACAATGTTGTTACAGAAATTAATAACCAAATAAGAATTATGAATATTAATTTCAGTATGAGTAGTAATTTTTATTATGAATATCCAGAAATTTTTGAAAATTCCCTTAAATTCTTTTGGATTTTCAGTCAACAGTAAGTAGATGCACAAAAGGTATTTATTAATACAGAATTAAACAGTTTAGACAATCAGAACTTGGAAAATGGAGAAGTAAACGAGGAAAAATCTGAAACTACACTGCAAGCACATATATTTACAACCTGTTGGTTCCCTGGGTGTGTTTGCCATATAAAGAATCTTCCAACACTGTGATTATGCTCCCAGGGCAAAGATACCAAATATTCCAGGCAAAGAGAGAGACTGAGGAAACTGGATTGCTGCCACAAGCTGCAGATGCGTGGCCACAATGGTTCTCAGTTAAACAAACCGAGAATGGGATGCTTCTCTGATGGAAAGTCAGAGCTGAAAAGGCATGACTTAAGTCATCCCCCTGTTAAATACATTGTTTTGAAAATTAAACTAGTCTTTAGGTACTAGCATCACTGTTTTGGCCAATGAATTCAAAGCCTTGTGCCTCTATGACTACACAGGCACGTTGAGAGATAGCACCACACATGGTGGTGCTGGGCTCATGACTCTGGGCACAGCTTTGCTGGGGCCAAACTCTCCATTGTTTTTACCCCAGTGAAGTGTATGCCCATCCAGCCCTTGAGCTACCAGTTTCTTCAAGGTGATATGGTGGGAAATAGTGTCACAGGCTTTACCAGAATTCAAACAGATAATATCTACAGCCTTTCCTTCATCCATGAGGTGGGTAACTATGTTGTAGGAGATCAGACTAATCAAGCGGAACCTGCTTTTCATAACCCATGCTCACTGGGCCTCACAATTTGGTTTTCCTGTATGTACTGCATGTTGGTACTCAAGATGATCTGCTCCATCAGCTTCTCCAACACCGAAGTTAAACTGACAGGCCTGTAATTTCCCATATCCTCCTTCTTGCTCTTTTTGTACATGGATATCATACTGGCTAACTTCCAGTCTGCTGGGACCTGTCTAATCAGCCACGCCTGCTGAAAAATTGGTGAAAAGTAGCTTGGCAAGCATGTCTGCCAGCTCTTTGAGAACTCTTGGGTGGATTCCATACACTCTATGGACTTGTGTACATCTATATGGTGCACCAGGTTCCTGGGTTGCAGGAGTATTATTCTGCTCCTTGTCTTTCTCTTCTAGCTCAGGGGTCTGGATTCCTAGAATATAACTGATCCTATTACTAAAACCTGAGACAAAAAAGGCATGAAACACCTCAGTCTCTTCCTCATTCTTGGTCACCATGGTTGCTCCTGCATGTAATCCTGCATGTAGTAGATGGTGAAGGATTTCGCTGGCCTTTCTTTTGCCACTGATGTTTTTATAAAAAGAATTCTTCTTGAGCACCTCCAGGGATGATGACTCCATCACCTCCCTGGGCAGCCTGTTCCACCATCTTGCTGCTGTCTCAGTAAATCTCAGGAATCTCAGTAATGCTCAGAAAATCACAGTATTTATCAGAAATTTTCCCTAATATCCAATCTAAACCTCCCCTGGCACAACTGAAATCTGCTTCATTTCATCTTGATGACTCTGCTTTAGACAGCCTCCAATCATCACATCACCCATCAGTCCCTCTCTGATCACAAAGAGCAGATCCAGCATGGTGCCTTCCCTAGTAGGCTCACTCACTAGCTGTGCGGGAATTTATCTTTGACACACTCTAGAAACCTCTGGGACTGCGGCTTTTTTGCTGTGTTGTATTTCCAGGGAAGCTGAAGTGCTTTTGTAGATCAGATAGGGAACCGTTTTGAGTCCTGCTTCAGTAGCCTTTACTTTGTTCGCTACAGCAGGTGCCATCTTTTCTGAAGAGTGCAGAGGTTTCTCTGAATAGATCATATAAATGATTGTTATAAGGTTAGACATAGCAAATAATATTCTCAATGTAGTACATAAATGATAAACAGATTATTTTTTTAGTTGTTAGGGAAAGTTATCTCAATGGGAAACATTTTTTCGAAGACCGAATTTGTTGTGTAATAAATACAGCTAGAAGAGCTTACTGTCATGCATGCCAACCACATAGGCTTTCTTTATTTGATCCATAAATTTTATGTATTTTATTTTTTATATATGTACTTTGTATTTTATGTGAATACCAATGCACTCTAGTTATACATATATATATCAGTCCATGCCATTTTTTTTCTGGGGAAAAAAAAGAGCACTTCGATGAAACCCATTATTACAGTAATACAACATTCATAGTAGAGTTTGTAAAATGGGTATAATTCAACTGCTGACATGTTGTTTTTCAAGTGAATGATATCTGTACTGTAAAGTAAAGTAACTTGCTTGTCATTACAGATGGTTTGACATTGGATGTCTGATAATTGAAGATCCAATTCATGGAATTCATCTGGAAGCTTTTACCCAAGCAACACCAGTGCCTTTGCAGTATGTTCAGCAGGTGAGTTTTCAGAGCTTTTTACCAACACTGAACTACCAGTTGAGACATAAGACTTAAATTTTTGTTTTGTTTGTGATGTCAGTTCCTGTTGACAGTTGTTCAACCTGAATGTTTTAGTTCATGAAATGAGAGCAGTATCTATTTTTTTAATCATGTGTTGTATTACCTAAAGATCTTCAGGCATTTTGGCAGTGCAGTTCTTGATCAAGAAACTCTCTTCAGCCTGGAGAGGAGAAGGCTTCGAGGAGACCTTATAGTGGCCTTCCAGTATTTGAAGGGAGCCTACAGGAAAGCTGGGGAGGGACTATTTACACGGTCTAGTAATGTTAGGACGAGGGGTAATGGGTTTAAGCTGGAAGAGGGGAGATTTAGACTGGATGTTAGGAGGAAGTTCTTTACAGTGAGGGTGGTAAGGCACTGGAACAGGTTGCCCAGGGAGGTTGTGGATGCTTCCTCAGGTCAGGCTGGATGAGGCCTTGGGCGAGCTGCTCTAGTGGGAGGTGTCCCTGGCTGTGGCAGGGGGTTGGAGCTGGATGATCCTTGAGGTCCCTTCCAACCTAAACCATTCTATGATTCTATGATTCTATGAAACTCCTCCCGCAGTGCATGGCCCCTGGAGACACTAGCTTTACTCTTCTATTAACAACAAAGAAATATTCCAAGTGGAAATTAACCAAGAGGATATTTAACCAAAAAGAAATTAGACACAAAGTAGCACTCCCTCAAAAGGAAAGAAATTTAGTTATTGAAATACTGTCACTGGTCTGATTTAGGAGCTCAAAAACCCTCATGAATCTGCATCCTTAGATGCAGAAGGTCTTTGTAGCTTCAGGAGTACACTAAGCAGCCACACCAAGGAAGTGCAGTAAGCACTCATACCATCTGAACGTGTGCTTTCTTTCCCTTAGCTTTCTTCAGATATGTGTTGGTGTTCATCTAGTAACAACAAAACTGTGCAATAGAGAAGTGCCTCATTTAGGTGCAGGCTTATATATTGAGATCTTACCACTTTGTTTTTAATAAAGCTCATAAAGCCTTGGTGATTATGTTGCTAGTTACCAATAAACAGACAGCATACTCTACTGATTAGCATTCTGAAAAACTTATTCCTAATAAATATATAAAGGATACTCCTTCTTCAGATTTATGCTTGGACTTAATTCCACCATGAATACACAGACTCGTTTTAAAGGCAAGATTGTTTTCCTTTTCTGACTGTAAAATTTTGAAATGGGAAGGTGGAAATACTCAAAAAAGATAAAGACATGAAGCTACAGAAAAATATATTAATTAAGCAGATACAAGTTCATTAGCTAGATAATCTTTAATGGCCAATTCCAACCCACCCCTTCTGTGATGCTACAAAACCAGGCATATCAGTGTGATCTTACTGCTGAAGTGTTGTCATGTTCTGTATGGAGCATTGGTATGAAACAAATTATTTGTGTTAAACATACAGCACAATTGTTTCACAGATTAGTCTATAATTTACAAACTCTAGTATTTTTCTCCTGGGTAAACCTAGTGTTTACCTTGTAATAATAGAAAATGTTTCTGTTTTAACTTCTGTGTGGCCCACTTAGCACATAGCTTGTTCTGTAGTGCAGATGCACTGGAGCCTTTGAACTTGAATTACATTAGTTTCTGCTCTCCTATTCAACAAAACCAAAAAAAGCTTTTCCTGTGTATGCATAAATAGCAAAACATAGGTTTGTTTCAGTATTGGAGCAGACGTATATATGTTGTTGCAAAACAATGGTTTTAGGGAGGCTGGAACATGCTGATGAAGTTTGATTGCTATACATGCCCTGGAAACGAGACTAACTCAAATATTTGTCAAAATCCATTTTCATGAAGAATTGGATCCAATGTGATGTTACAAAAAGCTGAGTAATACCAAGAGCAGTCTTAATGAGGCCGAAACTATTCTGCCCATTATGGTGTACAGCAGTGGCTATAGGTTGTTAACCTAAGATGAGTATCAGACCGGATAAATGCAGTGATACTTCCCCCACTGTTTCTCCTCTGCTTCCAACTTCAGGGATTTACAGTATCTCGCTCCTCTGTGGTCTTATGCAAATAACCCAGTCCCCCATTTCTTCCTGCTCAGTTTTCTCCTTGTATTTGGCTACTTGTCTGCTTCAGAGGGACATTTTAACTGCTTTTAAAACCTTTGGAAGGGAAGACTCATATGAATACATATTGTTACCGATTTCCTCTGCTGGCTGCTTTAAAAGAGAGAACTACTTCCTGGTAATGGCAAAATGTCTGTACTCTCTTAAGCATTGTATTTTAGTTCTATGCTGTTTGGGTGTCATTTGGGTCATGATGCATAGAAATCCAAAAAGTACAATGGACTAAGACAAGTTACGAGACAGTCTGAAATTTGGATTTGATACTCTTTATTTTACCTGTTGATATAAAAATGATTACTTACAAAAGTTTGTATATGGTAGAGATAAAAATAGAGGTACTCATTTCTAATTCTTTCAATAATCACTTCTCAAAATCTTCCACAGGCTAAGAGTCTCACTCCTCAGGACTACAATCTGAGATGGTCAGGCCTGCTGGTGACTGTGGGTGAAGTGCTTGAGAATAATATACCGAATGTCAACAGGACTGATTGGCACATGGTATTCACTGGCATGTCCCGTCGACAGATGATCTACAGTGCAGCTAAGGCTCTAGCAGGAATGTACAAACAACTCTTACCACCTAGGACCATTTGAAAGAAGGCTGATCCACAGCACTTAAGGAGTACTGGTTTTGAATTTAGAATGGAAGTAAAACTACATATTCCAATTCTGAGTGGAAACAATACAAATTTGTAATCTAACTGTAAACTATATTTTAATTTTTAAGAAGTGAAGTTAATTTCCAGTAGTGGAAATGAGCAGTTGTGGTTTTTAACTACTACATGATTTCCAGTTTAATTCACAAAACGGGGAAATCAGAGCAAACACTCATTTATAACTGAGATAAACGGCATTACAGTTTGTGAAGCAGAATGTGCTAGTGTTTCACACCGTACTAGGCATTTGCTGATAGTTTGCCTCAGTTTTCAAAGAAGGGGATACATTGTTTAGCTATTTCTATTACGTTAGTAATATAAACATGTTGACAACATAAGATATTTGCATTTCTCTCCAAGATACTTCTATCTTCTATATTGTGTTCTCTTGGGGCCTGCGCTTAGGTTGTACTGAAGAGCTTGCTCATTTGGTTTCTGTTATCAGGAGCCATGCTGAAGTTTCTACAAGACTTAGCAGTGAGCTGCTGAAGAGTGCAGATCCATGCCACAGTAGTTGAAGTTGTTGCTAAATAATTTTGAAATCTTATTTTTTATGCTGCATCTTTCTATGAACTAATAAAATTCCTGTTCAATTAAAACAGTAGACAAATTTCAAGTTGCTTTAGTGGGTTTTAAGTCAGGTACCATATATGCATGAAATTATTGCAATGGTTACTTTGGTGCTTCCAAACTTCATACTTTATATTGAATTAAGTAATTTCTTCAAACATGTTCTTATTGTCAGAGATTTGATGTGAAAAATGGTGAGATGTGCATCACTTGTTTTGCTATTTTGGCTTTTCTAAACTTTTTGAAATTTTAAATGCCTTTTGATGTCATGAGCTCACTGTTTCTCCTATCTTCTGTATTGTCTGATTCTTTTCATGACTATGAATTCTCTCTATCCATCTTCACACTATCTTAAGCTTTCTTTAGAAATATGGTCTTAAGCTTTCTTTAGAAATATGTAAGTAATTGTGAAGAAAATATTTTGGTAATAATACTTTTTTTTTAATGAGGAATAAACAAGTATTTGTATTTGCCTTAAAGAAGCAAATTTTCAGCTTGTGTTGTTCTGCCTTTACCTTTCTTACATGCTTTTAAAGGACATTTTCATGTACAATATACTACTATACCAGCTCATATTTGTACCTGATGAAAGCCTGTCTGTTTCCAAGTAATATATTTTGCTTAAATTGGGTTATTCTGCAGTAGTTGAATAAATGTTTTCACTAGAATGTCGTCTCTATTTTAAAGATTTATTTGTTTATTTTTTACTGTAGCTGATGACAGTCTGTTTACTGAAATTATATTTATGTAGTCAAGTTACAGATTTGGCACATACTTAAATGCCTATCTTGTCTGGAAAAAATCCACACTGAACAGAACCTTCCTCTTGCTGTCATGGTGGCTCTCACTGGGAGCACTTCTTTCTATCCTGAACTGAAAGGATGATGCAGGGACTTCTTGTCTTTGGTCAGTAAAGGCATCTTTGGTTTCTACTGTAATTTTAGTTTGCTGTTTACAGTACTTTGGGATATAGTGCTATGTTTTACCACGTACTCAACAGCATCCTCCATGTTGCAAATGAAGAGGACACAAAATCATTAGTAGACTTACGTGCCTTGCCAGGAGTTAAAACTGAAGAGACATTTCTGGTTTTTTTCTCCCTTTCCTGGTCATGACCTTCACTGGTTTTCTGAGGTGGTAAGAGTGGAGCCAGAAGAGAGCTTCTAATTGTACAGTACTACATTATAATGACATTGACCAAACACTCCAGCTATCTCACGAGACTGCTAACCTGGCACACTCCATGGCTGGCTAGGCTGCCTTAGAGAATTTTTAGGTCCTGTATGAATTAGTTTTCTTTATGACAAAATTAGAGTGATTGCCTGCTCCTTCTGTCTTCACTTCATCCTCTTGGTTGGGTGTTGGGATGTGATGTGGTCAAGGGAAATGGTCTTTCACCATTCCAAATCTCAGGGTCAGTGAAGGTCTGTTGATGTCATTTTGACTGCTCACCCAAGAACTGAAATGGCTCAGTTTGTTAACTTTCAATTAGTTGTCTCCCTTAACTGAATATTGTTTATGTATAAAAAATACCCTTACATGCCAGGAGCTCATCTTCTTCCCTGAGAGGCACAGGAACGGAAAAAATGTCTGCATTATGCTCTAGAAAGCTATTAATGTTTGAAATTATTTCCTATCTGATTGAAGGCTCTTTTCAGGGTCTGAAATGCAGTTGGCATGGATGGATTCTGAAGCAGTTAAAATAACATTCACCTTTTCACTGTCTCCTGTGGATAGTAATAGGAAAGGAAGCTCAACAGGTGGGTTTACATCCTGTGTTAAATTTATGTTTCTATCATCTTAGAAAAGCAGATGCCAGAACAGATTTGGAAGTGGAAAGACAATTCTTAGTTGCTAGTGACCAGTACAGACAGATCAATGCTCAGGTGTGTGTAAACAAAACATCAGGAAAGCTATTCTGTCAGGAAAGCTGCTCTATTTGTGGCAGATGGTACTGAAAGCAATTTTTCCATGACCACAGGTTTGTTCAGTACTCTCATGGCAGTTTGGAGATACTTGACTCAGCAAGGAAGTGAAGAGAACGTAATTTGGCCTGAACCACTTCTGTTGTAGCTTTTGCCTTTGATGCAGTCAGTGTTTAAAGCTCTGTGATTGGCCAGGAGCAGAAAGCCAGACGGCGAGAGATGGCTTGCATTTGTAGGTGAGCCAAATGGAGCAATAACTGCATGTGCTGCTGTGTTAGTGATGACACTGGTTTGGGGATTGCTGCGCCTCTGTATAATATCCAAGAAAGTCAGTGGCATCCTGGCTTGGATTATAAACACTCTAGGCAGCAGGAACAGAGAGGTTATTATCTCCCTGTACTCAGCACTGGTGAGGCCTCAGAATTGTAGAATCGACCAGGTTGGAAGAGACCTCCAAGATCATCCAGTCCAACCTATTACCCAGCCCTATCAAATCAGCTAGACTGTGGCACTAAGTGTCTCATCGAGTCATTTCTTAAATACCTCAGCACAAGAGGTTCTGCCTCAATACAAGGGGGAACTTCTTTAAGGGTCACAGAGCACTGAAACAGGTTGTGAAGTCTCCTCTGGATACTTTCAAGGCCTGTCTGGATGCATTCCTCTGATCTGTGCTAGATTGTGTGGCCCTGCTCTGGCAGGGGTCTTGGACTCAGTGATCTTGAGTCCCAACCCCTAATGTCCTGTGACTTCCAGGGACAGTGACTCCACCACGCCCCTTGTCAGCCCATTCCAATGGCAAATCACTCTCTGTGAGGATCGCTGTCTGTGAGGAACTTCCTTGTAACATCCAGCCTGTTCCTCTCCCAGCACAACTTGAGACTGTGTCCCCTTGTTCTGCTGCTGGTTGTCTGGGAGAAAAGACTGACCCTCACCTGGCTACAGCCTCCATTCAGGTAGTTATAGACAGCAGTGAGGTCATCCCTGAGGCTTCTCTTCTCCAGGCTAAACAACCCCAGCTCCCTCAGTCTCTCCTCACAGGGCTGTATTCCAGGCCCCTCACCAGCTTCATTGCCCCTCTCTGGACATGTTCCAGTATCTCAACACCTCTTGAATTGAGGAGCCCAGAACTGGATCTGTACTCAAGGTGTGACCAGTGTTGAGTATAGGGGAAGAATAACCTCCCTTGTCCTACTGGCCACACTGTTCCTAATACAGGCCAGGATGCCATTGGCTCTCTTGGCCACCTGGGCACACTGCTGGCTCATGTTCAGCTACTGTCTGCCATTACCCCCAGGTCCCTTTCTTCCCAGCTTCTCTCCAGCCACTCCGTTCCCAGTCTGAAGCACTGCCTGGGGTTATTGTGGTGAAAATGTAGAATCCACTACTTGGCCTCATTAAATCTTATTCCATTGGCCTCTGCCCACCCACCCAGCCTGTTGAGGTCCATCTGCAGTGCTCTCCTGCACTCCAACAGATTGACACCTGAAGTACTGTGTTCAGTTCTGGGCCTCTCACTACAAGAGGGACATTGAGGTACTGGAGAGCATTCAGAGAAGGCCACTGAGGCTAGTGAAGGGCATGGAGCCTGTGGCCTCTGAGGAATATCTGAGGGAGTTGGGATTGTTCAGTCTAGAGAAGAAGAGGCTGAGGGAAGACCTCATCACTCTCTACAACTGCCTGAAGGGATGTCGGAGCAAGGAGGCAGCAAGTCTCTTAATGGCAAGTGACAGGAAATACTTCTTCACAGAGAGAAATCATCAAACACAGGAATGGTCTGCCCAGGGCTGTGATGGAGTCACTGTTCCTTGAGGTGTTCAAGCAGCATGTGGAGCTGGTCCTTAGGAACATCATTTAGTGTTAACCCTCCAGTTCTGGGTTGAGGGTTGGACTGGATGATCTTTGAGTTCTCTTGCAACTGGATGTTTTCTGTGATAATGATACTATAATTTCATTCACTGTGTCCACTAGGTTCCTTGGGACTGTAATGTGCTGTATGATTGCACCAGTCCTTGTTAGCACTGCCTATCACTACTTTGATTGAAAAAGATATCCTGACAAACTTTATATATCTGTACATAATAGCACTTTTAAAAAGAGCATTTCAGATAGATGCAGACAAATTCTTCATTACAGTGAAGCACATCTACATGATCTCTAAACTGATTCAGCCTTTAAAATGCTGACAGTTGCTCATTAGCGTTGCTAATTTCATGTCCCCTCCATGATCTCAGACAAAATGGTCAGTGATCTATTGCATTCCTTAGCTGCAGTCAGGGCTATGAAGCTTCACGGCATACACCCAAAGGCACTGAGGCAGCTGTGGAAGTGCTCTCCAAGCCATTTTCTGTCATTTACCACCAGGCCTGGCTATCTAGGGAGGTCCCAGGTAATTGGAGGCTAGCAAATGTGATGCCCATCTACAAGAAGAGCTGGAATTTGGAGGATTTGGAGAACTACAGACTTGTCAGTCTGAGTGTGGTGCTGAGGGAGATTATGGAACAGATAATTTTGCAGACATTCACATGGCACATACAAGACAACCAGATCATCACATCCAGGTAGTGCAGGTTTATGAAAGACAGGTCCTGCTTGATGAATCCGATCTTCTGTAACAGGTGACCCACTTAGAGGCGAAGGCTGTGATGTTGTTTAGCTGGACTTCAGTAAATAAAGCCTTCGACACACTGCCACAGCATGGCTCTGGAGAAAGTGGCTGCTCATGGCTTCGCTGGGTGTGTGCTTCACTGGGTAAAAAGCTGACTGGCTGGCTGAGTGACAGGGCCCAAAAATTGGTCATGAATGGAGTTAAATCCAGTTGTTGGCTGGTCACAAGTGATATTCCACAGAGCTCAGTACTGGAGTCAGGTCTCTAATATCTGGGTGAGGGTATTGAGTACACCCTCAGTAAGTTTTCAGATGACACTAAAAGGGGAACGCTGATCTGAGGAAGGCTCTACAGAAGGAGCTGGGCAGGCTGGATTGATGGACTCAGGCCAATTGCATGAGGTTCAACAAGGCTAAGTGCTGGGTTCTGCACCTGGTTCACAAGAACTGCATGCAATGCTTCGAGCCTGGAGCAGTGCCTGGAAAGCTGCCTGGCAGAAAAGGACCTGGGGTGCTGGTTGACAGACAGCTGAATATGTATCACACAGTATCACAGTATCACCAAGGCTGGAAGAGACCTCACAAATCATCAAGTCCAACCCTTTACCACAGAGCTGAGGGCTAGACCATGGCACCAAGTGCCACGTCCAACCTTGCCTTGAACAGCTCCAGGGACAGCGACTCCACCACCTCCCCAGGCAGCCCATTCCAGTAGCCAATGACTCTCTCAGTGAAGAACTTTCTCCTCATCTCGAGCCTAAACTTTCCCAGGTGCAGCCTGAGGCTGTGTCCTCTTGTTCTGGCGCTGGCCACCTGAGAGAAGAGAGCAACCTCCCCCTGGCCACAACCACCCCTCAGGTAGTTGTAGACAGCAATAAGGTCTCCCCTGAGCCTCCTCTTCTCCAGGCTAAACAATCCCAGCTCCCTCAGCCTCTCCTCGTAGGGCTGTGCTCGAGGCCTCTCACCAGCCTCGTTGCCCTTCTCTGGACACGCTCAAGCATCTCAATGTCCCTTCTAAACTGGGGGGCCCAGAACTGAACACAGTACTCAAGGTGTGGTCTAACCAGTGCAGAGTACAGGGGCAGAATGACCTCCCTGCTCCTGCTGGCCACACCATTCCTGATGCAGGCCAGGATGCCATTGGCTCTCTTGGCCACCTGGGCACACTGCTGGCTCATGTTCAGGCGGGTATCAATCAGCACCCCCAGATCCCTCTCTGTCTGGCTGCTCTCCAGCCACTCCGACCCCAGCCTGTATCTCTGCATGGGGTTGTTGTGGCCAAAGTGCAGCACCCTGCACTTGGAGCCATTGAATGCCATCCCATTGGACTCTGCCCATCTGTCCAGGCAGTCAAGGTCCCGCTGCAGAGCCCTTCTGCCCTCCAACTCAGTCACATCTGCCCCCTATCTTGGTGTCATCTGCAAACTTGCTGATGACTGACTCCATGCCCTCATCCAGATCATCTATGAAGATGTTAAAGAGGATGGGGCCCAGCACTGATCCCTGAGGGACACCACTAGTGACTGATCGCCAGCTGGATGTGGCACCATTCACCACCACTCTCTGGGTCCAGCCCTCCAGCCAGTTCCTAACCCAGCATAGAGTGTTGCCATCCAAGCCGTGGGCTGACAGCTTAGCCAGCAGTTTGCTGTGGGGGACAGTGTCAAAGGCCTTGTCAGTTCTGTCAGTCAGTAGTGGTATTCTCAAAAAGCAGAATGAGTGCCTACCAGTTCACAGTTGAGCTGTGAAACAAAGTGTCTAAGACGGCAGCAGAGATGAGTTCATGTGCTAGTTTTATTCTAGCCAGTGCAGATGGCAACAGAAGTTAAAACACAGGAATGTATTTGGGCTCTGGCCCTGAAACTTTGCCATGAAACACCTGACACTATTATTTCAGGACGCTTGCTAATCATGCCAAAGTGCAAGTGGAAGAGTGGCTGCGTTTCCACCTTTTACTTGTCATAGTCCCCTGCCCTAAGAATGCACACTAGAGTACCAAAGATTAAAATTAGATGTGTGCTGCAAATACATGCCGAGGACAAATTCAGTCTTACTGCAATTGATTTCATTGAAGATACAGCACCTATGAATAAAGCAAATAACTGATTCTTTCCAAATAACTCATTCAACTACAGAACAAATACACATGCATGCCTTCTCTGTAAGAACAGGTAGATTAATTTCAGGCATGATGTCTCAAATGAGGATTCTGAAGGAGAGTGTGACTGGATTATCAGGGGAGAAGGGCTGCACATTCAAGTGTGCAAAAGATCCTTTGCGCAGACAAACCTTTTTTCGGGACTTCATTTTCACAGTTACTCATCTGAACAGCTTTTTGCCTTACAAAGTATGTAGTTATCCCAGCTCTTAGGCCATGCCCTTAGTCAGTCAAGCAGCTGTAGAGGCTTTAGGTGTTACAGCCCTGTTGGTTGAGCTTTCTGCCCTTACAGATTTGGAAGCAGAATTAAGCTCTGTTGTCTCACAATTTGCTTAAGTTACCTGGGGCTGTTCTCACACTCCATTTTGGCTGCAGCTAGGCTGAGAAGTCTCATAGAATAGTTTAGGTTGGAAGGGACCTCAAAGATTATCCAGTTCCACACCCCCTGCCATAGGCAGAGGGACCTCCCACTAAAACAGGTTGCTCAAGCAGCCTCATCCAGGCTGGCCTTAAACACCTCCAGGGATGGAGCCTCAACCACCTCTTTGGGCAA
>WAAF01016644.1:41964-69083 GCA_013400475.1 Tricholaema leucomelas | reverse complement strand
CAACCAGCAACAGAACAAGGGGACACAGTCTCAAGTTGTGCCAGGGGAGGTCTAGGCTGGATGTTAGGAGGAAGTTGTTGCCAGAGAGAGTGATTGGCATTGGAATGGGCTGCCCAGGGAGGTGGTGGAGTCACCGTCCCTGGAGGCGTTCAAGAAAAGCCTGGATGAGGCACTTAGTGCCATGGTCTAGTTGACTGGCTAGGGCTGGGTGCTAGGTTGGACTGGATGATCTTGGAGGTCTCTTCCAACCTGGTTGATTCTATTCTTTTCTATTCTATTCAGTAAGCACTTTGCATCACAGGGTATCAGTAATACCAGTCTGGAACTACAGGAAGACATTGGTCTTCACCAAGAGAAAAAAAACACAAACAAAAAACATCTAAAACCAAAACCTAGTTAAAAAAAAAAAAAAAAAGCAGGGATGAAGCACAGAGAGGTTTAAAGGGGTCCAAAAGGTTGATTTCCCCAGATGTATTAACAAAGCTTCTGGCAGGANTTGTTGCCAGAGAGAGTGATTGGCATTGGAATGGGCTGCCCAGGGAGGTGGTGGAGTCACCGTCCCTGGAGGCGTTCAAGAAAAGCCTGGATGAGGCACTTAGTGCCATGGTCTAGTTGACTGGCTAGGGCTGGGTGCTAGGTTGGACTGGATGATCTTGGAGGTCTCTTCCAACCTGGTTGATTCTATTCTTTTCTATTCTATTCAGTAAGCACTTTGCATCACAGGGTATCAGTAATACCAGTCTGGAACTACAGGAAGACATTGGTCTTCACCAAGAGAAAAAAAACACAAACAAAAAACATCTAAAACCTAGTTAAAAAAAAAAAAAAAAGAAGCAGGGATGAAGCACAGAGAGGTTTAAAGAGGTCCAAAAGGTTGATTTCCCCAATGTATTAACAAAGCTTCTGGCAGGGCTAAAGTTTACAGTCACAAACATTCATCCAGGCCTAACCCTACTCCTGTGGCAGATGTTCCTGCTGGTAGAATCATGGAATCCTTTGGGTTGTAAAAGATCTGTAAGAGCATTGAGCCCAGCCATTAACACAACATTACCAAGTCCACTGCTAAACTGTGTCACTCAGCACCACATCTCTGATGCTTTCAAACACCTCTCGGGATGGGGATTCAATCACCTTCCCGGGCAGCCTGTTGTGGTGTTTGAGGACACGTTCAGTGATTAAGTTTCTTCTAATATCCAAACTAAACTTCCACTGGCACAACTTGAGACCATTTCCTCACATTCTATCACGGTTACTTGAAAGGAAAGATGAACAACTCACTCCAACCTCCTCTTAGCTGTAGAGAGTGAGAAGATATCTTCTTAGCCTCTGTTTCTTCAGACTAAACAGTCCACAGAATCATAGAATGGTTTAGGTTGGAAGAGATCTCAAAGATCATCCAGTTTCAACCCCTGTCACAGGCAGGGACACCTCCCAGTAGAACAGGTTGCTTAAGGCCTCATCTAACCTAGCCTTGAACACCTCCCCTTCAAAGCAGCACAATCCAAATAATCCAGGAATGCAATACTAACTGGTTTACAGTGGCATAAATGGCGCTTCAAGAGGGAAACATCCTCCCATCAGTTTTTTCCCTACTTTTCCCACTGCCACCAGCACACCAGCACCATCCAGATGGGACTTTCTGCTGTCACTCCACTGTTGTGGTACCACAATGTAGACTCATAGAAAGGTTTGGTTTGGAAGGGATCTTTAAAGTCCAACCCTCCTGCCATCTCAGCTTGAAGGTGCTGGGTCAACCACCTTTCTGGACCACTCCTGTCAACGCTGGTACTTTTCCCCAGCCTCCATTTTCATCAATTGGCTCAGCAATAAAATCTCATGGTGGCAGTGCCAGAATCACTGCTGGACTTGGAAGAATGGCTTGGATCTCCCTCTGCAGAATGATTGCTGCAGGCTCTTTGCGGGCATTAACACCAGCACGTATTCCCTGCACACTCAGCTCTACTTCCACTAGGATGTTTCGCAGCAAGATAAATTGTCTCACCACCTACTCCACGGCAAGTAGTCACTCTTCCTGGCACTTGAAGGAGTCTCCAAGTCCAGCAGCACCTCCCATTTGGAGGTATGGCACTATGGGAAGGAAAGCCAGCCTGGATATTGCTCTTAGAGAGACTGGGAAGAGCTGGCTGCTTTTGTTATTTCAGCAGCAGAGCCTCTTCCCCAAACAGCACTGATTCCAGGCATATTTAAAGTAAAATCAAGGTAAGATAAAGAGCATTATTAAGTTTTTATTTACATATATATATATATATATATATATGTATGGATTCCTCCCCCTTCCACCAGCTTCACCTCCCCAACATCAGCAATTAGCACGTCTGACGAGAGATGCAAGGAAACGATTCCAGGTTGAGTGCATCACATCCTGACTCGCTGCCATGAAAGTTCCACACTTCAACAGCATTCCTGGTGAACAATGATGAAATATTCATCAGCTCCTATTTGTAAATTGCCCAGCAACATACTGAGAAAATGACCTCCGATGAAGCGCCTCACATTAAAATGGAACAGCAGCCAGCTGAAGCAAGGGAGCTACAAACTAGGCATGTTTTGTCAGCACAGACAAGCAGCAAACATAAACAGAAAGGAATCTAGTTGGACTCATCATCCTGACGGTGAGAAACAAATGAGAAGCCAGCCCATTCACCTCAGAGGGACCCACTGGCAGTACTGCCTGTGTCAGTAGGAGCGAGCAGGGCAACGTGGGTTAAATTTTACTCCCTGCCTTCTGGCACAATGAACTGGGCATGGCAGAAAGGTGAGATGGTTTGTTCTCCCCACACTGGCCTCAATTTTTCACAGCAGTCGCCATCTTCCACTACACCTACACTGCAAAGTACAACACCACTAGTCATAGAGTCACAGAATCATTTTGGCTGGAAGAGACTTTCAGGATCATCAGGTCAAACTGTTAGAATAGAATAGAATCAACCAGGTTGGAAGAGACCTCCAAGATCATCCAGTCCAACCTAGCACCCAGCCCTGTCCAGTTAACCAGACCATGGCACTAAGTGCCTCATCCAGTCTTCTCTTGAGCACCTCCAGGGACAGTGACTCCACCACCTCCCTGGGCAGCCCATTCCAATGCCAATCACTCTCTCTGGCAACAACTTCCTCCTAACATCCAGCTTATACTTCCCCCAGCACAACTTGAGACTGCATCCCCTTGTTCTGTTGCTGGTTGTCTGGGAGAAGAGATCAACCCCCATCTGGCTACAACCTCCCTTCAGGTAGTTGTAAACAGCAATGATGTTAACCCAACACTGCCACATCACCATTAAAGCACATCTCTCAGAAGCACGCCTACATGGCTTCTAAATTGCTCCACCGATGGATACTCTACCACTGCCTGTTCCAAGACTTGACAACCCTTTTGCAGAGGACATTTCTCCTAATGCCTGAACTAAACCTCCCTTGGTACAACTTGAGGCCATTTCCACTTGTCATATGGTTTGCTACTTGATAGATGAGACTGACCCCCACCTCTCTCCAGCCTCCTTTCAGGGAGCTGTAGAGAGCAAGAAGGTCCTCTTCTCCAGGGTACATAACTCCACTTTCCTCAGAGCCTCTTCACAAGTCTTGTGTTCTATAGCCTTAACCAGTTGTGTTAACTGAGATGACAGTCACAAGCTTGCCCCCTCCAGAGCAAACGGGGAGCCTGGCCTTCCCTACAAGTGCCTGGGACTGGGCATAAGCAACCCCCCGGGTTGCATCGCTTGCCTTCCCTGCATGTCTTGGTGAAATCCTCTGCAGCAAGGGAGCTGAATTTGCGAGGAAGTAAGGCTGTAAGAACGGGGACGGGGGGGGAAAGTCACCGAGTGCTGTTCTTTGTCTGGGGTGGTGTTACCCAGTGCTGATTTGGGTAACAGAAGAGTGGATTTTTCTGTCCTGCATTCAGCTCTCATCATTATTCAGGATCCGTGATTTCCAGGGAGGTTGCCAGTGCTGCACTGCACCGCTTCTGATGGTTAATCCTCATATGGGAAAGCTCCACAATGGAAACTGTGACAAGAATACAAAATAAATGAGGAAAACCTAGCAAGCTGCTCTCAGCCTCCACAAAATGCAGACACCCAAACCTGGCCTCCCACGGACTTTTTCCAAGGTATTTGCCTGAAATGGATCTTTAAATCCCCATCGGTTGTTGCCCTGAGGCCTCAGAAAAGGTGAGCTCCCACCACCACCAGATGCAGGTGGGTGATGGAGACCTTTTTTTCTCATTTATTTATTAATTAAAGAGCCTGTGCCAAAGCAGATCCACATGCGGGTCCGCAGCTCTGCAGCCTAAGCGCTCGTCGCAGCCGGCAACTTGGACAAACAGCACCATCAGGTGGTCCGCCTAGAAATAGATGGGTGCAGGCATTGAGGACATCTCCAGCAGGACCTGGCCATCCCTCTGCTCTCTTTCACTCCTCTGAACAGAGAGGGCTCATAGCCCGTTTCTGGGAAAAGCAGTCTAAAATTGTAAGAGGAAGCTTCAACGTCAGCAAGGCACATCCAGGCAAAGCCTTAAGGGAAAAATTCCACCATGCTTCTCCTCCTTGCCATGCAAGGCTTTTCTGCTCGTCCTTTTTCATCCTGACAGCTGCATGCATCTCAGCTTTACAAAAATCACAGAACTGTGGTGGTTGAGCTGGACCTCTGGAGATCATCTAGTCTAGTCCCACTGCTAAAGCAGGGTCACTCACATCAGGTTGCCCAAAATCACAGTGTCCAGGTGAGTATTGAATCTCTCCAGAGGAGACTCCACAACCTCTCTGGGGCAGCCGGATCCAGTGCTCTGATACCTTCACAGCAAAATTCCTCATGTTTAGATAGAATATCCTGGGTTCCAGCTTGTGATCATTGCCCCTTGACCTGTCACTGGGCAACACTGGAAAAAGTCTGGGCCCATCCCCTTGCACCTCACCTTTTAGCTATTGATCAAGATTGAAACGATTCCATCTTACTCTGCTCCTCTCCAAATTAAACAGTCCCAGGTCTCTCAGCCTGAGAGATGCTCCAGCCCCCTCAGCATCTTCACGCCCTCAGTTGGATTCTCTACAGTAGCTCCTTGTATCTGTAGAATAGGAGATTCCAGCATTGGACATAGTACTTGAGATGTGGCCTCACTAGGGCAGTAAAGAGATGAAGGAGAACTTCCCTCAACCTGATGGTCACACTCATCTTAATGCATCCCAGGTGAGTGTGGGCCTCATTCAGCCTCCAGCAGATGTTCTTACACCAAAGACTGCTTTTGAAATAGCCTGGCTCCTTCAGCACTTTTGCTGCCTTTTCTTCCTGCTCACATATTTGGTTAGTGCAAATTGGGAGCAGAAGCATTTCCCATAAATGAGCCAGTGCCCTCCCATTCCCTGGGAGTCACAAAGCAGAGAAAGTCCCAAAACACATGAAGAGAGGAAAGATCAGCTCCTGGACTGCAGACCTCAGGCATGTCAAAACCTCTGCCCTCAGATTCTTGCCTGCCATCGTTGCTTATTCTCGTAAAGACAGGAGAACACTGGATGAGCCAATCTGAAAGAAAATAAAATACTGCCCCACCCTCAGTGACCCACACCATTTTCATGACTGCTAAGGGAGAGATATGTGCCATCAGACTCAGTTCCTTTTCTCATATCTGGATTTTAAAGGCCTGTTAAAGGGCTTTTTTCTTTTTTTTTTTTCAGAGTGCTCCCCAGTCCAGTGACTAATTAGGTATTTCTAATCTTCTCTTAATGGAACTTAGGTCATCCAAATAGGAAGCTCAGAGTTTCAGCCCTGAGTACCCACAGTTCACAGGATCATAGGATGTTAGGGGTTGGAAGGGACCCAAGGAGATCATCGAGTCCAGCCCCCCCCTGCCAGAGCAGGACAATACTAACACAGATCACAGAGGAACACATACAGACAGGCCTTGAAAGTCTCCTTAGGAGGAGACCCCACAAGCTCTCTGGGGAGCCTGTTCCAGCGCTCTGTGACCCTTACAGTAAAGAAGTTCCCCCTTGTGTTCAGGCAGAACCTCTTGTGCTGCATTTACACAGATCTCACACTAGTAACCCTAAAACCCAGTCTTCTGTAGGTATGCTTGGGTTTAGGCATATAGGAACTTCGATTCACATATCTAATTTCAGGCCTCACAGTTGGTGGCCTGAAGAGGAAGTCCTGTTTCCAGTTACACTGCTCGGAGCGGCACTTCCAGTCACCTTGAAGGGATATAAAAGCATTGTGAACTGTTGACAACCCATCTCAAACCTCTGTGCCTTCAGCAGCCAAGAGACCTCACAACTCCCAGATACGCTCTGTGGACTAAAATTTCTGAGCACCCCAGATCAAGATGCTAATGGAGCATCTAACACAAAAGGCAAAACAATAAGGAGATAAAAGCAGACCATTTTTCCCACCGTGGCTCCTGCATAGCTCCATAGCTGCTTATTTACACTTATAATCATGCCAGAGTCGTTTTGGATTTTGTTTTCTTTATGCACCTAGCTCAGAAGCCAAGATATTTTGGGGAAAACAATGCACAAAATGGCACTTAAGTGCACACAGCAACATCTCAGCAGTTGCTACTAATGATGCCAGAGGAGGTCAGGTCAGCACAGAAGGATCAATTGTCCCTACAGCTGTACATTTTTTCAGGACTAAGCAGCACCCAGGAGAACTGAAGTCTTGCTAGTTTGCAGTGCTCCTACTGTCCTAAGGAGAAACGTCTCCTTTTTCTTGCCACCTTAATTCTCTTTGCTTCCAAGCCCTTCCACAGCCCTTGCCTTGTATTTCTTTGTAAAAGGAGAACACAGTGCTAAGGAAAGTCAGCCTGCAGCAGCATTGGTTCATGGGAATGTCTGCAGAAGCCACCTCCAGGCACTTCTGTAAGTACACTTTTTTTCCTACGCTGGGCTGTCAGTTGTGCTGCTCTATTCTAAGCGTGGAGCCATGGAGCAAGATGCTTGGGGTGGATTTGTTGGCAGATCAGTAGGGACTCATAATATTCCTGCCAAAATTCATTTTCTCATGTGACCTGAGCTTCACATGGAAGATGGATTTCCTACAGAGAGAAAGTGTGAGCAGTGCCAGGAATTTGAACGCCAGGTGGTCTGCGAAGCGTCTCTCCAGGCTCTGCAATCTTATTTCCTCACGTCATTCCTCCCAGCCAGGACAGAGCTTGGGCTGGGGTGCTCACAGCAAACTGAGTTCTCAAAACCAATGCAATTGCTCCTTCCCACCACCACCAGTCTTCTGGAAGAGATTGCAGCAGGAGTGGGAGGAAAGATGAGCACGTTTCTGCTAGGAAATGGATTCAGGCAGGCTTTGACCAAGACAGCTAGTGAAACTAACTTTCTGCCAGAGGAAAGGCTAAAAAAATCCCACAGTTTTTGATCTCAGCAACATCCAAATTTGGCTTAGCTAGTCCAAACTGCAATTTTCTAACCCAGAAAGCCTGTATTTGCCTACCTGGCAGGAAAAACTATAAAAGACAGCTAAATTGGCCTTTCTGAAGAAAGATATCCATGGGCTCTTGGGACAAGAAAATCCAGTCATTGATTTTAGATAGCATCCTGTATACTAGAAATACCTGGTAGGTCTGATCCATACAGACTTCTATTATGCAAACAGAAGCAAGAATGAGCTGGAAGCTCTCCCAGATGATGCTCTCTGGATATCCATTGAGAAAAAGCAGCTTACCCTAATATATTTCTTGCACCATCTGTAAGAAACTCTTCTTAAAGAAAGCAAGTTTGGCTTCCTAAGAGGCACAATAGCATTGCAATGTGATATTCAGCCAGGACCTGGACCAAAGATGGTGTTTTTCTCACTGTTTTGTCTCAGCAGCAACCAGGGCCAATGCACAGATAACAATTATCTGCTTCTGAGATTCTTTACCTTTTTGTACCACTAAGGAAGGATTCCTGCTGTCCTGCTCCTGACACAGAGGGGGTAGCAGTCTCATTCTAAAATGGCTCACATCATCCTCTCTGGAAGCATTAGAGAACTGGCAATGACCCTTCACACATACAGTCCCACCTCTATAATTGTTGCCTTGGTAAAATCCCATCACAGATTGCACTCAGATCCATTGGATGCAATCCACATCAAACCGTGCCTGCTGAAGCAGCAGACTTAGGTAACAGTGCAGGGAGCAGCTCACTGCACTGGCACCTTCAGGACAGCGAAACTCAGATGGCAGAGAATCTGAACCCCTCGTCTCGGCTGAAGCCATCCCTCTACCACTTCCATACCATAACAGAGGGATAGATGAGGAAAGAGAAGCCTGTATAAGGCCCTGCTCCCGCCTGGCAGATTTGACTGCAGCAGCTAAGCCCTCTCTGCACAATTAAAGTAATGATCAACACAAAGGGAGCAACAACTTTGATTGAAGCAGTATTTGGAACAGACCCAACTACCAAAAAAAAAAGAGACCTCTCTGCATTCTGGTTGTTGGCATCCTGCTGATTACAAGGGGCCAGTCAGAAACTCTAGGGTTTTACAGTCTGAGAACAGCAGGATAAACTCAGGAATAGCTTCACTAGAAGCAACAGCAAACTCTCTTAGCAGACACACTTCTGCTGGGAGAACAGCAACAGCAGCTATGAAAATCATTTGCATCAGATTCACAACTTTCTGGCAGTAGCCTGACCATTCTGAAATTCAGTCCCTAAAATCTATCAGAATCCATTTGAAACTTAGTTTTCCTTCACCTCCTTTTTTCCCTACTACCAAACAAATCCAACTTTACCACCCGTCAGTAAAGAAAGGAGAAATACAGGCTAGGGAATGCACAGGTATCAAAATAGAGCAAATGGCAAAGTAGGTTGATGCAATCCAAAAAAATTGCCTATTTTGAGCCCTGCTTTATTGTCTGAAAGGGCTGAACTGGTTGTTCACAACGTCTGTTACTGGTAAGAGACCTTGATTTTCAGTTGCTGTCTTACAGATCTCTTGGTGGACAACCTGAATCACTTCAGAGGAGAAAGACCATCAGTGCTAGGTGATCCAGAAGCACAAGGGCAGGTATTTTGGACCTTCATTCCTGCTTGTGGATGACAATTCAGTGCAAACCCCTGCTGAGCTGCCAAGTTCCCCAACACAGTACTCATGTAACAAGGTAATTTCACACCATTTCAGTGTGTGCATTTGGCTACAGATATTCGGTATCTGTAGATATCACTTCCTGCCCTGTTGAGTCACCTGTAAATAGAATTTGTCTGTAGGGTTAGAAACTCCACTGCTTACCTCAAACATTAACTAGTTCTTTGCTAGGTCTGCTCTGTCCAGGGCATATTATTAAGGGAACACCTGGATGCTGTTGAACGTTTCCTGGGCTTACTCTACAGAGTCACTTCCCAATTAAGCACAGAGTGAGCTCCATTAGCCAGGATTGAGAAACACCTATTTCAACTCACCTCAGTTCAACTGCCTTGGTGTGCTGTTTCTTACTGTCTAACCAGCACCAGTCCCATTGATCCAAGGTTGCACAGCAGCACTGCAATGTTGGCAAACAAATTCAGTCCAACCAGAAGGCCACAAGGTTGTAATAGAGACCACTGATCCACAGAGATTCTTACTCAACACTGGTTTAAACATACTGCCTGGTCAAAGAACTGCTTATGATGCACAGCCATGAAGTAAGACTGACTCTTGACATCATGACACCTCTTAAGGTCATGTATAAGCTAAAGGCTGTTTCCTTAGCTAATTAAAGGTTCCTCACCAAAGCAGTTACTCAGCATATTGCTGCCACTGCCATGCATGAAGAGACAGTTCACCAAAGGGACATCACAGCACCATGAAACTCTCTCATCCCTCTGAAGCTTGAAGTCTTAAAGCTTCTCCCATTGTAAACTTCCCCTGAACAAAGAGGCCTTCCTCATGGCAGCTCAGAGTCTGTTAGCCAAGGAGAACTCCCCACCCAAGTAGCTGCTTTAAATTCTAGCCTCAGAAAAAGAAAAAAGATTCTTCAGCCTTTATGTAAGCTTCTAGAAGTGGAGCATTCTGCTAACTGCAGAACCTTTATCTGAGCTTCTAGAAGGGGAGCATTCTGCTAACTGCAGAACCTTTATGTGAGCTTCTAGAAGGGGAGCATTCTGCTAACTGCAGAACCTTTATGTAAGCTTCTAGAAGTGGAGCATTCTGCTAACTGCAGAACCTTTATATGGACTTCCAGAAGGGGAGCATTCTGCTAACTGCAGAACCTTTATCTGAGCTTCTAGAAGGGGAGCATTCTGCTAACTGCAGAACCTTTATATGAGCTTCTAGAAGGGGAGAAATCTGGTAACTGCAGAACCTTTATCTGAGCTTCTAGAAGGGGAGCATTCTGCTAACTGCAGAACCTTTATCTGAGCTTCTAGAAGGAGAGAAATCTGGTAACTGCAGAACCTTTATCTGAGCTTCTAGAAGGAGAGAAATCTGGTAACTGCAGAACCTTTATCTGAGCTTCTAGAAGGAGAGAAATCTGGTAACTGCAGAACCTTTATATGAGCTTCTAGAAGGGGAGAAATCTGGTAACTGCAGAACCTTTCTCTGAGCTTCTAGAAGGGGAGAAATCTGGTAACTGCAGAACCTTTATATGAGCTTCTAGAAGGGGAGCATTCTGCTAACTGCAGTGCTTGATCTTGGTGGTGAGAAAACTCCCCGTATTGCTAGTATGCACATTCCAGCCACATAGCACCAGCACTTCCACAGGAAGCCTTGGACTCAGTGAAGCATTTTCTGAGATCAGCATTCACTGGAAAACTCCCACCCACCTCAAAACTCAACTGACATTGTAATAACTCCACATGGCTACTGAGTTGGTGGAACCAAAGAGGGGAGATGCAGAAGCAAATGAAGGCTTTTCACTTTGCATCACTTCTAACCCTCCTATGATTTGAGAGGCCACATGACTCCAAGCCAGCATTTCTTTTCAGCAGCCCTGAGCTCGTGTACATTTGCATCACGAATATGCAATGCAAACCACAAACAAATGTACCCACGTATTGCTGCCTCTGCTCCATGTGGTGCCAAGTGTTGCTTTCCTCATTTCCATTCCCTTAATCAAAGGTGTGCACTGAGGAAGAGTTCCAAGAATAACATCCTGAACACTCAGCCACTCTGTACAGGGATACATGTCACCTGAGCCACATCACAAGTGGGACACATTACCTTGCATTCACAAAAACACTGAATCAGTTTGCTTGGAAGAGACCTCTAAGATCATCAAGTCCAACTGTTAAACCAGCTGTACCAGGTCACCACTAGACTATGTCCTTCTGTACCACATCTACAAGGCATTTAAAGCCTTTCAGGGATGGGGAGTCTAGCACTGCCCCGGGCAGCCTGTTCCAGGGCTGACAACACTTCTGGGGATGAATGTGCAATGTAAATCTTCCCTGGCACAACCTGAGGCTGTTTCCTCTTGTTCTACCACTTGTTAACAGGGAGAAGAGACCAGCCCCCCCAACCTGGCTCCAAACTCCTTTCCAGGGAGTTGTAGAAAGCAATAAGGCTTCCACATAGCCTCCTTTTCTGCAGGCTGAACAAATACACTTCCCTCAGCTGCTTCTTACAAGACCTATTCTCCAGGCTCTTCACTGGCTTCATTGCCTTTGTCTGGACACACTCATCGTTCCTCTTGGAGTGAAGGACTCTAAACTGAACCCAGTACTCAAGATGTGGCCTCACCAGTGCTGAGTACCAAGGAATGATCTCTGCCCTCGTTCTAGTCATGCTACTGCTGATCCAGACCAGGATGCCATTGGTCTTCTTGGTCACCAGGCCATATGCTTACTCATCTTCATGCCAGCAGTCCCTATGCCGGTGGTTGAGGATGCCTGATTACTCACTGATCCCACCAATGAAACCTTTCCAAGTCAATATTGCACTTCAAGGTCTTTTTGTTCAACTAAAATATTAAATATGCTGTTACAAGTGCAGGAGAAGTTGAGTTTTATTGAGAGTGAAGGTATCTGCTCTGAAAACTCTCATCTACTTGCTGAGAAATTTTCACTGTCAGGAACCCCATGCTGAGAAATATGAAGCATAAAGTTTTTGTTCAGAGAGATGTGCAAGAAAAAAAGGAAGAAAAATCAGTGAAGATTTTAATGTCAAGCTTTCCCTGTTGAGAAGTTTAATTGTATGATACAAGCACACAAAGAACAGATTCTGGATTGAAAGAAAAAAACCAAAACATAAACTCTGTTTAGAACTTACTTCGTACTGGACTTGCACCACAGAGAGAAAAAGAATCTTTTCTTTGAAGAAATTCTTAAGAGTTGAGCCCATTGCTGAGATGAGGTTAAGCTTTATCCAGATCTATACTTGAAATGGTTTTGCAAACACAACCACTTGGGTGGGAGCATAGGGAATACAGCACACCCAGAACTATTTTGGCTAAAGTCATAGTGTAGGTGCAGTCATACGAACAGGATCTGGCCTCGTGACTGGCTAAACCTCTGCAGGGAGCCCAGAGACTAATTAAAACAATTCAAGGACAAGGATGTTGTTTGAGCACAACAGAGAGCATGGAAACATGTAGCTTCATGAAGTTTCCACAGCTGATATTAAGCTACTTGCATCAATTGGAGGTGGAGAGAGGAATCAGAGCTAAGGTAGAATAATTGGTCTTAGTGAGCTGAAACAGGACAAGAGGCAATGGCCTCACGTTGCACCAGAGTGCTGGTTAGTTATGATAAAGATGAGGAAAAATTTCTTCCCCAAAAAGGTGTCAAGTCCTGAGACAAGTTGCTCAGGGCAGTGGTGGAGTCACCAACCCCCCAGAATCCCTCTTTATTTCTGTACTTTCTCGAAGAAGCTGGTACTGACTATTGGTAATAGGTGTGAGAGGCAGACCATATAAGCTACTTGAGGGGGTCTGTGTAATTTGCTGGTACAATTATATCAGCCAGCCCCAGACGTTACAGACACTGGTGTAAGATTTATCTGCTTCCAAATCTGCTGTCTTTTTATCTTCTACCCTTCCCAATTATATCACAGACATAATAATCTTCTTGAAAAGGAACAAAAAGCTTTTTCACTCTTTAATACTGCAGAAGCATGCAAGCTAGATAAACAGTGCTCTCAGTATATGAAGCTGCTGCCTCTCTTTAAGTTAATAGATTTGCTCACAAACGTTTTTGAGATGTTTATCTCAATGGTCAAAGCCTTCAATCAGACAAGATAAAGAAACAATCTTGCTGGCCAGCTAAATAAACCTGCCAAAACAGAATTCCCACTGCCAGCACTGATACTACTTCTTTTAGATGTAGCTTCTCATCCCACAGGCTTCGGCTGTTTGAAGGCAAAGCAGTTCTCGGAACAGATGGAGTTGGTAATAAAGCTCTTTCTAGGAGATACAAGGATTGCAAAGGGAATGAAACAGCGAAGCAGTGTCTGGAGTACACATTGTAAACTTGAGCCACTTGAAGTAAAATTCCCTTCCCACTGGGAAGAAAAAAAGAGGTGGAAGTGGCAGCATGCCTCTCCAAACCACAAGCGATGGTGGCTGCTCCCCCTCAGAACAGCGGCGATCCAAAACACTACTCAAGACACACGTTCCAACCTCGCACCCACCAACAAATTCTGGGACTTGTTATGTTGAGTCAGTGTCAGGAGCACTGCCAAAAAAAAAGGATGAAATAGCTGTCTCAAAAGAGCAAGAGTGTATGATGCAGCAGATGGAGACATGGTGCAGACACTTGCCTGGGTGTAGCAGAGCTCCTGAGCTCATCTACAAGGTCAGTTTCTGCAAGATCTACTCCAGCCATCCTGCTGGAAGCTTGTATCCCAAAAGCCCAATGGCCTTCCACTTTCCCCAGGATATCTGCTTTTCTTAGACTGAAATCTCTACAAGGCAAGGCTTAGACTCCTGCATATCTACTGAGCAGGCACTACAGGGGTTCTGCAAAGAACGCCTGCTGCGAGTCAGGCGTGAGAACCAACAACACTGTTCCAACAGGAAGAGGTGGGCAGACAGAAGTAAAGAACAAACCTAGTGTTCAGGGAAATCATTCCAGTTCAGACCAAGACTTCATTTAACCCAGTAATCTGTTCCAAACAGTATGAACAAGCAGGCATTCAGAAAAGAATAAGAGCAGGCTATGGTATTTATCCCATGTGTTTTTCCCAGCTTCCAATGATTTTTATCTCAGGAGAGGTGCTGATCCTGATTTGGTTTATTTAGTGATCACCAGTGGAGCTCTCTTGAAGCATTTGACCTCTCACATGATTTGTTTCATTCATTGTTGTTCAGCATTAAACTAACTTCTCAAATGAAGAACCATAATGATATCATCCCTTAAGAAGAAAAAAAAATGTAAGTTGTGTTTCATCCTCAAAGTTTCAAGGGTTGCTTGTTTGGTGTCAGCTTCATCAGACACTTCTCTTCCCTCTAACAGGCAGTTTTGTTGTTAAGAAGAGTTACAGAGTGATAGGAGTTGGAGGGGACTTCTGGAGATCATCTAGTCCAACACCCTTGTTAACACAAATTCACCCAGACCAGGCTGCACAGGAACAAGCCTAGTTGGGTTTTGAAAGTTTCCATAGAAGGAGCCTCCACAGCCTCTCTTGGCAGCCTGGTCCAGTGGTCCAGCACTCTCAAAGTTTTTTCCTTAAGTGAAATCTCCTTTGTTCCAGTTTGTACCTTGTCCTATTACTGGCTACCACAGAAAAGAACATAGAAACTAACCTGTTCAGCCTTGTCTGACTTTGCATAATTAAAAAGAAGTAATGTGGATCACAATATTTTATGGCCAAAGAAGCCTGTCTGAGTCCTTGACCCAAATGCTTTGGCTTCAAGAGAAGAATCTGGCAGCAGGAGTAAACCAAAACAGTTTGCTGCCTCGTTCCAGCAGACACCAAGGCAGGGCTATGCCATGCAGCAAGGAGGTGTGATTAGCTCATTTGTCACTAGTTTAAACTACCATGAAGCAGAAAGCAGAAGTCCAAGCATGCGGAAACAGCACCTTCCAGTTCTGATTAGCCTCTTGTTCGTACCACAGCGTGGTAAGCTAACACTGCCTTGGCTCACTTTAACCCTTCTGCAGGCGTGGATGTACTAACCTCCCTGGAAGAAAGAAAGAAACATCTCCCTCCACAGAGAGTGAGCAAGAGATAGAGAATTCATCCTGCAAGCTACCACCACCATGAAGACAGCAAATGTCCTTGTTCTCACCTTAGTCCTGCTTTACACCGATGTCAGCACAGAGTGGCCTACGCACACAGTCTGCAAAGAGGACAACCTGGAAATATATTACAAAAGCTGTGGTGAGATATTGAACATTTCCATTTTCCTTTTAGCTGGGTAACAAAGTTTTTCTTCTGCAGTGAGAGGGGCTTATAAGCCAGGCAAAGGACTGAAGGGTTGTACTCCCGAGCCAGCACTGGGTTTTGCAGCTAAAAGATGTTTAGCCTTTCAAATACATCCGGTTTGATTGACACACGCACAGATCTAACCGTGTTTAGGCAAAAGATAATGAAGAGGAAATGATGCAACCCAAAGCATAACAACAAACATCTGTCAAAAAGAAAAACAGTTCAGTGTGAAAGATATCTAGGATTTTTATCTTGAAGTTCAGCTGAAAACCAGAGGAAGACAAGACAGATTCTTCAATGCTGGTTTTCTAATGCATGCAAGTCTGTGGTGATGTGCTCTCTGTCCTCCCACTTGCAGTGACAGGGGACCCAGTGTGACAGTGGGAAAGGTTCGAGTTCCCCATCACTGCCACTGTGCTTAGCAAGCCTTCAGCAGCAGCACTTAACAGAGACATGTCCCAGGGACCGTAGGGTTTGGTTTGTTCATTAAAAATCCAGAGAGAAGAAAAGGAGCAAGCAATTTCAGAATGACTGAAGATTAATTCACTGAATGGTGCCTGCTTTCCACCTCTGGCTTTGCTGGCCTTGTGCCTCTCCTGCTGTGCTGATCTGCTTTACAACTGGGACAAAGGGAATTAGATTCGCAGACGCCTCAGTCATTTTCTGCACGTGATGTGAAAAGCAATGGCAAATGAGCACCCAAGAGTTTGTTTTTCCAATTCATCCCCATACAAAGGGTTTCCCAGGGGGCTTTTATCCTCCCCTGTAGCTTTCATGCAGTTTTGCAGAGCCATTGAAATAAAGCCAGTGAGGGACAAGAGAAGTAAATAAATATTTGCAATGCTATTCTTTACCAACCTGCTCCCAGGAGACTGAAGTCAGGTTTCACACACTTTATGCATTAGGAAAATATTTAATTAGATATTGAATATGGGATTTGGCATTACCTTTCTCTTTGCAAGAACTCATTGTATGAGTTAATTCTGGTCTCTCAACTAGACGTGGCATAAGATGCCTTGGCACAGAGGTGCAAGCTGCAGCTTGAGGCATTTTGAATAGTACAAAATTTGTCTGCTGGGCACATGTAGGTCAGGCATCACAGCATCATAGAATGGCCCAAGTTGGAAGGGACCTTAAAGATCATCTAGTCCCTACTCCCTCTGTCATGGGCAGGGACATTGGTTTGAGTTGGTAAGGACCNGATGAGGCACTTAGTGCCATGGTCTGGTTGACTGGCTAGGGCTGGGTGCTAGGTTGGACTGGATGATCTTGGAGGTCTCTTCCAACCTGGTTTATTCTATTCTATCATCTAATCCCTATCCCCTCTGTCATGGACAGGGACACTTTCCACTAGGCCAGGTTGCTCAAGGCTTCATCCAAGCTGATTTTAAATACTTTCAGGGATGAGGCATCCACAGCTTCTCTGGGCAACCTATTCAAATGCCTCGTCACCCTCACAGCAAAGAACTTCCTTTTAATGTCTATTTTAACTCTACCCTTCTCTAGTTTAAAACTATTGCCACTTGTCCCACCGCCACAGGCCACTACAAATAGTCCCACTCTGGCTCTCCTGTAGACCCCCTTCAGGTACTGGAAGACCACTATAAGGTCTCTCCAGAGCCTTCTCCAGCCTGAAGCAGACTCAACTCATTCAGCCTGTCCTTGAAAGAGAGGTGCTCCAGTCCTCTAGCTGCCTTTGTGGCCCTCCTCTGGGCCCACTCCAACAGATGCATGTTCTTCTTGTGTTGAGGACTCTGAAGCCAGACACAGTACTCCAGCTGGGGTCTCACAAGAACAGAGTAAGATCAGCTCCCTCAACCTGCTGGCCAATCATCCTTTGATGCAGCGCTGGATATGGTTGGCTTTTTGGACTACCAGCACATGTTGCTGCTCATGTCAAGCTCCTCATCTACCAGCATTCCCAAGTGCTTCTCCACAGGGCTGCTCTTAATCCCCTTGTCACCCAGCCTGTATTTGTGCTTAGGACTGCACTGCTGCTTACAGAGCATAGCACTAGCCTAGCTACCCAAGTGGATTTGTTTAGAGCTTTATGTGTCACTGATTTTGGTTTGCCACACACAGAAAGGTAAGAGATGCATTCATTTACAGCTTGAGAAGCACAAGCCAGAGATCACAGGTCAGGTTTCAAAAGCAGAATGGCTTTCTGTTCTCCTGGCTACAGCTACAGGAGAGGAGAAGATTACACAGGTTTGGAATTGTTAGACTGCTTGCTGGAAGTGTGATTCCCTGCTCTCTTGAAGCTCTGACAGATTCAGTCATGGCTGAACAGATGCTGTCCTAATGATCTTCCTTGCCCTTCTGCAGAGGCTACCAAACCTGTAGCATCAGACCAGGGTGCACCATGTGCATCTCTGCTGGCCCAGCCAATGGTCTGGTATAAAGTAGAAAAATACAAGGCTGAGCCCAAAATTCATAGGGTCATTTTGGTTGGAACAGACCTTTAAGAACATCAAGTCTCAGCACTACTATTTAATTCAACACTACCAGGTCACCACTAAACCATGTCACTCAGCACCACATCTACAGGGCTTTTCAACCCCTCCATGGATGGTGACTCCACCACTGCCCTGGGCAGCCTCTTCCAGAGACTGACAACCCTCTTGGGGATGAAATTTTCACAAATGCCCAATCTAAACCTCCTCAGAAACAACTTGAGGCCATTTCCTCTTGCCCTATGGTGGTTACTTGGTAGAAGAGACTGGCCCCCACCTTGCTCCAGCCTTCTCTCAGGGTGTTGTAGAGAGCAAGAAAGGTTCCCCTGAGCCTCATTTTCTCCAGGCTCAATAACCCCCATTCCAAATCTGCAGGTGAGGAAGATAAATGCAAACACATAAGTCTACATTTCCTTCAGAGAGGGCACTGCTCTTACTGACCTCACCTGCAAGCTCACAACAGGACAAAAGGTTCCAATCACTCTTTTCTTTACAGGAGGAGCTTTAATCCGAGGAGCTTTAATCCAGCTCCATTTCACTGCAAAGCACAACTAGATGGCCAGAACACAGTTTCATTCTTTAGCTGCATCCCACCTAGGAAGTGAAAGACATGCTGGTGTCTAGGTGTGACAAGACCCTTTCATGACAACTTTGAAATGTCAGCAAGCACAGAGCCACTCTAGGCAACTGCCTCTTTAGCTATCTGAGGGGAAGACTGTCCTGCATGTCCTTCTAGTCTAAGTCTGGTATTTCCTGCTCCACTGAAGATGCCAGAGGATGACACATTTTGGGGAGAGAGTGGCCACAGTGAGATATCTAGTAAGAAATCTTGAGTACAGGATTCTTGGCTTCAAGAAGGTCAGGATTTTAACTGTTATTACTGCAAACTCGAAGATGTTATCAGTGAGTCGAGGTTGAATCAAGTAAGATTGAAGGAAGTTTAGAGAATTTTAGCAAAGTACTTTGCAACTTCATTTCTGGAGCTGAATCTCTCTATGAACAGAATAGAGGCCAACCTGAACATTTAGAAAGAACAAAGCGTTCACTTTTACTTTGCAGTTCATCAGATCCTCTCCTACTGGACTCAATGATCTTAGAGGTCTTTTTAAGCCAAAATAGTTCTGTGATTTTATGAAAAATAGGAGCTAATAGAGCTGGGATAAATGTAGCGGAGAAGCTTAGGTGGAAAACTAAAGATGAAGTGCATCAATCTCCCATACACAGGAGCAAGTTCCAATTCCTTTTCACAAGCACTTGCTGTAACTGCATCCTGTTCCTAGAACACATAAGATAGAGGTGGGCATCAAGCCCTCAGCCTCACATGTTCTGGATTTTATAGAATGTATTCCCATTCCTGGCCATGTCAGACTAAACATTCAGCAACCAGGATCCCACATCATTCATCACAGAAGTGCTAGACAAGACCCTGCTCTAGGTGACCCTGTTTTAGCAGAGGCGTTGAACTAGATGGTCTCCAGAGGTCTCTTCAAACCTTCCCCATGCTGTGATCAGTATAATACACTTGTGAGAAAAAAAAAAAACAACCAACAATCAGTAATCTAAAATAACTCAGAAATAAAACTCTCTCAGCAGCAAGTTCATGGTGAGAAACTCAGGCCAAGACCTGGGTGGTCTAAAAGTAAAGTAAACAGACAGTGTGCCGCCTCCTTGCCATAACCACAGGAGACAACACCGAGACGCTCCATAAATAGCAAGACATTTCCCATCAGTGCCACTCTTCCTCCCAGGAAGAAGCAACAAAAACAAAGGAAGATCTCAAGTGACCACGAATCCCTTCAGAAACCTTGGCAGGGATCCTGAGATAAAAGCAGCGCAGGTTAACAGCTCTGGCTGAGAAGAGAGAATACTAATTGGCAGGTCTGTGCAGAAGCATGAAACAAACCTGCTACACAGATGTCTGATTCCTGCCCCTTTTGATTTCGCTGTCAGTTTTACATTAGCAACACTTTTGATTTCTCCAGCTAAATTCTGAAAGGCAATTGTCTGGGAAGGGAAAGGTGGGAAGGCAAAGTGTCCTTGAGAGCAAAGTGCCCCAAGCAGATTTCAGTGTTGAGTGTCACTCACTCACTTCAAAGTGCAATGGAGTAGAGACTACAGAACATAGCTTCCCAACACATCTTCCAGGACCTCCTTCCAGACCATCCCCAATTGTCTTAATTAGTCATAGAAACATGCTTACAATGCAGTGTTCAAATGGGGTTCATTTCATGGGATGGCTGCTTCATGAAAAAACATTTTCTGCCTACTTTTACAGCTCTTTCTTGAAACCTTATTTAGAATAGAATAGAATCAAGCAGGTTGGAAGAGACCTCCAAGATCATCCAGTCCAACCTAGCACCCAGCCCTAGCCAGTCAACCAGACCATGGCACCAAGTGCCTCATCCAATCTTTTCTTGAACACCTCCAGGGACGGTGACTCCACCACCTCCTCGGGCAGCCCATTTAGGTCTACCTCAACAAATCAGTATTTTGGAATGTTTAATTTTGTTCTAACAAGCATATCCAAGTGTGCTGGGTGATTAATCAAGCTCTACATTTAGTTTAGGACCTGGGAAATTTCAGAGCTGCCTGAGACTGTGGGTTTCTTGACAGTGCAGAAGAGGTTAGTGGTAAGGTAGATGGTTCTTAGGAAGAACCCATTAAAGAGGTTATTTCCTGTGCACAGGAGTAAATAACATGGAATTTCAGGGAGATTTTAAAGGGACTTATAGTAGTAGTATTGGAAGATGGACATGGCACTTCAGGACATGGTTTAATGGCCAAGATGGTCTTAGGTTGAAGGTTGTACTTGATGATCTTAGAATTCTTTTCTAATTGAAACAATTCTATGATTCTTTGATTGCAAGATGACAAAAGATGTTATCTAGGCTTTATAAAACAGTGCTCAGATCACAAGGAATTATTTACTATCACAGACAAGCAAATTTCTCAACTCCTATTCAGCTTCCCAGTTCAGTACAAGCTTGCAATGATACTATTCACAGCTAGAGAAACTCCTTTATGTCTTTTCTTTAAAGTTGTCAGTTTGGATTTGGATCTGTCTTAAAATGGCTCCTCGAAGTCAACAGGGTTGTTCTGGTGTAGAACCTGCTCTGTTCAGGCAGCACAGTACAGACATTCTCCTGTTAAAAGCTCCCTCAAAGCAGTGTTTAAATACTTTAGAAAAAGTGGAGATTGGTTAATTATAATTTTCTGATGATTTGTCTGTTCATGCTGAATAGTTTCAGCCTCACTACAGTCCCCTCACACACTCAGTCCATCATAACCTTACTCCTATATACCGATTCAAAATCCTTTCCCTTTTTTAAACATAGGCTTACAAACCCATCCATGCTCAATCACCAACAGCCTGTAAACAAACCTGCTAAATTAGTGTCACTGTCACACATCACTTTCTGTTTTCTGTGTCAATGGAAGTGATTAGTCCTTTTTTCCTCCCCGAGCACACACAACCTTTAGCTAAAGGATGCAAATAATCCGATAGCTTCGACCGGCAAAACATTCTCACCTCATGGATCTTCAGGACAAATGTTCTTCTAGATTTGGTAAAAGAAGGCTCTCTTTCCATTATTATCTGTGGGTTTGGCAGACTGATGAAGCCAGATGATTCTTTGTCTTTATTTATTTGTTTTCTTCAAGCACTCTCCAGCAATTTCGTCTGCTTCTATATTATTTAAAGATACACAACACCAGCTCCCCTCTGATCTCTTCTTGCACAGTTTATTAATGGGCAAACAGTTAAAGAGCTGAAGAATTTCATTTGAAAACGTTTATATTTGTTTGTTTGCTCTGTCCAAGTCATCTTAGTGTCACAGCCTTGCTGCTGCACTCATCTGGTATAGCTTACTTATTCCAGGGGAGAGGCCAGATGTTGACATGAATATCTCTGGCACTAGATCCTAACAAATGGAAGATATCATCAGAATTGAGGTAGCATTAGACAAAAGGACACACAAAAATCTTCTCCTAAAGTAATTCCATGAATTAAAACCACCCTATCTATTTCATTTTCTACCTCACTGGAGAGGATTACAACTTTCTTTTCCTTTGTGACCTCTTAAGGTGGTCCTGATTTAATTTAACTCTTCTTTCAGAGAAGGGAGAGTATTAAGTTTTAAGATGTAAAAAGTAAGGAGGAGCAGGAAACAGTTTCATACCTTCAAGGTACTCTGGCAAAAAACATCAGGTTCAGCATCTAGACTTTGAACCACCCAGCAAAATCAATATTAATGCTTTTGCTGAGATTAGTAGTGGAGAGAATTAACCTCAGATGAACTTTTCCCACCATGCTTTAAATTTTCCTGTCATGTTAATGGAGGTTTCCTCAATGTCTATTTCTTCAACAAATCAATGAAGGTCCTGCATCACAAACTGCAAGAGAGAGTTGTTTGTGTGCAAGAGTCCTTCCTGCTTATCTCCAGCTACTAAACCTAAGTTAGTAGATATGTTTTCCACCTATTGACTGTTGCCATATCCTTGGTTGTGTACCTGCTGAGTCACTAAGGAATCACAAGGCCAGTCATAGGAAAATATTTCCCCCCTTTGGAAACAAAAAAGAGAGACATAATTAAAACACTGTAGATTCCATTACAGACATGAAGTTCTGTGGGCAAGGCAGAGTTGCCATTGCACACTAAATTTGAGTCTCTGTGGAGGGAGCTGTCTAATACACTGGAGAGGTGAGTCACACCTGTGACTGTGTTAAATAAAGTAGAAATTATCAAAGGACAAATTCACAAGGCTGAGTGCAGAGTCCTGAACTTGGGTCACAATAACCTCATGCAGTGCTACAGGCTTGAGGAAGAGTGGCTAGACAGCTGCCTGGGGATGCTGGTGGAAGCAGGATGAATATGAGCCAGCACATGCCCCAGTGGCCAAGAAAATCAAGAGCATCTTGGCCTGTATCAATCACTGTGTGTCCAGCAGGACTAGAGATGTGATTGTCTCCCTCTACTCAGCATTGCTGAGGCAACACCTCAAATACTGGGTTCAGTTTTGAGTCCTTCAGTACAAGAATCACAAACTTTTAAAGGCTGGAAGGGGTTTCTAGAGATCAAGTCCAACCTCCCTGCCAAGGCAGGATCACCTAGGGCAGGCCACACAGAAATGCCTCCAGGAAAGTTTGGAATGTCTCCAGAGAAGGAGACTTCACAACCTCTCTGGGCAGTCTTCCTGTAAAGAAGTGTCTCCTCATGTTGAGGTGGCACCTTCTGTGTTCTAGCTTGCACCTGTTGCTTCATGTCCTATCGCAGTCTTCCTGTAAAAAGAGACTGGCACCTTCATCTTGACACACCTGCCCCTCAGATATGTATAGACAGTGATAAGATCCCCTCTCAGCCTTCTCTTCTCAAGACTATGCAGCCTCAGGTCTTTCAGTCTTTTTTTTTTTCAAAGGAGAGATGTTCAAGTGCTGCAATCATCCTCACAGCTCTCTGTCAGACTCTCTCCAGCAAATCCCTGTCTCTTTTGGATTGGGAAGTCCAAAATTTGACACAGTATTCCAGGTGCAGTCTCAGCAGGGCAGAGTAGGTGACAGAGTGACATTGAGGTGATGGAATGTGTTCCAAGAATAGCAATGAAGATGCTGAAGGATCTAGAGCACAAATGTTCTGAGGAGCAATTGAGAGATTAGGATTGTTTAGCCTGGAGAAAAGAAGGCTGAGAGGAAATCTTGCTCTTTACAACTCCCTGAAAGGAGTCTGGAGCCACATGGAAGTAAGTCTCCCAAGTAACAAGAGAAAAAGGCCTTAGGTTGTGCCAGAAGTGGTTTAGATTAGACATGAGGAAAAATTTCTTCCCCAAAAGTGTTGTCAAGACCTGGAACAGGCTGCCCAGGGTAGTAGTGGAGTTCTCATCCCTGGAGGGACTTAACAGACTTGTAGATGTGGTCCCGATGGATGTGTTTTAGTGGTAACCTGATGGTGCTGCATTAACAGTTGGACTTGATGAGCTTAAAAGTTTCTTCCAACCAAAATGATTCTGATTCACTGCATCATGCAGGAGCAAGAACAAACCACAGTTGTTCCTAAGTGCTCCAGTACAGAGGTTTTTGTGTAAGCATATAAAGTATTGACAGACCTTCTTGACAACACATCATGTCATCTAGAGCTGCCATCATGGTCTCAGAACAGCTCTGGACCCCATGATTGTCACAGTTCAACAGAGAAAACAGAGGAAGGAGATCAGATTCCTGTGGTGTTTTAATATCCATCACTAAAACTATCCAGAATAATCCAAGCAAAATGAATGCACTTCAAAAAACTGCAAAAGGGACCTCAGTATTATTGTGTGTTGGTGTCACTGCACCAACTTCAGGGCAGCTTATCCAACCTAAAACTGGGGAGGGACACAATACCTAAATATCCTGTGCAGAACCACCATGTACCAAATCCATCTGTCCTAGATGCTTCTTTTAGACTCAGGAGAGCTTCTAGTTGCCAAAAGCAAAGATCTTGAAAGCTACCATGATTTAATTCAATGCACCAGTTTCCTCTTCACCTGAAGATGGATGGGTCCTGTCAAAGGACAGGGCACATGGGAACTCAGTGAGTTTCCTCAGCAGAGCGATCATGGCACATTCCACCACTCTCCTGCCATGGATCTAAGCCTGTCCTGGGGAAAGGGGAACATTTAGCCCATTTATGTGCTGCTGCTTACTGTGCTGTATAACCGGCAGTAAAGCTTGCTGTCGCAGAGCGTGGCATGTATCTAACAGTAGGGCAGCTGCTGGGAATGTTTGGTTGTATTTCTGACACAGGCCTGGAATTCTGTTGTGAATCCCCAGTCGTGCTGGGAAGCACTGATGTCCAAAGATCTGTCTCATCTGTCTCAAGTAAAGCAGTTTAAAGAACAATAAAAAGACATACAAAGAGAGGAAGTGAATCTGATTAGCAATACAGGCAATTACTGCAGGCATCTTCCTTGTGCAGTGCCTGTGTTTTCCTACCAACTGAACAGAAGAATAAAGACTCTCTTAATACATTCCCTGCTGGGCCCAAATTAATGCAGCATTTGCTTGTTACACTGCTGTAGCTGAAGCCTGCCCTGCCTCCCCTTTTTCTCTCTCAAGCTAACTAGGACAAACCAGGATTATGAAATACAAATACAGACCTGAATGTGCAGTCTCTCAAAGCTGGTATCCTTCAGTTTTGTTTTTTGAACAGTTTTGTCTTAACAGACCAAGCATTAAGAAAACAAACCCCCCCCCAAAAAAAAAAAGCCCAACCTTTCCAAATACTGCCCCTGGCAAAAAGGCAGGAAAGTCTCCATAACCTTCAGGCCTTCCCTCAAGCCCTAACAACCAGCTCTAACAAGCCTACTATCATAACGGTGGTTTGGGGAGGAAAAGGCAGGAAGAATCTGGTCAGGACTTTAGCAAGGCTGCTTTCTGAGTGCTGCTGACACCCCCAACCTCAAACCCACTCCTGCAACTGCAGAGAGCCCTTCACATGTTCTGTTCTCACAGACTTCTTTCAACTTGCCTAGGCCACTTGGCTCAGTGGCCACAAGTGGTAGCTGTGTCACCTTACATTGGTTCTGGGCAAATCCGCTCCTCTCTTCTTCATCTGCTACACTTCAAGCACTTTGCTCATGGGCTGAGTCCTCCATGCCACAACTGATCCTCACACCCCAAACTCTGCCAATATTGCAGTCAGTGCCCTAGCAACATGCTTGGAAAAACTACCAGCCTTATGAGTTACTGCTCCTGAATACTTGTGGACATGGACATCAGCTATACTCACCAATGAATTGCATTTGAAATGGCAAGTGAAAACATCTCTTTGCCCTTTATTTAAGCTGATTTTGTAAGTTGCTGGAATCACTCTGCCCCAAAACTAGAGCCATAAACACCAGGCATTAACTCGTGTGATATGCTATCCAAGCACTATGTAATTGCTTTTTGCATTACTAGCACTCAGTACTCTGGCAAAGGGAAATTACCACAGCCTGTGCCCCCAGCACATGATTCTGAACTGTAATCTTCCCTATTCCTTCATCTCCATCTTGCCTGAGCAAGCCAGAAAGGTACAGGAGACAAAACATAGCACAGCTTCTTTAAGGGAGACCAGAGTTCTTGTCTGAACTAGGCAAAAGCTGGTCATGTCCAAAGTGAACATCTTGAGATGAAGCATCCTCATGATGAACTGGACACAGCCAAGATGAGTCTTACCACTTATTCTGCCCTGCTCTGGTCTGAAGGTCACTCTCCTCTGCCCAGTCATGCCTGAACATTGCAGCAGCATGCAGTTAAGCTAGGCCCAAAGGGAAGTTCAAACTGAATGCACTCAGGGAACTGGAGAGCTGCTAATTCACCTGGTGATTCTTCCTCAGTTCCTCATAAAGAGATTCAAGCATAACCTTGAGCGTTCAAGTTAATTTATTTAAATAGATATTAAAGGGGAAATATTGAGTGAATACAAAAAGTCTGAGATCCCAAAGAGTTCCTCATTCTTTCCCTCGCCTTTCATCACCTTGAGTGTTGTAAGAACTAATGAATTAATTTCATTCAGAGCTTTGAAGGTGAGAAGTGTTGGGTAGTTACTAAATATGTTTCTTTGCTGTGCTAATTTCCATCTCCTCTAGCACCAAGTCTGTCCTTGCATGACCTTAGCTAAGTGCAGCTATGCCATTCCAGGAAATTCTGTGGCTTGTCTGTTCCTAAAAGCATTATTTTGAAACACCCAAAGTTTACAAGTTTGGAGAGTCCTCTCACCACTGCAGGACTTAGAGGTGTGGACTCCTCCAAGCAAAGCTTGCCTGCTTGCTGCTTCTATTTATTCATATCACTGGTTTTTGTGCTTATATGGAAACAATGTGGCTTTAGAGAATATTCGAGTGAGAGTAAAGTCAGCAGAGGAAGCATAGGCTGGATGTTAGGAGGAAGTTGTTGCCAGAGAGAGTGATTGGCATTGGAATGGGCTGCCCAGGGAGGTGGTGGAGTCACCGTCCCTGGAAGTGTTCAAGAAAAGCCTGGATGAGGCACTTAGTGCCATGGTCTGGTTGACTGGCTAGGGCTGGGTGCTAGGTTGGACTGGATGATCTTGGACGTCGCTTCCAACCTGGTTAATTCTATGATTCTAAGATGTGGAGAGAGAGACTAATAAAATGACCCTCAGGGGTCAGTGCTGGGCCCCATCCTCTTTAACATCTTCATAGATGATCTGGATGAGGGCACTGAGTCAGTCCTCAGCAAGTTTGCAGATGACACCAAGCTGGGGGCTGATGTGGCTGGGCTGGAGGGCAGAAGGGCTCTGCAGCAGGACCTTGACCGCCTGGACAGATGGGCAGAGTCCAAGGGGATGGCATTCAATGGCTCCAAGTGCCAGTGCTGCACTTTGGCCACAACAACCCCATGCAGAGCTA
>WAAF01016644.1:12919-41955 GCA_013400475.1 Tricholaema leucomelas | reverse complement strand
AGCTGGGATTGGTTAGCCTGGAGAAGAGGAGGCTCAGGGGAGACCTTATTGCTGTCTACAACTACCTGAGGGGTGGTTGTGGCCAGGAGGAGGTTGCTCTCTTCTCTCAGGCAGCCAGCGCCAGAACGAGAGGACACAGCCTCAGGCTACACCAGGGGAAATTTAGGCTCGAGGTGAGGAGAAAGTTCTTCACTGAGAGAGTCATTGGACACTGGAATGGGCTGCCCAGGGAGGTGGTGGAGTCGCCGTCCCTGGAGCTGTTCAAGGCAGGGTTGGACGTGGCACTTGGTGCCATGGTCTAGCCTTGAGCTCTGTGGTAACGGCTTGGACTTGATGATCTGTGAGGTCTCCTCCAACCTTGATGATACTGTGAGACTGTGATACTGTAAAATACAGAGGTTGTTAAACACCAGCCCAGCAAAATCCCTCTAACAGATACTTCCCATCTGGCCATGCAATGCCCAGTTAGTCATGTAGCATCTCAGGCTCTAAAGGATATAGCCACAGTGGGTTAACACATTACCATTCCCAGCTGTCTGCTTCATCTTCCTGCTGGAGACCACCTCCCAGAGCACAAGAGGATGTGAGGTGTAAGGGCAGCCCCAGATTACAGCCCTGTGGCTTGGTGCATATCCATGCTTCAAGCAGGAGCACTGTCTGGTGGCTCCACAGCTGCAGTAACTGGGGCGTGAAAGCCTATTCCCATCTGCTGTCCCCTTTGCTGAGGTAATCATCGTCACCAAAGGCACAAAGTCTGCAGACAGGACAGTCATGTAGATACAGCGCCGCAAGCATGTCTGATTCACCTGTCAACCTTCTGCCAAGAGCAAGAGCAGATAAAGAAACTCTAGCCAGAAAAGGTGAGGAACTCACCTGAGCTTCTACTACAAACATCTGTTAAGCCTTCCACAAGCTCTCAGGCAAACCCATCACTGTGAATACCTCACAATAGTAAGCCAGGCTGAAATCTCACACTATACAGGTCATATGCAAGGAAAAACACCAACTGAGTCAACACAGAATCACTGAATCAGAGAAACGTTCAGGTTGGAAAAGACCCCCAGGATCACCCAGTCCAACCGATACCCCTACTTTACAAGGTTCACCCTAAACCATATCCCTAAGCACCACATCCAAATGACCTTTACACACAGCCAGGGTTGATGATAACTCAACCTCCTCCCTGGGCAGCCCTTTCCAATCCCTGACCACTCTTTTTGTGGAAAAAAAAAAATTCTAATATCCAGTTTAAATCTCCCTAGGCACAGCTTGAGGCCATTTCCTCTTGGTCTATCACCAATTACCTCTGACGAGACCTGCACCAACCTCTCCATAATGTCCTTTCAGGTAGCTGTAGACAGTGATGAAGTCTTCCCTCAGCCTCCTCTTTTTCAAACTGAACTTCCCCAGATCGTTCAGTCGCAGTAAATCTGCATGTGGGTACCTGGTTAAGAGTGAAATGGGAGGTAGGATGCCTGGGGCCACCTGGCACTATGCCATGTAAAGGGTGATCAGCAGCAAGATGCCAATTATGTCTCAAATTTACCTCTCAAATCAGAAAGTTACTACAGAAACCAGATTTTCAGTAAGAGCTGTACATCCAATGTTAGATATCATTGACAGCTCAGTATTAGCCACAACACCAAGATGAAACACGAAGTCCAAGAGATCTTATGTTGTATCAGTTGTTCACTCACCTCTTTCTTGGAAGAGTTGCCTAAAATTTAAAACTATCTAGAGAGAAACTTGAGTCAAAATCCTGCTCCTAGGCACTTTCATGCTTGCTGCAAACATGGTGCAGCTCAAGCCTTTCTCACTAGATCACAAACACACCAAAAAAGAGAAGGAAAAAAAGGCAGATTTCCCCCCAAGTAAGCAGATTTTCACTGATAAACCTCAATGTGTTTGCAAAATCTCCAGCAATGTTTCAAGTGTTGGTAATATATCAAAGCTGAACTGGCAAAGCAAAACTCTGCTACCCAGTTGAAGAGTTTCTAGTTTTAATTATGGAAGGTGGAGCAGATTGAAGGGAGTGGGTGGAGGGAAGTCTGGGAACATGCAGTACTGTGTGCTATGAAATGCTGCGGAGATGGGGAAGGCTGAAGGGCAGCCCCACGTGTTTTAGAGATGTAACGGTAAATGTTATTGCTCTGCACATGTGAAAGACATAACTGCTTTTTTTTTTTTCCCAGTCCAATCAGCTCACTTCAGATTTAAGCAAATAAGGAAAAATAAGTATTAAACCTCCACAAGAGACAGAGAGTGACTCACAGTTGTGCAGCAGAGATGAAACACAAAAACAACAATTGCCTGGAGTTGCCTTTGCCACACTATGGCATGTTCAGTTCCTAGCGTACAGTTGAATGTAAAGACATCTTCACTCATCAAGTGGTTAAAACCACTATTTAATTCCATAGAATCACAGAATGGTAAGGTTTGGAAGGGACCTCTGAAGATCACCTAGCTCAGCTGCCCCTGCTAACAGAGGTATGCCTAGATTACACCTGGGTCAGCTTGCACAGAAGCTGTGGGCTTTGAAAGCCTCCAGAAAAAGAGACTCCACAACCTCTCTGGGTAACCTGCTCTGGGGCTCTGGCACCCTCAAAGTAAAGAAGCTTTTCCTTCAGTTCAAATGAAAGCTCCTGTGTTCTGGTTTTACCTATTCCCCTTGTCCTGTCACTGGGCACCACTGAAAAGAGGCTGACCCCATCCTCATGACAACTGTTGATAAAATCCCCTCTCAGCCTGGTCTTTTCCAGGCTAAAAGAGCCCCAGGTCTCTCAGCCTCTCATCATAAGATCTATTCCAGTCCCTTAATCATCTTTGTGGTGCTCCATTGGACTCTGTCTCCAGTAGTTCCCTGGCCCTCTTGAACTGGATTGCTTCCTTTTAGCAGCAGTCTTTCTGTTTAGACATTTTGGAACTCAGGTTCCCTGGAACCACAGCTTTAGCAACACAATCGTCCTTCCAATTGCAGCAGGAGGACCCCAGGTACACCACAGTGTTGAACTGCAAAGTCAGAGCCTGAATTTCCAGGGTCAGAAAATGAAATGGGGTTTCTTTTGCCAGTGTAAAAGTTTACATTTCTCAGCAACAGAGTAACACCACAAAATCCAAGCACTCCAATTCACAAATTTGTCTAGAACTCTTTTTCCAAGTGTTGCCATAATTTCTTCCTTCTCCAAGGACCAGACAGTGCTCCTCTAGGTACGCCAGAGTCCTGTGCTGCATCGTTAGTGCTGCATTAGAAGACACCCACAGCTGTAACACACCATAAAATATGTCATCTGGCAAAAGAGCTCAACTCATAGTAAAAAAACAGACAGGCATTAAACATTCAACCTAAACCAATCCTGACATCAGGTTCATGGTAAGAAGCCCAAGCTTTCCTGAGACACTTGGTTTTACAGAGCCTCTTTGGTTGGAAGAGACCTTTCAGATCATCAAGTCCAACCATTAACCTAATCTTCATGAACGTCTCCTCTCCATTCAGATACTGGTGAGAAATTTTGAATGAAAAATTCCACTTTTAACCCTAACATCATGGTTTAATCTGTTGATAGTCTCTTTGAAAAGAGAAGAGCATCATAGATGAAATGGTGCTGGTTTTGACCAGAGCTGCTTCTGGAAATTACACAGGCAACTATTTTAGTCATTTGACAACCAGTGCTGTTTGTAGGCATCGATGCCCAAGCTGTTCTGAATCTGAGCAGCTGCTTCCTGAAAGTTATCATTGCAGCACATACAAAACAGAAATGAGAGAGGCTTTTGCAGAACTCCAGAGGAAAACGGAAACCAAGCCATGAGAGATGGCAGAGACCAGAGAGGAAGCAGGTCTAACGGCCCTGGAGAAAAGAGAAGTTCAACATGCTTTCCAGATGGAGCAGGAAACTGCCCTCCTGCCTGATTGCAACAGCTTCTGAAGCTGTAATCAAAAGTGGGAATGGACAGAAACATGGAAATGGAGGAAAGACAGCCCTCTGGCTCTTGTCATGCTTGAGCGCAGAAACAGCGTCCCAGTTTGGGGCCATGAGCAGATCCAGGACTGGAGGACAGAAATGACTCTTTTACGGAATTTCTTAGGTTGGCAAAGCCCTTCAAGCTCATCGAGTCCAATCATTAGTTTCACTGACAAGTCCTTGACTAAACCAAATCCCTCAGCACATCTCACCACTATGAATCGCTATGGTTGGAAAGGATCACCAGCATCATCCAGTCCAACCTTCATCCCAGCATCCTTCATCACTAGACCATAGCCTCAAGCACCACAGCCACTCTTCTTTTAAACACCTCCAGGGATAGCAACTCCACCACCTCCCTGGGCAGCCTGTTCCAGTGCCTGACCACCCGCTCAGTAAAGAGCTTCCTTCCAACATCCAACCTAAACCTGCCCTGACACAATTTGAAGCCATTTCCTCTTGTCCTATCATTACTATTTTGGGAGAAGACACCAACTCCAGCCTCACTACAACCTCCTTTTAGGTAGTTGTAGAGGGCAATAAGGTCCCCTCTCAGCCTCCTCTTCTCCAGACTATCTTTTAAGCTGTGATACCAGAAGACAGAACAGAATAACACTATTATAATATCCTGGGATGAGCAGGTTCATTCCCCTGGGATGGGCTTCTGTCCCTATGGGTTTTTTGGTTAAGGGAGACCTAGGACCTCTCAAACTACCACAAATGGTTTGAGCAATTTTGTCCCAGGTAAACCATGAGACTGCACAAAACATTTAAGTGACAGGGAGAACAAAAACCCAGTCTGAGTCTGGTAACACAGAGCTGTGGGAAATACCAGTGCCTTTTGCCTCACTCCTTTAAACAGTGATTTCATTGCCAAAATTTAGGACTTGGGAGCTCTTTCTGGACTACTGACAGTCTATGTGCTTGCAGAGCCTGGTGTGTAGCCCCCAGCTCCTCCCAGAATTTTCATGTCACGCTTCCCTCTGAACAATCAAGGTTTGGTCTCGTAGGTTTCCTCCACACAAGGTGCTTCATCTGTGCAGCACAGCTACAAAAATAGCCCATGCAGATACCAGCTCAGCCTCACAGAGAGCAGTCCTGACAAATTTCACCACAACAAAGGAAAATCCTCCCAACACATTGTTTTCAATTCAGTTGAGAAGATTACCTCAAACAACAATAGCTTAGAAAGACAATTACATTCAGAAGTCTGTTTTGTCACCAGCAGCTGTGTGTAAATTGTCTGACTTTGGTTCCAGGTGAGCCTGAGCACCTCAAGGTCCCTTCTGCCATGACCCAGGGCAGGTAGTACAAAGCTAGCCACGGTATAGAATCAGGGAACAGTTAGAGCTGAAGGGACCTTTCTAGGCAATCTAACCCAGCTCTGCAGCAGTCAGCAGCAACATCTACAACTGCAGCAGGTTGCTTAGAGCCCCAAACAACCTGACCTGGAATATTTCTAGGGATAGGGCATTTACCACCTCTCTGGGCAACCTGGGCCAGTGTTTCACCAGCCTCAGTGCAAAAACTTTCTTCCTTCTGTTTGGTATGAATTGCTCTATTTTGTTTAAAACCTCCACTCCTTGCCCTGTCACAAACAAGCCTTGCTAAAAAGTCTATGTCCAGCTTCCTTGTAGGCCCATTTAGGTACCGAAAGGCCACAGTAAGGTCTCCCCAGAGTCTTCTCTTCTCCAGGCTGAACAATCCCATCTCTATCAGCCTGTCTTCAAGAGAAAGGACTTCAGACTGAAGTGGCAGGAAGGACAGAAGCAGCTACAACACACAGGCTCTGGGAGAGCTGCAGATTTTTGCAGTAATATGTCATCTCATTTTTTTCAATAACACTTCCACAGTTTATTGTTTTCTTCTACACAGGCAGTACCTCATTAAACACACAACTTGTTACCCAGTGCTTTCTGTCTCCAAACAGATCCCAAGCAAGATTTTGCTTTCACTGTTGACCGGTGTTCCGATATCGCAAGCCACACCTTTGACATCAGAGCTGCAATGGTACTAAGTAAGTGAATTGCTGTTTTCTCTGCCATAACCCAGACAATTCAACCCTGAGGGCTGATGTTAAGAAGTAAGCAATGAATAGAATAGAATCAACCAGGTTGGAAGAGACCTCCAAGATCATCCAGTCCAACCTAGCACCCAGCCCTAGCCAGTCAACCAGACCATGGCACTAAGTGCCTCATCCAGCCTTCTCTTGAACACCCCCAGGGACAGTGACTCCACCACCTCCCTGGGCAGCCCATTCCAATGCCAATCACTCTCTCTGGCAACAACTTCCTCCTAACATCCAGACTATACTTCCCTTGGCACAACTGGAGACTGTGTCCCCTTGTCCTGTTGCTGGTTGCCTGGGAGAAGAGACCAACCCCCACCTGGCTACAACCTCCCTTCAGGTAGTTGTAGACAGCAATGAGGTCTGCCCTGAGCCTCCTCTTCTCCAGGCTAATGGTGACAGCCTCCTATCAGGTATGAACGAGCTTCATTTCTGAGACATTTTAAACCCCGTGCAGGGCTACAGAAATATCAGTTCTGTTAATTGCATCTCTTCAGAACATGTATGTGCCCCCAAGCAGGTTGTACCAGCCCTCAGGCCCTGCTACTTTTCTACCCTTCATTTGTACATAGGGACAGACAAGCTAGAGAGTGCTTTAAAGCTCATCTTTTAGCAGTAGGGAAAGGTTCCTTGCATGTGAAAAGCCTCTGTCTTGTGAGACATGTTGATCTTTTGCCAGGGAGCAGCTGTTTTAAGTGGCTGCAAAGTTAAAGAAGCGTGCAAAATCACACGGCAGGTATTGCAAATGCTTTTCCAACTCAGAGTACAGGGCACCCCTTTAAATTCAGTGGCTTCACTGATTGCACATATGCTAGCAAGCCAGGCCCAAACAGGCAATCTCCCAGTACTACCAAGCTGCTATTACAGAATTCTAGTATGGTGGGGGTTGGAAAGACCTCTGGAAATCACCTAGTCAAACTCACCTGCTAAACAAAGTCACTCAGAGCAAGTTGCCCAGGATAGTTATGTCCAGGTGGGTTTGGACTCTCTTCAGAGAAGGAGACTGCACAACCACTCTGAACAGTCTGCTCCAACGCCCTGGGATTCTCACAGGAAAGTTTTTCCTCCTGTTCAAATGGGACACAGATCCCTGGCACAGTTTTGGATGGGGCCAGCTAGCTCTTTCCCAGATAGCAGCTACAGGCAACAAGCTGCTTCTGGGTGCCTGCTGGATACAGTCCCTCTAGTAGGGACCATAGGAAAGAAAGTTCAGATGCATGGATGTAAGACTTACTATGCCAGTCAGCCTCAGAGTCAGTGAATTAGTTAATGAACTAGTTACTAAAGATACATGCAATTCCGTCCCCTGTTGTACACCTTCAGGGACTTAGAAACACGTTCCTGAAGCATGAATTTCTACTTATCAGGAATTATCACAGTATCACAGTATCATCAGGGTTGGAAGAGACCTCACAGATCATCAAGTCCAACCTGTTACCACAGAGCTCAAGGCTAGACCATGGCACCAAGTGCCACGTCCAACCTTGCCTTGAACAGCTCCAGGGACAGTGACTCCACCACCGTCAGAGTGGTGAATTGTCAGAGAAACTATGGCTTAAAGGGCAGGGGGGGGATGGACTCTTTGAGGAGTAGAGCAGTCAATCTGTTCGCCCTTGTACTTCCACTGAGCTCGCCTTCTGTTTATCCGCAGGACACAGCATCAAGGAACTCTATGTCAAGCTTAACCTGATCATAAATGGGAAGACTGTCTTAACCTACTCAGAGCCACTTTGTGAGCCTGGCCATTCCAAGCTTCGTTTCTGTGGGATGAAGAAAGGAGGTAATTTAGGCAGCACTCTGAGGCAGGCTCTGATGGCTACTGAATGCTCCGCGCAGGCCGTACCCGCTGTGCTGTTGCACGCGCCAATGCCTCACAATGTCCCACTTACTTCAACGGTGTGTTAAGGGATGACAGAAACACAGTAGGGCAGAGACATTTTCATTTCAGAGTCTGGCTTCCCCCACCCCAACCTGTTTTCTTGCTTTTCTTTTAATCACAGACTACTGCACACATAAAGGATTCCAAGTCCATAAAAAGAATGACTGTGGTAACGTGACCTCATCCAGCAGCAAAGAGGCTCAGGAGCCCTATTTATAGCCACGTGGTTGTCATACAAGTGAGAAGTATGACAAAAATAAAGGCCAGTTCCATAAAAGAAATGGCTGAGCAAACAAACAACCCCTTCTGAACATGTTCTTCACTACCAAGCAAATAATGCTTCCTGTCCTTAACAGTAGTTCTTAGCTGACGTTAGGAGGAATTCTGTTCGAATATGGATGTTTAACCCAAAATACTATTTGATATCATCTATAGCTTGCATCTTATTTCTGCTCCACACATGCCTATGTGGCAGTCACACAATCTCAGTTCATGCCAGTCAAACTGTCTGCACCAGCTGACTTGCACTAGTTGGTTTATGACAGTGTTAGCTACCTCCAGAAATAGGTTTGACTTTGGTCCCAGGTGAGCCTGGACATTCCTTCAAGTCCCTTTGGTGTGACTCAGGCCAGTTAGTATAAAGCTAGCCATGGGATGGAATGGCCATGGTATGGGATGGAGAAGGTTGAAAGGGAGCTTTCAAGGTCATCTACTCCAACCCATTGCAGTCAGCAGGAACATCTTCAACTACAGCAAGTTACTCAGAGCCCCAGACAACCTGACCTGTTATGTTAACAAGGATAGGGAATCTACTATCTCTCTAGAGGGGTAACCTGGGCCAGCATGTCACCACCCTCAATGTAAAAGAATTCTTCCTTCTAACTAGTGTAAATCTCCCTCTTCTAATTTAGAATTGTCAGCCCTTGTCCTGTCACAACAGACACTGCTGTAAGTCTGTCTCCATCGTTCTGCTTGGCTCCTTTAAGTACTGAAAGGCCACAAGAAGCTCTCCCTGGATCCATGTCTTTCCCAGGCTGAACAACCCCAACTTTCTCATCCTATCTTCACAGTAGAGGGGGCTTCAGACCTCAGATCTTTGCTGTGGCCTCCTCTGGACCCGCTGCAACAGGTCTGTTGTGTCTCACCTGTGCTGAGGACTTCAGAGCTGGCCACAGTATATCTAGAAGAGCTATGGTCATGTCTCTGGACTGCAATATCCACAAATCAGTTAAACAGTTATTTTGAAATCTCTCTTGCATCATGATCATCTCTTTAGGCAGATTTCAAAACAAGCAGGTAGAGCTGCAGGGACATGTCAGAGCTGTCAGAGCACCAGTTAGTTTTAGAAGTCCTGCTTTCCTTCTATCCACTCGCACCTCCATCCTGCTAACACTGAAATAATTCATCTGCAGGGGCTATGAATTTAAAGACCATGCACAGCACTGCTGCTAAGACAGCCCCTGGAAAATTGCTGAGACATTTCACACAGCACTGAAATATCACAAAGAAGAATGGAGAAATGCCACATGAGCAACCAATTATGTAAATTCTGTGAGCCATAAAGACAAAAAAGAATCAAATTCAGAGGTTTCTTCAACTGTGTACTGAATTGCAAGGTGGGGGGAAAACCCACCCAGAGATCCACTGAAAAACTCTTATTCTGATGAAGTGCTAAATAACATCCTTTAGAGAACACATTAAGGAGAAGTGAAGGCAGTCCTGAATTGAGCACAAACTGCTATTTACACATTAAGCCACAAAGCCTAAACCTCCTGGGGCTTCCAAGTCCCTTAATCTTAAACTGATGGGTGATTGTTTCTTCTAATTGAAGTACATCATGATATAAACCCATAGCTGGTTGTTTAAACAGTGTCATATATCTTCATTTATAAACAGCCCTGAGTTAGTGCAAGGACCTCTGCCATGCACTTTAATTCACCATCCTCTTGCTCAGCAGCTGTTTTTTACTTAGTAATTAAGCCAGGGTGAGAAATAAGTGAGCTTCCCCATCTTAAAGTTCAGATTGAAAGTGTGGTATTTCTTAATTATTTGACACAGTTCTAAACCCATGTTTTAGGACTCCAAATTGAGTGGAAAACCAGTTTGAGGTGACTCAGCACAGCCACAATTTACCACATTAGCAGAGCTGTAAATCTGGCCTAAGATCCATGCAGAAATGATGACACTGTGAATGGCAAAGTATGAATCATGGAATCAACCAGGTTGGAAGAGACCTCCAAGATCATCCAGTCCAACCTAGCACCCAGCCCTGTCCAGTCAACTAGACCATGGCACTAAATGCCTCAGCCAGTCTTTGCTTGAACACCTCCAGGGACGGCAACTCCACCACCTCCCTGGGCAGCCCATTCCAATGCCAATCACTCTCTCTGGCAAGAACTTCCTCCTAACATCCAGACTAGACTTCCCCTGGCACAACTTGANCCAGAACTGGACACAATACTGTACATGAAGCCTAGCAAAGGTCCAGAGGAGCAGATAGTGCTTTCATTTGAAGCTTTCCATGCAGATTCCCTTTTTTTTCATGTTGTACAGGCAAATTTCCATCATCTGGCAAGACCCAACCTGAGTTTAAACATAGTTCCACACTGAATTTGCTCCCCTTCCATAAAGAAGCCAAAAATTGCCTGCATCTCCCTCTCTCAGAATAAGACAGTTGTAGTTCTGCTAGAGGGTTTGTTGATCTATTCACTCATGTGGATAAGTTGAGCAGAAGTTTCAAGGGAAAGAGACTTACAAGAGCAGGATCTGGCAAAATCTTGGGTGCTCAGGCTTGCCTTATTTTTCTTTGCTCTCCTATAATGCTCTGTTTTTGCTGTGATTTGAATCATCTTAGGAGACTCAACATAGCTGTAGGTTTAGAATAGAATAGAATAGAATCAACCAGGTTGGAAGAGACTTCCAAGATCATCCAGTCCAACCTAGCACCCAGCCCTATCCAGTCAACCAGACCATGGCACTAAATGCCTCGTCCAGTCTTTTCCTGAACACCCCCAGGGACGGTGACTCCACCACCTCCCTGGGCAGCCCATGTTCATCATAACCATACAGCATGTTTCATGTTCATCATAATCATACAGCATTTACTATTTATGTTAAGCCTGTACTTACACTGCTTTGTGAGATTTCATCCAACACTACTCACTGGGACTCCTAAATAGAAGTTCCAGATCTTTTTCTTGGAGCTCTATGCCTGTTGTGAAGTTGCAAGGAAATAGGCCATTGTCAACAACAACAACAACACAACTGCTAAATACTTTGTGGCATAACATTAACTCAGCTCTTCCTCCTTTTCAGTCAGAAGTTCTGGTCATTCCCCATTTCCTCCAAAGAAAAGAGTTCCAGAAGATGTAACAGATTTCCCAACATAATCACTATAATCAGAAAATAAAAACACCAACAAGAAAAACCCCAGCCCAAACTAACAGATTAATATTTAGTAACCTGCCAACCAAAACAAAGCTTCCTAACAAAAGGATAGCTGCATTCGTTTCAAGTTCACAAGTTTTCCTTTTGGGAGGCACAAGTACCACCAGAGCACAATCACCATTCCTTGGGCATGACCCCAAACCAGAGAGAAACCCCATCTTTCTCTCACAGAATTCCATTGTGGTGGGGTTTGGAAGGGACTTCTGGTGCAATTGCCCTGATAAAACAAGGTCAGCCACAGCAGGCTGCCCAGGAGCATAAAGTCCAGGCGGGTTTGGAATCTCTGCAAAGGAGAATCTACAATCTCTCTGGGCAGCCTGACTGAGTGCTCTGCTTCAAAGTGAAGAAGTTCCTCCTCTCATTCAGATGAAACCTCCTGGGTTTCAGTTTGTGCCCATTGTCCCTTGACCTATCATTATGCACCAGTGAAAAGAGTACGACCCCATCCATTGGACCCCCACCCTGTAGATATCAATAAGCATTAAGAAGACCCCCTCTCAAGCCTACTCTTGTCCAGGCTAAGCAGCACTAGGTGTCCTGACCTCTTCTCAGAAGAGAGTCACTAGGCCCACCCTCTGCACCTTCCTAGCCTCCACTGGATTCTCTCCAGTAGTTGCCTGTCTCTTTTGAACTGGGAGCCCCAGAACAGGACACAACACTCCAGATGTGGCCTCACTTAAAGCAGAGTAGAGGCGAGAACCTGCCTCAACCTGTTGGTCACATTCTCCTTAACGTACACCAGGAGGTCACTGGCTTTTTTGGCCACAAGGGTATATTGCTAGGTCACAGTGAACTTGTCCACCAGTGCTCTCATGTCCTTCTTGGCAGAGTTGCTTTCCAGTGAGTCAGCCCCTAACCTGTACTGGTGCAGGGGGTTATTCCTCTCCAGGTGCAGGAGTCTGCACTTGCCCTTGTTGAAATTCATGAGATTCCCCTTTGACCAGCTCTTTACACTGCCCAGGTCTTGCTGAAAGGCAGCACAACCTGATGATGTGTAAGCCACTCCTGTCAAGTTTGTATCATCAGCAAACCTGCTGAGGGTACAGTTCATCTCTTTGGACACTCCATTCTTTACTTATTGCTTCTTTCAGTAGGTGTTAGAGTGAGGAAATCTCTAATAGAGTATTTGAGAATAAAAGTAAAAGATATAACATGAGCTCTCCAAAAGGAAAATGGAGACCTGGTCATGAAGGAGACAGAGAAGGCTGACATGCCCAGTGACTGCTTTGCCTCAGTGTTGTGAACACTCTAGCTGCACCACCCAAGATCCAGAAAACACAGATAAGGAGTGGGAAAAGGAAGACATTCCCACTACAAGGAAAGATCAGGTTGAAGACTATCTAAAGAACCTGAAGATGCACAAATCCACATGGTCTGAGAAGATCCACCCACAGGTCCTCTTGGAACTGGCAGATGAAGTTCCCAAGCTGCTATTCATCATATTCAAAAGATCTTGGCAGGGTGGTGAAGTCCCTGCTAAGTGGAAAAGCAGAAACATAACCTCCATCTTCTAAAAGGAAAAAAAAAGAAGACCCTGGAAACTACAGGCCAGTCAGTCTCACCTCTGTGCCTGGCAAGACCATGGAGCAGATTCTCCTGAAGGCCTTGCTAAGGCACTGGGAAAATGAAGAGATGATTGGTGATAAGCAACACTGCTTTGCCAAGGGCAAATCGTGCCTGACAAAATTGGAGGCTTTCTGTGATGGAGTTACAGCATCAGTAGCTAAAGAAGAGCAACTGATGTCATTTACCAGCAACTGTGTAAAGCATTTCACACTGTCCCACCTGACATCCTGGTCACCAAACTGGAAAAGTATGGACTTGAAGAGTGGTCCACTCACTGGATAAGGAATGGGCTGGATGGCTGCTCTCAGAGAGTTGTAGTCAACAACTTAATGTCCAAATGGAGACCAGTGACAAGTGGCCTCCTTCAGGAGTCAGTACTGGGACCAGTGCTGGTTAACATCTTTGCCAGGGATATGGACAATTGAATTGAGAGCATGCTCAGCAAGTTTGTGGATAACACCAAGCTATGTGGTCCAGCAGACATGCTGGAGGGAAGAGATGCCATCCAGAGGGACTTGGACAGACTTGAGAGGTAGACCCAAGCCAACTGTTTCTGTGGCTGCACCAAAAGAGGTGTGATCAGCAGGATGATACCCCCTCCTCTATTCTGCTCTTGTGAGACCCCATAGAGTACTGCCTTCAGTTCTGATGCTCCCAGCATAAGAAGAACATCAAACTTCTGGAGCAGGTCCAGTGGAGGGTGACAAAGGTGATCAGAGGGCTGGAGCACCTACCCTCTGGAGACAAGTTGAGAGAGTTGAGGCTGTTCAGCCCTGCAGAAAGGAAGGCTCTGAGGAGATCTTATTGCAGCCTTCTAGAACTTGAAAGTAGCTTACAGAAAAGCCAGGAAGGGACTTCTTCCAAGGGCTTTTTGTGACAGGAAAAGAGGGAATGGATTGAAGGTTGAGGAGAGCAGACTTAGGCTAGATGTTAGGAAGACATTCTCTGCAGTAAGGGTGATGAGACACTGGAACAGGTTGGACAGGGAGGTCATGGATACCACCTCCCTCATGGTATTTCAGGGCCAGGTTGGATGAGGCCTTGAGAGCCCTGGTCTAGTGGAAGACAGCTCTGCCCATGGCAGGGGTTTGGAACTAAATTTTCTTTAAGGTCTCTTCCAACTCAAATCATTTTATGAATTACAGAGCTGAGCATCACACTGCTATTAGGTACATGTATCTGAAAACAACTACACCACAAAGCTAGGTCTTTAGTCACAGAATCATAGAATCATTTAGTCTTGCTTAGCCCCTTCATCTCACTTTTTCCTTCCCAGTAAAGAGAGTGAATGTTTCCATCCTAGCTATATATTTATATACATTTTCTCTCACTCAACTATACATCTACAGCTGGTAGTCATTGAGATCATCCTTGCATTCCTAAAACTCACAGAAGTTGTGTCAGTTGCAGGGGTGCAAGATCATGTCCTAAAAGAACTCCAACATGAGCAGTTCAGTTCTAAAAAGATTTAAAGCATCATAAAAAGGAAGAGGTGGGTGCAGATGTACAGGGCCTTTATATAGCACAGGAGTGTGAGAATGTATAAAGATTCTCAGCACAAGGAAGAGTTGAGAAAGAGGAGTGAGAATTTCATTATAGGTGTTTTGTCAGGGATGAGAGGCCTCTTCATGATAAATGGCAGCTAGTACCTTGAGGTAATCCTGAGGAAGCTCTCACTTCAACATCTGAAAGCTCTGCTTCAGACTAAGAGCTGCTGGAGGCTTGTTCACTGGCCAGGGAAAAATAAGAAGCTACTTTTGGTAGAGACAATGGTGAAAAGCTGCTACAACAAATGCAACAACATCACCTCGAATCAGTGGTACATTAGAAATGTTTTCTTGGATCTTCTCTAGCAATCACCTGAAGTCTTTAAGAGAAAGAGCTGAAAATAGGATGTGGACTGAAAGCACACAGCTAACAACAGCCTGCTTGAGAGACACCATTAACTCACCAGCAAAACAGTTTTTAACTGGAAAAATGCCTTCCTGTTTTATCCTGTTCCAAATGTTCCTGTATTTTATCTTGGGGTTTTTGTTGGTTTGGTTTTTTTTGTTGGTTGTTGTTGTTTGTGGTTTGGTTGTGGTTTTTTTTTTGCATCTACATCTGGGCTTGCTCTTAAAAAAAAAACCCACAGTACTTTTTCAATGAGAGAGACTCACTGTTTTTGACAGTTACACTTACTGCAGCAGATGTGTCCATGCTTTCTCAATGGAGAAATGTAAAAATGTATGAATACATGGAGAAGAAAAAAAAATATGTGAAGGATGTTGTGATAATTCAGTCCTTAAAGCCTCAGAAGATGTTTACACTTCAGGAGTTAAAGCAGAAATCCTCATGTGAAAGAAACATTGAATGGGCTTCGAAAATCCTCCAGCACAAGCACTGAGGATGTTGCCATAGTCCAAAGTGAACATGAATAATAATGTTCAGCAGATCTCCAGACCCACATTCTTTCCTGGCAGGTCTTAACTCGCTAAAAGTGTAAGCTGTCCTTGCTTTCCTATCAGGATATACTTCTAAAACTGTACTGCCTTTTCCCTCCCATCATTGTTGAAGAAAGGAATGTCAGAAGAGTTTTCTAGAGGAGTGGCTACAGAATGGTTGAGGTTGTAAAGGACCTCTGAAAGTCATTTAGTCCAGCTCCAACAGGACTGCCAACAACTGGTTGCCTGTGACCACATCCACCCAGGAGTTTTGAACACATCCATGGACAGAGACTCTACAATCTCCAAGTAACCTCTGTCAGTGCTGACTCAGTCACTCTTACTCTTGTGTCCAGTTCTGGGTTCCTCAATTCAAGAGAGATGTTGAGGTGCTGGAACGTGTCCAGAGAAGGGTGACAAAGCTGGTGAGGGGCCTGGAACACAAACCCTATGAGGAGAGGCTGAGGAAGCTGGGGTTGTTTAGCCTGGAGAAGAGGAGGCTCAGGGGAGACCTCATTGCTGTCTACAACTACCTGAAGAATGGCTGGAGCCAGGTGGGGGTTGGTCTCTTCTCCCAGACAACCAGCAACAGAACCAGGGGACACAGCCTCAAGTTGTGCCAGGAGAGGTCTAGGCTGGATGTTAGGAGGAAGTTCTTCCCAGAGAGAGTGATTGGCATTGGAATGGGCTGCCCAGGGAGGTGGTGGAGTCACCGTCCCTGGAGGTGTTCAAGAAAAGCCTGGATGAGGCACTTAGTGCCATGGTCTGGTTGATTGGCTAGGGCTGGATGATCTTGGAGGTCTCTTCCAACCTGGTTGATTCTATTCCATTCTATTCTACAGTCTTTTCTGATGTTCAGGAGAAGCCTTCTCTGTTGGTGCCCACTGCCTCATCTTGCCACTGGAAAGAGCCTGGCTCTACCCTTTTTGCACCCACCCTCAATGTGCTGTCCCCTGATCTTTCAGTTCTCCAGGCTGAACAGTCCCAATTCCTTCACCCTCTCTTCTTCAATCCCTTAATCATCCATTAATAATTGTGAACTGCTGCAAGATCCCTGGGTAAAAAGAGCTAAATAAAGGACAATGCTGAAGCACAAAGCAGCAAACTTGGACATTAATGTGGACATGCAGCATTTAACTCCACAGTTGGAGGCTCCCTAAAACATTGAAGCCAGTGAAAGCGATTCCACTGACTACTGAGCAAAGCTATGGCTACCACATATCAAAGCAATCACAGCTTCTCAGAGAGCCCCACGACTACCTTCATCTAGCTTTGATGTAACCACTACTTTGTGACAGCAAAGAGGAGGGGGGAAAAATAGCACTGAAGGAGAGATTAGCATTGCCATCATTTCAGAAACAAATTTATGGCCTGTTGACTCCTACTTCATTTTAAAATATAGGCTTTGCAGAGCTGGAATGCTGCAACTGTATGTTTAGAGTCAGGATGGCTTTCCACCAGTCTAAATACATCTCTGACAAGCCATGTGATCCAAAAGGAGTTTCCATGTCCATGCAGAGGAGGACTTTTGGGGAAAGGTGATTGTTCACAGCCCAGTTTCCTCTCCACCCTCCTCTGCTGCCATCCAACATTTGGTAGGCTGAGTTGACTGAAGGAGAGACAAGACTCTCTACTGAAGAAAAGGCCACAGGAACTGTGTGCCACACCATTGCAGGCTCCATACCACTCTGAGGAGGCAGCTCATATCACCACACACACAGCTCAAGTCCCAGGGGAATGACTCATCCCTTAAGTCATGCAGCCTGCAGTGCCTTTGACTCTCATTTCGACTCTGTCAAAGTTGTGAACTGAGAAGTGGGCTGTGCTGTATTTTTAAAGCTTTTGAGTCACCACACTCTGCAGTGGAGATGTGTCAGACTTTGGGGCTCCTGTTTCACGCACAGGAGCGAGCAGCAATGGGGACTGCTCTTTGAAAAGGAATTATTTCTTGGTAGCCAGGTGAAGCAGCCAGGGATGCAGAAGTGAATGAGTACAGTATGACCACTGTAACATAGTTCATCATCTTGAGAGCGACAAGCCAAAGCTTACTTCTTTTATTCTCTGATCTGATGTTAGGTTTTTCAGGGCAACACTGAGAAGTTCTACATCTTGCCCACCTCCAAGGATCGTCAGGACACTGCATTTAACCAACTCCTCATTAATGCAAAAGTGTAGATAATTGCTGTCTCAAGTTTCTCCTTTTCCTAGTTTATCTTAGAATCATGATCCTTGCATATAATTTTCTTGGAAGGCACTGACTCAGATTTCATAGATGTGTGGGGAAGACCTTCTCTGGATTCTTTTTGAAGTTAGATACATACCATGATATGGCATGGACCATTCTTGGCACCATTTAAAAGGCATGCAGGCACAGTCCTGAGGAACATGGTTTAGCAGTGGATTTAATAGTGTTGGGTTAATGGTTGGCTTCAATGATCTTAAAGGTTTTTTGCAGCCTAACTGATTCTCTGGCTCTATGTGACTGACGTTTTTGGCCTTGACCTCCACATGATGTTTTGAGAAGGCATTTGAATCTCCCAAAAGCTGGGTGAGCATCAGGGCAATGTGCAAGACCCATGGTGAGCTACCACAGTTGACTGGTAGTTTCACAGAATGGGCAGGGTTCTACACTTTGGCCACAACAACCCTATGCAGTGCTATAGGCTGGGGACAGAGTGGCTGGAAAGCAGCCAGGCAGAGAGGGACCTGGGGGTGCTGATTGACAGCTGTCTGAACATGAGCCAGCAGTATACCCAGGTCACCAAGAAGGCCAATAGCCTGTATCAGGAATAGTGTGGCCAGCAGGAACAGGGAAGTCCTTCTGCTCCTGTACTCAGCACTGCTTGACTACTGTGTCCAGTTCTGGGCCTCTCAACTTAAGAAAGATGTTGAGCTGCTTGAATGTGTCCAGAGAAGGGCACAAAGGCTGGTGAAGGGGCTGGAGCACAGCCCTGTGAGGAGAGGCTGAGGGAGCTGGGGGTGTGCAGCCTGGAGAAGTGGAGGCTTAGGGGAGACCTCATTGCTGTCTACAACTACCTGAAGGGAGGTTGTAGCCAGGTGAGGGTTGGTCTCTTCTCCCAGGCACCCAGTGACAGAACAAGAGGACACAGCCTCAAGGTGTGCCAGGGCAGGCATAGGTTAGATGTTAGGAAGAAGTTCATCACAGAAAGTGATTGGCATTGGAATGGGCTGCCTGGGGAGGTGGTGGAATCACAGTCCTTGGAGGTGTTTAAGAGAGGACTGGATGAGGCACTTAGTGCCATGGTTTAGTTAATTAGAAGGTGATAGGTGATAATTTGGACTCAATCTCAAAGCTCTTTTCCAACCTGGTTAATTCTGTGATTCTGTTAACTTGGTCTCATAGTTCTCTTCCAACATCAACAGTTCTATGACACTGTTCTGTGACAAAAGCATGTTACAAGCATTTTGCCCAATCTTTCACAAGAAACACTTTAAACCAACACAATGAGACTGGACTAAAACAACTCTCTAGAAGTGACAAGCATCAAGATGACAGCACACACTCATAAATATGATCAAACCCTTCTGGCACTGTCAAAGACTGTTTCATGACACCTACAAAAGAGAATACTTAAGCAGTTCTTAGAGTTTTCCCCCACTTGGAGGGCTATTTGTGCAAGAAATTCTTAAACACCAAAACACCCAAAAAATTCATTTTCAGTGAAGTCTGCACAGTTTAGCCCAGCAAGCTACGAAGAAATAGGTGGAATCACAGAACAGCTTGCTAATTCTGCCTGTTAATGCCAAAGTTGTCCTTCCTTCAACAGCAAAAAGCAAGTATGCTCATGATTAGAATCACAGAATCAGCCAGGTTGGAAGAGACCTCCAAGCTCATCCAGTCCAACCTAGCACCCAGCCCTATCCACTCAACTAGACCATGGCATTAAGTGCCTCATCCAGGCTTTGCTTGAACACCTCCAGGGACAGCAACTCCACCACCTCCCTGGGCAGCCCATTCCAATGCCAATCACTCTCTCTGGGAAGAACTTCCTCCTAACATCCAGCCTATACTTCCCTTGACACAACTTGAGGCTGTGTCCCCTTGTCCTGTTGCTGGTTGTCTGGCAGAAGAGACCAATCCCCACCTGGCTACAACCTCCTTTCAGGTAGTTGTAGACAGCAATGAGGTCACCTCTGAGCTCCAAACAACCCCAGCTCCCTCAGCCTCTCCTCAACATGAAAATCTTGGGCTCTCTTCCAGTCACCAACAACTTTTGGGTGAATATTCCCTCAGCAATGAGATTATTTATTGCTTTAGGGTCATGTTCAGCAAGCAGAAGTCCACAGCTACAGACCACTCAGCTCAGAACTCTTGTTCTTAAAGCTACAAAAGCAGCAGAGTTCATCTCCTGCAGCTACAGTGTTTAATAGATCATGGTCAAGGGCTGATGTCTGGCAATCCCACTCCCCCTTTCATTTCCCCATTTGCAGTGTGCATGCTGACATAGGAACAGTCACCCACACGTGCAAAGCTAAGCTTTTCTCCACTCAGACAGGGACTGCAGATTCAGCTTGAGCTCAGGGACTGTCCTGCTTTAGCCAGAAGGTAGTACCCACCCAGATGTTTCTCCCAGGAAAGCTGTTGCTAGCCTGCACATAAAGCAGTTTGCAGTTCCCTAATACTTGCCACTGGAACACTTTGAAGTTAAGATAAATAAATAAATAAATAGACTTACAGTCATAGAATCACAATCTGGTTTGGATTGGAAGGGGTCTTTAAAGGTCATCTAGTCCAACTCTTCTGCAGTGAGACATCTTCAGCCAGATCAGGTTGCTCAGAGCCTGTGCAACCATCAGGTACTTGTTTCTTTCACATGCTGCATGTCTAACTGCCCATCCCCACTTTTGCATTTCAGAACACCTTTACTATGAGGGACCAGTCACACTGGGAATCAAAGAAATCCCACAGGTAAGTTTGCCACAGCTGTGCTATGAAGGGCTTTCTGGATTGAGGTATGATCAGAGGAGTACCAGCAAACACATTACAGTATCACAGTATCACCAAGGTTGGAAGAGACCTCATAGATCATCAAGTCCAACCTTTTACCACAGAGCTCAAGGCTAGACCACGGCACCAAGTGCCACGTCCAATCCTGCCTTGAACAGCTCCAGGGACGGCGACTCCACCACCTCCCTGGGCAGCCCATTCCATTCTGAGCTGGTCCAGCTAACAGGCTGCATCTGATAGTGTTTACATGACTAATCCTTCTCAATATGAAATTAAGTAGCTTTGCTTAAAGCATTAGGGAGCTATCAGAGCTGGTCAGTTTTCCTCAGGACAGCAGATACCCTCTACCAACACTGCATCAGGCATCTGTATGTTCTTTAGAAAGCTCTTCCTCTATTACTCTTAAAATAACAACGGAAGCAGCAGCAACAAGGGACTCCTAAGAGAACAGAGCTGCAATTCAGCTCAGTCCTCAGTGGGATGAACACTCTGCAGAAGCTTATTCATCTTCACTGGCTACAAAGGCATCTTGGATGACTGCTGCAGCTCTATGTATCCCACTGTACATATGTGGTCTTCCAGGCCACAAGTGAAAGTACAAATTATTGGTCTATGAATGCTTTCTCTTGAGTTATCATAAAGTGGTTTGGGTTGGAAGGGACCTTAAAGTTCATCTAGTTCCAAACCTTATGCCATGGGCAGGGACACTTTCCACTAGACCAGCTTGCTGAAGGCTTCATTCAACCTGGCCTTGAACACCTTCAGGGAGAGGGCATCCACAGCTTCTCTAGGAAGCCTTTTCTGTGTCTCAGCACCCACGCTATAAAGAAATTCCTCCTAATATCCAGTCTAAATCTCCCTTCTTCCAGCTGACAACCATTCCCTCTCATTCTATCCCTTATGGAGCCTTAAAATAGTTATTTTGAGAGATGAGAAACCAGGCAGTACTCTAGGCACTGCTCTGAATTTCCTGGTAATCCATTGCATACACTCTTCAGAAGCAACATTCTCCACGTTCAGACAAATCTCCTTCTAGAAAGTCAACCAAATCACATTGCAAAGCAAGATAGGTCTGATATGCTGAAGGCATCACTGTGTGCATTAACAGGGCACAACATGAAGCTATAATTGAGAGTAAATAACAAAGGACTTTTAGCCACATACATGAAGAGATTGGATTCAAGACAGGAACATAAGCGTTGGCTCATCAAGGCACCAAGCTGAGAACATGGTGAAGGAAGGATAATGGTCCTTACTGCAAAGGTACAGCTCAGGCAGTCAGTGAAACAATCCTTAGACTTAATGACACAGAAACATGACTCTTCTGTTCTTCAGCACTAGATATAAAAGCTGTGTTAGAGTCTCACAGATACCTAGGCCCTCCTTAGCACAGGGTTGGTCCTTGTGTAGGAAGAGGAGAAACCAGAATTAGAATAGAAATACATAACAAGGAGACAAGTCCCAGAGAGATGGGCTTGCCAAGACCTACAGAGGTGGTAAGAAGGCTTCTAGGACAATCAAGCCTTCCTAACAGTTACATCTTAAGCACCTCCATCAGATGCATGCCTTTGGTGACAGCAGCAACCACAACTTTCATTTTCCAAGGCCTTCACATGGGGAGCTGGGTTCCTCATGCAAGTTATTCCACCCTTCCAATCCTTCTTCCCCAGAGATACTCTACAGAGCAAGCTCTCATCAGTTAGCATCCTGCTCCAAGAGCAGCTTTGCTGACATACTGAAGACACTTGCATAGTAAAGGCTCCAGACAATCTGAGAAATAGCTCTGTAGACCAACAAGAAGCCCTAGAAATGTCTCCATAAGCAGTAAAACTCCAGTTCTAGGCAGATTAGCTGAAACTGGAGTCATAAATTCTGACTTTGTTCATAGTCCTCTTTTAGCAACAATTTTTACTCAGGAGAGAAAAGCAAAAAAATATTCTGAGGAGGAAAAATATACCTAATAACTAAGGAGGAATGGAAATGAGTTATTATAAACTGCCTTCCATGAATGAAACTATAATTTTTTGGAGAATTAAGATGCTTGTGAGGAAGGGAATAGGAAGGCTTTTTTTTTCCCCTGTTAATTAATCAACCTGGCAAATGACACAGTCCTTCCACGCTGGCAGTAAGGAGTTATTCCATGCAGCAATCATCTCCTGCTCATTACAAAGAGCAGCCTCATCTGAGCAGCCCAAAGGACATTAGCACAGCCTGTGCAGCAATTACGAGAAGATTGTATTCTCACCAGCACGTTGCCATTGGGCCTCACTCTAAATTTGGATGTTACACTTCACTTGAACCTCTCTGTGAGGACACAGGCCAGTTACTGCCTCAGAAATCCCAGGGTAGAAGGCAAATGCCAAGAACCTGACTCATTCTAGCTGTGCTTCTGTCTGCTGCACAACCAGAAGAGTTCTAAGTGGTCCAAGAGCTCTCTGTGGGTCAAAGCCAGGAGGCCACTGTTGCCAAAATCTCCTGTCCCAACTTTATTCCCCTCCTCACTTCAGAACACAGAGATCCTCAACTGCCAGCAATTTAGAGTGAATGCAATCTAGTTCACCTCCTCCTTCAAATGTTGGGGTTGAACAAGATGATCTCTAGAGGTCCCTTCCAACCTCCAGCATTCTGTGATTCGCTGAAGTCTTGTTGCCTCCCTTGCCCAGTGCCTTTCCTTGTCCTGTGCTAGTTTGAAGCTAGCTAGAATGTTTTGGTGAAAAGAACTAGATTACAGGCTGTGAGAAGAGAAACAATAGTGATGCCTACTTCACTCATAGGCTTGCTGAGATGTATAAGAACTAGAGTCTAAATACAGATTAGACTATAGATTAGTCACTGCCTGGGCTTTAAGCTGCATTTTTCTCTCTAACCTAACCTGCCATCTCTCTGATTAATCCATCTGCTTCCTAATCCCCCTGACCAACCCTCCAGTCTTCCTTGGGCACAAGGCAATGTCTGGGGTGAAGTAAAGAGGGGTGGGAGAAGGTGGAAGGGTGGTTGAGAGCACCTCCTGGGGACTCAGATTTCTGGGAGGGGGTTTATGTTTCTATATTACCTTTTAACTTGTATATTTTGGTATATAACTGTATATATAAATACCTGCTTGTATATTGTGCTAAGGTGTAAACAGAAAGCTTCATTCAATTTCCACAGCCACTGAGTCTAGTCTGGGTGATTTCTAAAGTGTGGGGGGGGCAGGGAACACCCAAACCATCACAGTCCAAGTGTCTCAGGAGAGCAGGTCTTTAAGGTTGAATACTTTTACACCAAAATGACAGAAGTTCTCTCCAAAATCTGAAGTATTGGGAGTTTCAGCTACGCCATTCAAAATTAAACTACCTCTTGTTTTCTTTGTTTGGAATTCATCACAGACTGAGCCATTTAGAATAGAATAGAATCAACCAGGTTGGAAGAGACCTCCAAGATCATCCAGTCCAACCTAGCACCCAGCCCTACCCAGTCAACCAGACCATGGCACTAAGTGCCTCATCCAGGCTTTTCCTGAACACCTCCAGGGACGGTGACTCCACCACCTCCCTGGGCAGCCCATTCCAATGCCAATCACTCTCCCTGGCAACAACTTCCTCCTAACATCCATCTTATACTTCCTCTGGCACAACTTGAGGCTGTGTCCCCTTGTCCTGTTGCTGGTTGTCTGGGAGAAGAGACCAACCCCCACCTGGCTACAACCTCCCTTCAGGTAGTTGTAGACAGCAATGAGGTCCCCCCTGAGCCTCCTCTTCTCCAGGCTAAACAACCCCAGCTCCCTCAGCCTCTCCTCATTTACACACACATCCCCCAGAGTGCCCTCTTCTATAAGTCCCTATCAATAACGGTGCACATACTGAACAATAAGGTCCAGAGAAGATCCAAAGGGGAGAAGTGCCAGACAGCTGAGCACTTCTTCCCCTTCCAGTTATTAAACAGCACAGGCCACATTGTGCTTGCTCACAAGAAACAGGAGAAGTTCCACAGCTTTGGAAGTTATTTTTATTCATCAAAACATTTTGTTCCCCTTGCACTGTTTTAATTTTGAACTTGGGCTGTCAGCATTGATATCCCTGACAGGAGAATTTTGGCAGGGAAGATGGGCAAGTCCTTCACCAGTTCTGAAACATTTGGACAGGAAGGGGGGTTTGGAAAAATTTGATGGGAAAAGTGGGTTTTTTTCAGTTTCTAGGAAGACTCTCTCATACAAACAGCATGAGTGAGACACTCCTGATGGACTCCTCTCCTGCCTTGTCTGTCCCCCACAGGGAGATTACACCATTTCAGCAGTGCTGACTAACGAAGATCACAGCACCGTCGCTTGTGCCGACTTTACCGTGAAGAATTACCTGGATTATTACTAGCAACAACCCGAAGCCAGGAGGGCTGCACACCACCAAAGCTCTTCCAGACAAGTGACTTGCTTACGTGCCACAACAACTCTGAAGGAAATAATCCTCACTTCTCACTATCTCCAGGAAGCCACTAGAACCTCTAGTGGTAATTTTAGCTCTAGATGCATGCTGTGGCCCACTTCTTGCTTCTAATATATGCAGCTGCAAGTAGAAAGAATCTGATAGCAACACTCCCATCTTATGATGAAAATAACATCAGGCAGAAGAGGCGAGAGCCTAAATATTTTTCTGCAGGGAGTTATAGAGGTATCCATTTCTACACAGGCTAAAGACAGCTTTCATGTGTCTCACAGATTATGCAGTTACAGCACTCAACAGTTTTGATTTTCCCTGGAGCCTCCACTAGCACAGATTGTTATAACTACAAAGCAAAGACCAAAGAGGAGGAGCATGCCCTTTTTCACAGTGATCATTTGAGTCTTCTGGAATCTACCTGGAGTTTTTCTGTTCTTTAGTAGTTTAAGTGATACTTGAATCATTCCACACCTAAGCTATGCCCTCTTTGTGCTTCTTAATAAATTCATACTGAAGAAGCAACTTTCTCCTCTTCTCCTCATGATTCCAGGATCTAGCCAAAGCTTCAAATGTGGTGGGGAAGAAGGGAGTGGAACAAATTAAATGAGCATAGGAGGTTTTTTAATTATGAAATATTATTCCCATTGACACATGTTGTATTTTAGCAGAGAACAAATTCTTCCTTGCTTTGAGCGTGAAGCACCAGGAGAAGCAAACACAAATTACATTCTCCAGTGCACCACAGAGCCAAACCTTCTCATTCCAGAAGTCTTAGCAGCTGGCATAGCTGATGGGTGAGTAAATGAGCATAGGGCAGCACAGTGGATTAGGATCTAGGGTTGGAAAGTGTGGAGACTTATTTGGAAGTCTTGAAGCACAGGAGGAGGATCAGGAGTAAGAGAGAGTTCTAATTTGAAAATGTATGGGCAGAAATGCCATACCTTGACAGGAGGGTCCTGGAGCTGAACACAGGCTCACAAAGGATGGAAACAAGTACTGGGTTGCATATCTTGGTGAGGTTCAGCCTGTACAGTTAGGGCAGCTGTGGCTCACAGCTGGCTACACAGAAGCTTTAACACATGGCCTACATCCTACACACCCACAGACTGCAGCTCAAATAAATTCCTGAGCAGCACAAACATCCTGTTGCACATAGAATATCATAGAATCAGCCAGGTTGGAAGAGACTTCCAAGATCATCCAGTTCAACCTAGCACCCTATCCAGTCAACTAAACCATGGCACTAAGTGTCCCATCCAGGTTTTTCGTGAACACCTCCAGGGACGGCAACTCCACTAGAATCATAGAATCAACCAGGTTGGAAGAGACCTCCAAGATCATCCAGTCCAACCTAGCACCCAGCCCTAGCCAGTCAGCTACACCATGGCATTAAGTGCCTCATCCAGTCTTTTCTTGAGCACCTTCAGGGACGGTGACTCCACCACCACAGATAACCAACACCACAGATCAACCTACAGCTATCAGCTGTATCACTTTCCTCCTGTGCAGCAAAATTCTCACCTTCCACTCCAAAGGTGAGCAAGGCCCAAAGACTTGCTCACATTAGAGGTTTACCACCATGGAACATGAACCAGCAAGTGCCAGAAAATGAGACAGAGCATGCTTAACACACTGCAGCTTCAGCCCATCTCTATTTCACCTCGATTTGGGAAAACAACAACTGGGGGGGAAGAAATAAAATCTCACAACAAAACACCAAAAAAAAAAGAAAGCAGGTCAGAGGGGTCCATCACAGCTTCAGCCACCACTCTCCAGATTCAACTCTATAGTATTCATGCTGGTTTGGAAGCTGTTTGTTTGGAAGCTGTTCATCCAAGTTGCCACCACAGCTGTGGTTCAGCTCTTCATAACTACTAAGAGTATCATAACACACAAGATGACACGAGGTCTTTTTTCTTAAGTCAGTAGTTCCTTAGATCTACCTCCTTCCATGACTCCAGTAAGATACCAGAATAGCCATATACTGAAGAGAAGCTAACAAAACCACATCCAGAGGAGGCAGCACTCACACAAGAGTCCACTTGCTCAGCATCACCCCACCATGAACACACAACAGAAGTGTCACTAATACCCAAATTCCTGCCACCAAGCTTCTTGGTCTGTTACCTGATGGAAGACTCAGTGGATGGAAAACAAACCCAGCGTTAGTTTAAGCCCTTCTACCTGAAATCAATCCCATAACAGTAAAGATTCTCTTACCCAAATTCACCAGGCTCCCTACAGCTTGGGACATATCTGGAAGGGCCCCCAGGCCCACCACAGCAAACAAGCCAGGCCTGTCCTCCACATGGTAAAGGTGCTCCTCTTAGATCATCCGTAGCAGAAGACCCTATGGGAGCTCTCAGGTACTGTGAACTCCTCCTGTACTGTGTCCAGTTCTGGGGCCCTCAATTCAAGAGAGATGTTGAGATACTGGAATGTATCCAGAGAAGGGCAACAAAGCTGGTGAAAGACCTGGAACACAAACCCTATGAGGAGAGGCTGAGGGAGCTGGGGTTGTTTAGCCTGGAGAAGAGGAGGCTCAGGAGGAACCTCATTGCTGTCTACAACTACCCGAAGGGAGGCTGTATCCAGGTGGGGGTTGGTCTCTTCTGCCAGGCAACCAGCAATAGAACAAGGGGACACAGTCTCAAGGTGTGCTGGGGGAGGTCTAGGCTGGATGTTAGGAGGAAGTTGTTGCCAGAGAGAGTGATTGGCATTGGAATGGGCTGCCCAGGGAGGTGGTGGAATTGCCATCCCTAGAGGTGTTCAAGAAAAACCTGGCTGAGGCACTTAGTGCCATGGTCTAGATGTCTGGATAGGGCTGGGTGCTAGGTTGGACTGGATGATCTTGGAGGTCTCTTCCAACCTGGTTGATTCTATGATTCTATGATTCTGTAAAAACTAGTAAGTTAATTCCTTAAGATTAGACTTCTGTCTTTTCAGCCTAAGAAATGCCTCCATTTCTTGAGTTCCTGTTTTCAACTGGACACCATTGTGCATGGTCAAGTAACAAAACCAAGGCTCATCTTCACTAATCCAAGCACAGTTAATTAATCCCTTGCTGCCACAGAAGGTCTGTGGTGTACTCACACCATTGCACCAGAATTCAAACACATTTGGCAGCAACCGCAGGTCTCTGCCTGAAATAGCCTCAAAAAGGGCACTGCAGCAGCACCCAGGCCCTGAACACAACTCAGCAGCACAGAGGCCAGAATGACGTCCTCCAGGGATCTGTAACGTGAGCAAGGACACAGGTCAAAACAAGGATCCACAAATTCCCAGCCAGCTCAACTTGAAGTCAGAGGAGTGAGGCACAAGTGACCTCCTCAGCCACATTCTGGGCTCTCAGCTTTTCCTGGCAAGGAAAAGACCTGGGAAGGTCTTTATCATGTTATTTCTGTTATGCTGTATGCTCTCTCCATAAAGATCCATTGTTTCAATTGCTCCTACATCTTCCACATTCTCCAGTGTAGCCTTAAAATAATTCCAGAGTGGCTTCATTTTATTCTTTTGATAGTGTTCTGCAGCATAAGAAAGGGGAGTAAGAGTAACAAAACATCTCAAGGGTGTTATATTACAACAAAAATCAAGTCCTTGTCCCAGAGGGCACTGGAAAATGTAAAGCATGGAGCTAACTTTACTTCCAGCTCTCATGCAATTGACTGTGATGAAGAATCTGCCTAGATTATAAACCCCAGTCTCTTTAATGGATTATTCTGAACTATACTTCCCAGAAATGATGAATGTTTCAGCAACACAGATGGGATGGGAGTCTGGTCCCCAGGAGTTCCAGCAAATATACTTCACTGGTAAAGCTAACATCAAGCAGCTACTAGATAGTTCCTACCAAGTCATACACAGCCTAATCACAGATCTCAACAGGCAAAGGCCGAAATGAACAGATCTCCTACCACTCCTTTACATCAGCACATCTCTAGATCAGCATGAAGGTCCACCTAAAACATTAGCTCCCACTCACACAGCCTAGTTACATGACTCTAAACTGAGAAGATGCTCATTTGTGTGCAGCAATAGGATGGAGCAGAGGAGACTAATGTGGCACGTGCCACAGTGACCAACCAGCCTAGAAAATTAAAGCCTTGCTAGGCCTCAAAAGAAAAATATAAAAAGGGAAGGGGTGGGGAGGGAGTGATAAAAGGAGGCACAGGAAGAAGGTTGGAAATAAAGAACAGGTGGAGCACTCACTGGATAAGGAATTGGCTGGATGGTCGCATGCAGAGGGTGGTGATCAATGGCACAATGTCCACCTGGCGAACGGTGACAAGTGGTGTTCCTCAGGGGCCAGT
>WAAF01016644.1:0-12450 GCA_013400475.1 Tricholaema leucomelas | reverse complement strand
GGAGCTGGATGATCCTCGAGGTCCCTTCCAACCTAAACCATTCTATGATTCTATGATTCTATAACAGAACAACAGCAGTTTAAAGTGAGATGTAAGATGTTCGCATAGAACAATCCTGCTGATGAGGCCTTAAACATTCTTCTCTCTGCATGACACTCTCTCTGTGCATTACTTGCTCATGGTACCTCCACCTAGAAGCTCTTGAAATATTGCCCCTTGGCAAGACTTGGCAAGAACATTGATTCTGCACAAGCCCTCTAGAGCCCCCAGACACCCACTATGCAGTCTGAAAGGAAGACAGAGGAGCAATTCATTTCAGCGAGGAAACTTGATGCCAAGGAATACTCAAGCACCTGTGGGTGGGGGAGGAAGGATGACCCTGAACAAAAAGAGATCAAATGAAGAGGCTCTAGAAGGACCCAGCCTGAGGCTCAAGGTGATTGCTGCCAGCAGGATGTTGTTGATAAGGGCTTCAGAGCTGCTCAGTCTAACAGGCAGGAGCCTGCAAGACAGGAAAGCATTCCCTGTTGGCCCTGTGTTATCTAGTTACACAATTAGCCTTCCGTTGTTCTCCTATAGCAGGCAGCAGCTTATTTTAGCATGAGCCCCTGTTGTTTCGCACTGCAGCAATGCAGCCTCACACTCACGGCCATTCTCCCTACTGATACTTTCCTTTTCCCACTCAGCTGCACACAGGGCACTGATGCCATCAACACAAGAACATGGCACTCCCAGCCCCAGCAGGGAGCAGCTTAAAAGAGGTTCAAACTCCAACCACTTTGATCAGGAGTGGCTCCACCAGCGCCAAAATAAATGTTTGCCTATAATCCCGTGGCCTCTGTTTGCTTGTGTGGCTCCCATTTTATTGGCTTTCCTATGGTAAGTTTTACAGCTGGAGTTCAAAGAGTGATAAAATGCACAGACTGTTCTTCACTGCTACTCATTTGCCTCTCCACAATTTAAGGCAGCTTCACCTTGAAAAACCAAATACTTTGATCCAGGATGTTCTCTTGCCCCTTGCAAAACATCACCTCCCCTACCTGACAAATATCACTTCAGAAAACAGACTGTTCCAGGGCAGGAGGAGTCACAATCAGGTTTCCCTACTGAATGTTTGAGATGCTCTTTCCTAGAGCTCTCAAAGCAAAGATCCTCCTCAACCTTTGCACCACTGTGCTGACGGCAATTTACCCTTTCCTCCTTCCCAGCACTGCTCCTTCTGAGGTCCCACAGGGCCCCACCTCAAGTGCTGAAATAAATAACTACAGGATAAGCAGTATAGAACATTATGGGCATCCTATGATTTGATTTCTCATCCCATCATCAACAGAGCAGAAGCTTCAGTGTCTGCCCAGTGGGTTTTAATTCAGTTCAAAACACAATGCCCTCACTTTCATCTGCTCCTTCTACTTGATTTATTCAAGCTATGCCCCAGCTATTTCCCATCCTGAAAGCCAAGGGAGAAGCAAATGGAAGGAAGGGCCTTTGTTTCATCTTTATTTTCTCAAGTTCAAATGGCTCAGATTGGAAACTATGCTCATCTGCATCACATGCTGGAGACATCTTTGTTATATCTCGATACAAATCAAAGCTGAATCAATTTATTAACCACGGCACAAAAGCTGCTGATGCTGTCAGCAGCTTTCTAGTCCCAGTGGAAAAGTTCTTATGACTTTGCAGCAGACTGAGGAATTACTTTCAATTTTTATTAGTGAATTCTACAAATGGAGATGATTTTTGCCCCAAAGCTTGCAAATGTCACAGTTTGCTTTATTCTCTAAGAATCAGGAAAGTAGCATCAAACCCAAGTCTCCCTGGATGTTAGGGAACTGTGGGTCCATAGACTCATAGAATGGTTTTGGGTGGAAAAGACCTTTGCCATCAAATCCAGCCACTACCTAACTCTACCAAATCTGGTGCTGAGCCATGTCTCTCAGCAGCACATTCCTATAGCTTTTAAACACATTCAGGTATGAGGATTCAACTACCTCCCTGGGGAGCCTGTTGCAGTTTCTGATTGAGGATTTTCTTCTCATATCCAGTCTAGACATCCCCTGGTGCAACCTGAGGCCATTTCTTCTTCTCCCTAGGAGTAAGTGATAGGAGATGAGACCAACACCCTCCTGGCTCCAAGCTCATTTCAGGTAGTTGGCAGAGAGCAAGAAGGTCTCCCCTCAGCCTCCTTTTCTCCAGGCTAAACAACCCCAGTTCCCTCAACCACTCCTCATGAGACCTGTTCTCTGGACCCTTCATCTGCTTCATTGCCCTTCTCTGGGCACGCTACAGGACCCCAATGTCTTCTTGTAATGGAATAGTCAATACTTTTCCACTCCCAATTCTTTCATCAGTGTCTCCAAGGGTAAACATATGACAGGAGACATGAAGATTTAAAAACACCTCAGTACCTTGTGGGCAATGAATAAAACAAACAGGCCTAGAGTTGCTACTACAGTGAGCTTTAGTACTGCAGTTGCAGAAAGTGGCAAGCAAAGACCACTGCAGGATTTTTTTTACCTCCAAGTTACTGTATCTTGCTCATACAGTTCTCTTGTACTGTCTGCAACAGCAGGCTGCTTCCACCAACCAGCAAAAAAGAGTAACATGGACACAAACCCAAATTACAGCCAAGGTAAGGAACTTAGTCTCAAGTAGCAGCCTGGGTATCCCCAGGTTTAAGCACATGAGAATATTTTGAGGCAGAAGTACATACATTGATATTTATAGTTGATCCTACTCCACCTGAGATGATGATTCTGGCAAGATTTTCTATCTTGGCTCAACTGAAACAATTGTTGTGCAGATCTTTACACAGCTGACACCACTATCACAATGGAGAAGCATTTCCTCAGCAAGCTTCCTAGGGTTTACCTTCCAACTTGCATGAAGTCCAGAGCTAGCAAATGAATCATGAAGTTTGAAGATCTCCTACTCAATGTCATGGAATACATCCAGACCAAGCAATGCACTTTGGCTAGAAAGAATGGTGGCTAAAGAACGGATCAAGTGGAAGAGTCTCCCAGACAGACTGGAGTCTCCCAGCGGAAAGGTCTGTTCAGAAGCTGCATCATCAGCTGTTGAGAAAAACGTTCCAAACTATTAAGTTGTACCTTGATGTGGAGGCTTCGGAAGCAAAATCAGCTGAAGGAATTCCTGTTTGTGTCATCACACTGAACTTGCAAATTGGCCTGTATTTCTTCTAGGCTCAGTCAATTCTTTGGTCTGGCTCATATCACAAATCCTTCAGCTCAGCTGAAGGGTCAGCATCCCACAGTGGAGGTGGTGGAGATGCTGTCCCTGGAGGTGTTCAAGAAAAGACTGGATGAGGCACTTAGTGCCATGGTCTGGTTGATTGGATAGGGCTGGGTGCTAGGTTGGACTGGATGATCTTGGAGGTCTCTTCCAACCTGGTTGGTTCTATGATTCTATGGTTACTCCACCACAAGCTGAAGAGCTGCTCAGGAGTCACAGCCATTTCAAGAGATTCCAGCCACTCCCACTTCCTCAGTAGTAACTACACTTAAAGGTAGTTTCATAGGATGAAAGCAAGAAAGATAGGGAGCATCATGAGTTACAGACATAAATCCAAGGAACTTGCTAAAGTGGTACAACAGAGGAAAATTAGAAACCTGGTCTGCTGTATTGTGCAAGTGACTGTATTTTTGTACCACCTAGACAAAAAAAGAACAAACAAACCAACCAACCAACTCATGCTGTTACTGGAACCTCTGCAGAGATTAACTTTTTCCTTAGAAGATCCTGCTGCCCAGAAGCTCCTGAGCATCTGTAAGTGCTTGAGAGTCCATGGAAGCAGCTCATCAAGAGACTGCAGCAGAGTGGGGTCACTCTCTTCTTCCAAGTAACAATAGCACAAGAGGGAACAGCCTCAGGTTGGAAACGGGGAGGTCACATGGATGTGGTGCTTGGGGATATGGTTTAGGGTGAACCTTGTAAAGTAGGGGAAGCACTTAGTGCCATGGTCTAATTGATTGGATAGGGCTGGGTGATAGGTTGGATTGGATGATCTTGGAGGCCTATTGCAACCTGGCTGATTCTATGATCCTGAGGGTCATTTCCAATTAGAATGTTTCTGTGATTCTGTGCTATTAAGACAAAATTAGTAGAATTAGATAATGTTTGGTCTTTATGATCTTGACAGCCTTTCCCAACCAAAACAATTCTATGATCTTATGAAAAATCTTCTCCAAAAGCTTTGTCAAGCCCTGGGACAGACTGCCTAGATGTGAAGTCCCTATTCCTGGAGGGATTGAAGAGCCATGTAGATTTGGTGCTGAGAAACACCATTTGGTGGTGACTTAGCAGCTCCGAGTTAAGGGCTGGATACGACAATCTTAACATTCTCTTCCAACCAAAACAATTCTGTGGTTCTACAATTCCACCATTCCACTCAGATGGAAAACAAAAAAAACACAAAGAAACAAAGAAGAAGTTTTTGCATTAAGTGGATAAATCACAGGATCACAGGATGATAGGGGTCAGAAGGCACACAAGGAGATCATCAAGTCCAACCCTCCTGACAGAGCAGGATCTAACATAGATCACAGAGGAACACATCCAGACAGGCCTTGAAAGTCTCCAGAGAAAGAGAATCCATAACCTCCCTGGGGAGCCTGTTCCAGTGCTATGTGACCCTTACAGGAAAGAAGTTCCCTCTTGTGTTGAGGTGGAACCTCTTGTGCTGCAACTTGTACCCATTGTTACTTGTCCTATCACAGGGAGCAAGTGAGCAGAGCCTGTCCCCCTGCTCCTGGCCAGCCCTCAGATACTTACAAAGATTTATCAAATCCCCTCTCAGTCTTCTCTTCTCCAGACTAAGCAGCCCCAGGTCCCTCAGCCTCTCCTCATCAGCCATGCCCTCCAGTCCCTATTCATCCTCATAGCCTTCTGCTGGACTCTCTCCAGCAGATCTCTGTCCCTCTTCAACTGGGGAGCCCAAAACTGAACACAGTATTCAAGATGAGGTCTCAGCAGGGCAGAGTTTAGGGGGAGGAGAACCTCCCTTGATCTGCTGGACACACTCCTCCTAATACACCCCAGGATCCCATTGGCCTTCTTGGCCACAGGGGCACGCTGCTGTGCCATGGTTAACTTGTTATCCACCTGGGTCAGACCTGTCACCCTACAGGTGTAAGCCACGGCCGATTCCCACCTTTGCATCTCTTCCCGAGAAATCTGCGTGCGGGACTCACGGGCGGCTGCTGGGGGCTAGTTAAGCGTGGGCCGCGTCAGTGCGGCGCTGGAAGGACATCCCTGCCTCCTGAGGCCAGCCAGCAGGTGGCGCTGTTAAACAGCCGAGCCTCCACAGGGGCCTCTCCCCCCCTCCCCTCCCTCCCGCCTGCCCCCACTAATCTTTTTTCCTGCCTTGAGGATGGTGATAGAGTATTGCAAAAACTTGGCTGAAAAGAGCGAAAGCTCCTTAAGCAGATGATGGCTTTATGGACGTAGGAGTGTTTCTCTCTCGCATCAAGGTTCTCCAGGGCTGGCGAGCCGAGATAGAGATGTTTGCTCCCTGCAAGGTGATGTTATTACTCCCTCCTGCAACGGCCGGAACTGTTCTGGTTTAACCCTCTGACACCTGGACCCAGCCCATTCAAAGTCCCCTTTTTAACTTCTGTTAAAGAGCCTACACCCTTAACGCACAGCCAGGCACAGCACCCAGCTAGCTGTGACCCAGCAGACAAACAACCCGAGAGCTTTATCACGAAGGACACCTTATCACCCCAGCTCCTGCTCGCTGAGCAAACACCAGCAGCGGCTGCTGACAGTAGCGCTCCTGTGCCCAGTGAAACTGGGCTGCCCAACAGCCAAAAAGCACAGACCTACCCAGCGCGCACCAAGATCTGCCAAATCAAGGGGACAGAACCGTTCCTGCTGGGGCTCACCGAGTCCCTAACCCCTAGGGAGGAGGCAGCAATACTGCAGAGTTTGCCGAAAGTCATCTGTCAGCACTTTCATCTCCCAGCGAGGCCCCAGGGGAGCGTGGTTTGTTCACTGCAGGGAAGTGACCGGATGTGCTGCTTCAGCTCACAGCAGCACTTTAAGTCTCTTGTCAATCTGGAATAAATTAAGTGGCAAAAGCACTGCTGAAACCTCGTTAAATACTCTGGTGAAACCCTCGTGCTTTGATAACACAGACGCTAGCTTTGCCCCATACTCTGCTCCCCCCACCCTCACCTCTCATTGGCAACACTCAGTGTCCTGTCCTCCAGGAATTGCTGATACCTGCAACTGTGTGTGTGCAAGAGAAAGATGGACACTAGAACCTGTTTCCTGGATTTTTACTGCTCAAAAGGATTTAGCAGCAGTGGAAAGAGCAGGTAGGAAGAAACTAGCCCACTAGCTCTCCCTGAGCTGCATCTCACCCTAGTTTGAGGGTAAGCAGTGGTGGGAGGTTTGGTGTGGGAACTGCTCTCCTTCACCAATTCTGCTCTCAGAGCTTCAGTAAGTCCACAAATGAGTGCTGTTCCCTAGAGCAAGGGGATCCATGACTGCTCAGGCTGCCTTTTTCAAGCAACAGCCCAGATGAGTCATAGTAAATATTGCAGTGTCTGGGTCTTTTAGTGATTTTGAAGTTCTCATGGTCTCTTTTTCCTTGCTCACTGAAACCTGGCCCTTATCTACAACAATTGCAGAAACTATCATCAAATAAGCATTTGTGAGCTACATTCTCTGGAACAGTGGTGCCTAAATTTCTGGCTAGAGATGGGCATAAGCTCTTCTCACCACAAGTACCACACATCTGACCTTCCTTGAACATCACATCTCACATACAGGCAACCAGGTGAGCTGATCTACATACATAGAGTCACCTAAAACCTCTCAAACACTGCAGGCATTCACACAAGCCTATCCCCCATTACTTTCCACCAAGACCATCAGAAGGATGGTCCTGAGCTGGTGGTAGCAGCACAAAGCCCCTTTCAAGAACTCCTGGAGTTTCCTAGTGGAGCTACCATCAAGCACCGATTTTTCTGCTAACTAACCCAATGGCAAGCTTCCCTGAGCACCTGGCAGCTCCTCCTCTCCTAAGTAGAGAGCTCACACATGGGGGGGGCTTGACCAATAGCCAGATGAATGGTAGGCAGTGTGTGCCCAGGAGACCAAGAAGGGCAACAGCATCCCAGCCTGTATCAGCAGAAGTCTGGCCAGCAGGACCAGGGGAGTGATTGTCCCCCTGTGTTCAGCATTGGTGAAGACACACATTGAGTACCGGCTTCAGTTTCAGCCCCCTCACTGCAATAAGGACATCGAGTTGCTGGAGTGTGTGCAGAGAAGGGCAGTGAAGCTGCTGAAGGGCATAGAGTATAGCTGAGGGAACTGCATTTGTTCAGCCTGCAGAAAAGGAGGCTGAGGGACACTCGATTGCTCTCTACAACTCCCCGAAACAAGGTTGTAGTGAGGTGAATGTTGGTCCCTTCTCCCAGGTAATAAATGATAGACTGAGGAAATGGTCTCAAGATGCACCAGGGAAAGGCTTGGAATGGAAATACAGCGGGGGGGGGGGTTGACTGGAAGAGTGGTCAGGCATTGGAACAGGCTGCCTAGGGAGGTGGTGGAATCACCATCCCTGGAGGCGTTCCCAAAACACATAGATATGGTACTTCAGGAGAAGGTTTTGTGGCACGGTGGCATTGGGTTGACGGTTGGACTTTATGATCTTAGAGGTCTATAAATCTATTATCATGCACTGCAGTGCAAGTGCCTTGAAAACAGAAGGCTTCTAGTTAAGCAATCTCGATTTTTATCAAAGCCACTCTGCTAGGAATCTACCATGAAAGGAGATTTATTGCTGAAGTGTTAATGGTTTAAGTGTCAGCTGTATCCATGGGAGGAGATGATTTCAGCCTACACTGGCAAAGCAGAGCTCCCTCCTCATACCTAGAGCAATGCTAACCCCAGCTCAGTGCTACTGTTATCCCTTCTGACCTCAGCAGCCAGCCAAAAATGTAGGGAGCGGCAAGTTCTCGTTAGGAACAGATTTGGTAGCTGAATGAGTGTTCCCTCCATCCCCTGCAAAGAATGCACAGATTCCTTTTTCTCCCTCCCCTCCCACCCCACCAACACAGCAGAGATCAAACAAGGCAAAGTAAGGTATCTGCTCATGTTCTCGTTTCACCTTTTTACATTCATACTCTGGTTAAAAGCCTCTGCAAATCTTGACAGCTGTGGCTGTTCCTGCTGCGGGTCTCAAGGGCACTGCCAGCTGTGGGCCACCAATCACTTCTTTGCCAGTGATTATGGGGGGGAGAGGGGGAAGCAGGGTCACACAGTTACCAGCCATTAATACAGCTGCCCATCTGCCAGCAGATGCACAGCTAATTCATTAAGAACTTCATCTGCCAACATAAGACTCAGCATATTTTCTTTTTCCCCTGGAGAATCACCCTCAGATCACTGCCTCTTACCTCCTCACAACACCCGGCTGCAGCTGTGCTTCTCCATCAGGCCAGCAAGACTATTCTCTGCCATTCCACAGCAAGTTGATCCTACTGAAAAAGAAAATCACTGTTTGGAGGGTGAGGGAGACTGCTTCGGTTTCTGCCCCTCCAAGTATCACAGAGGAACAGACTGAGAGATTGGAAGGGATCTCCGAGGATCATCTAGTCCAACCCTCCTGCTACAGCAGGGTCACCCGGAGCAAGTTGCCCAAAAATTTTAGGGGCTGGAAGGGGCTTCTAGAGATCAAGTCCAACTTCCCTGCCAAGGCTGAATTACCTAGGGCAGGCCACACAGAAACGCATCAAGGCAGGTTTGGAATCTCTCCAGAGGACGAGACTGCACAACCTCTCTGGGCAGCCTGCTCCCTGGCTCGAGCAAAGGAGATTTTTCTCTCATGATCCCTGTATTGCAGTTTGTGCCCATTGCCCTTTGTCCTGTCCTTGGCCCTATCCTCTTGCCCCCTGTCCTTTATCTATTGATGAGCATTGAGAAGATCCCTTCTGTCCTTCTCCAGGCTAAACCTGGAGAGGGGGAGGTCTAGGCTGGATGTTAGGAGGAAGTTCTTCCCAGAGAGAGTGATTTGACATTGGAATGGGCTGCCCAGGGAGGTGGTGGAGTCGCCACCCCTGGAGGTGTTCAAAAAGACTGGATGAGACACTTAGTGCCATGGTCTAGTTGACTGGACAGGGCTGGGTGCTAGGTTGGACTGGATGATCTTGGAGGTCTCTTCCAACTTGGTTGATTCTATGATTCTTTTTCCTGAAACTATGGTACAAAAAATACTATTTGGGTGTTGGGTTTTTTTTTTGGGGGGGGGGGGTTTGGTTCTTTTTGTGGGGGCGTTTGGGGAGGTTTTGTTTAACAAAAAGTCTTCATCGAGCTTAGTCTCACACTGTCCTAACACCTGACAAAGAAGATCACAAACTGTTTTGTCAACTGACTGGAGCTCAGCAGAGGCAAGCAACTGCATGAGGAAGAGCTTGTTAGATCCCCAGATTATTTTCATTTTAATAAGTGACAACGTTGCCAATAAAAACACAAAACCACTGAACAGTCCCATGAGTGCTCCTTTAAACACTCCCTGGCACCAGGGGAGATTTAGGTTGGAGATTAGCAAAAACTTCTTCCCCCAAAAGGTTGTCAAGGCCTGGAACAGGCTGCCCTAAGAAGGGGTGGAGTCCTCATCCTTGGAGGGACTTAAAAGCTTATATAAACATGGTGCTGAGGGACATGGTTTAGTGGTGACCTGGCAGTGCTGGGTTGATGGTTGGACTTGATGACCTTAAATGTCTCTCCCAACAAAACAGTTCTATGATTCTAAGTTGTGTCCAGTATTCCAGAGCTTGAATTTTGTGGCAGAATAGGTATTAGCCCTGCTTCGTTTCTAGACAAAGCTGAGGTCAGTAGCACAGCAAGGAATCTTGCACACTCTCAGATTCCCAGTCCAGCATCCCTGCTGTAAATGAACTGTCTCTTTTCCATTTCTAACATAGCTCTGGATCCTCCAGCAAAAAAACCAGCCCAACAAAAAGCAAAGGAGCCAGCCTGTGACACCCCAGCTTAGATTCAAGCATCTCCACTCTCCCACAAGGACAGGATCTGTGCTAGCTGCCCACTCACACAGACTGGGGCAAAGCAAGACCTTGAAGCTGTGAGAGCTCCCAGGCCAGGTAAGCTACGAGCATGATGTCACGGGGCTATGCCAGTGAGCACTAAGGTCTTTCTCAATCGCTGCCGGAGCAGACAGCACCAGGTGCTCTGCTTAACCAGCCTGGGTGTGGCTCTTATCCATTACACTCAGTCCCAGAGGTACTTCACCCTGAGTCAGCTCCTGGCAGGACTCCCAGCTGGCTTTGCATCTTCCATCACAGTGCAGCCCTGGCAGCACGGAGAGGACAGGCACACAGAGGTACACCTCCTTTTTTTGCTAATGGACAGTTTTAGAGGAGACAATGCAGAGGGTCTAGAAGCAGCTGAACCAAAACAGGGTTTGAACTGTTTGGCTAGATGCACACAAACCTGTATGAATGCACTTTTGGGAGCCAACAATCAGTTTCTACCCAATTAATTACAGAGCAGTATGCCCACACCACAGTTTCTCTGTGATTTTACCAAGTCAATTTTCCAAAGCAATTTCAACTAACTTGGTCACAAATGAATCCAAAGAAACATTTCATGATCTGGGACAGCAGAGAGCAGCCAGGACACTCTGGCACACAGAAGCACAGCCCTTATAAACCCAGGACAGAATCTTGCTGGGGCTGCTTACACCATCCATACTCACCCTAGCCCTTTGGCAGGGACTGCTGGGGGTAAAGGTCTTCATGTTAGCAGCCAGTACACAAAGCCTGATCTGCTGAGGAGAGTTTGTGCTCAGAGCCCAACGTGCAAAGGGATGGTAAGAAAGAGATGAGGAGCAGCAGCATCTTTGAACAGCTGCAGCTGCTTCCCCAGTGAATGTGATTCAGAACCCCAGCACTCAAGAGCTGAAGCTCAGAACATAGCAACAATTCTTACAAAATATTTTGGGTTTGGAGGTTTGGTTTTTTTTTTCCCTTCTCTTCTCCTCCACACAACTTATTAGCCTCTTAGTGCCTATGGCAAGTTCCTCCCTAAAATAGTTTTCAGGGTGGAACATACTTGCCACTTGATCTGTGGCTGGCTAAATTTAGCCAAACAGAGGCTGCCTGTATGAGACGGTTCCCTTGAAATGTCAGTAGCCATACGTAAGGTTACCAATGTCAGCCAGGAAGTGGGACACCACGACAGTTACAGCTCTTACTTACAATAATAATAATAATAGAGAAACCTTCAGACTCTGTGGAGAAGCAACTATAAATTTGATTCCAGAAGGAGAGAGAAAAGACAGTACAGACCTTAGCAGAGCAGAGAGGAAAAAGTGCTGCTTCAGCAAAGCAGCTCTTGAGCCAGAAGCAAACCTTTGTATTTAGCATATGTAGAAAAGATTAACTCTTTAGATTTTAGGAGAATCCCTCAAGCTGAAAAAGAGAACAACCTGTTTGAAATGCCTTCTGGCATCACAGAGTTAAAGCAGAAACCAGAGTGGCAATCTAGAGGAAGGGAAAACATGGAGGGAAAAGGAGAATACACCAACATCGCATCCAATTCCACCTTCTTAAGTTACCGAGCGTTTGATGTCAGCATCTGACTTCATAGGTGCATGACTTCTGAAACACTATCAAATACCTAAATGCTTATCCATCCAACAAGGGACTGTGATCCATGGAAACTCCTTTCCCAGGATCTTTGTAAGGACACCACCACTGGCTGTTCTTTTGCACTCTGCAGCTGTTTCTCCCTGTGATCCTCAAAGCACCACAGAGTGCCAAGTTCTGATAAGAAGCATCGGCCTAGGTCTAACAATTCCCAAAGCAGAACAATTAAAAGGACAATTAACTATGAACTTCAGCTTATATTCACAGGATGAAACAATGCACTTCTCTACAAATAGCCTGGCAGCAGTACCTTCAGAACCAGAAAAGATCCTGGAGAAAGAGGGAAAGTCAAGTCAGCTTCTCTTTCCTTGGAGAGGACAGGAACTTGCACTAGGATCAATGTTTCTGACCACTTGATCTCCACCTCCATTCCCCAAGAGAAAGCAAGAGCTGATAGTAAGACCACCTCCAAACACTCTTCCCTCACTGCTGGAGGGCCAAACATAAGGACAGTGCAAATGGTGGTTTGCACCAGCTGCTGCCTCATCAGTTAACTTAAAGCAGGTAGGCAGCTTAGGACAGCACTGACAGCCAGGGAGAGCTGAATTAACAGCACTTGGCAAATCCTCCCTCTCCCAGCCCCACAGACAAATCTGCTCAGGCTCTGTTGGGCCTTACAGCTTGGAAATGATCCCAGCTCTAAATAAGCTCCTCTCTATCATACTGTGAGCTCAGCTAAGAGAAGGAGACATCTAAATGCAGGTGCAATTAAGGGTTCATTAACATGCAATATCATAGAATCATAGAATGGTTTAGG
>WAAF01016643.1:1213103-1224707 GCA_013400475.1 Tricholaema leucomelas | reverse complement strand
AATTAGCCAACTTTCTTGGGCTCCTTTACCTGCTGGAGCCTTAGCTCATGGGATTTCTGCAAGCATGTCCCTGAAAAGCACAAAGTTAGTTCTGCAGAAGTCCAGGGTTGCAATCCTACTTGTTGCTCTGATTCTACCCTGTAGAATACTAAACTCCACCATGTCATGATCACTGTCCCCAAGGCTGTTCCCAACCTTAATGTTCTCAACCCGTCCCTCTTTATTAGTTAATACAAGGTCCAGCAGTGCACCTCTCCTTGTTGGTTCCTCCACTGCCTGCATCAAGAAGTTATCGTTGATACACTGCAAGAGCCTTTTGGACTGGCTGTGCCTGGCTGTGTGATCTTCCCAGCAAATACCAGGGTGATTGAAGTCACCCATGAGTACCAAGGAGTTAGCTCTAGAGGCTACCTCCAGCTGTCTGTGGAAGGCCTTATCTACATCTTCCTCTTGGTCTGATGGTCCATAGTAGATGCCTACAACAATTTCATCTCCTTTTCCACATCCCCTAATTCTTACCCACAAGCTTTCAACCTATTCTGTCTCCTGCCTTGGATAGAACTCAGCACGTTTCAGCTGCTCTCACACATAGAAAGCAATTCCTCCACCTCGTCTTGCTGGTCTATCCTTCCTGAACAGTACATAGCCATCCATGACAACATTCCAGTCATGGGAGCTGTCCCACCATGTTTCAGTGATGGCAATTTTATCATAGTCATTCAGCCTAACACAGATCTCCAGCTCCTCCTGCTTATTCCCCATGCTCTGTGCATTGGTGTATAAGCATTTCAGGGAGGGAGTTAGTCCATTAGCTTCCACTCTTGCAGCCCTGTCATTCCCTGCCCCTTCCATGGCCCTCAACCAGCTTTGCATGTGCTGATTCCTCATTGCTTGATCCCTGTGGTCCATCTCTGCAAGATTTAAAGAGTTCTTGTGAGTCCCCAGTGTGTTGCAGGGTAACAGGCTGAAGGCTCTTGTTAGCCTCCCTCCCTGATATGCCATATCTTACCTCTTCTCCAGCACATAAAGCATTGTTACCTACCTCCCCTGAGCTACCAGTGAAGCTGACAAATGGCCCCACAGTTGTCTCAGGCTTGCTTGTAGTAAGCCTGGCTTCCACACTCCCCACCTTCCAACCTAGTTTAAAGCATGATTAATGATCCTAGCCAACCCCTGCAATATAAACCTCCTTCCCTTTGGAGATAGGTGCACCCCATCTGCTGCCAGCAGATCTGGTGTCACGTGGGGGGACCCATGGTCAAAGAAGCCAAAATCCTGACAGAGGCACCAATCTCAAAGCCAAGAGTTTAGAAGGTGAGTCCTCCTCATTCTCTCTAGGTTTGTCCCTTCAACGGGGAGGATAGAAGAGAATATTACCTGGGCTCCCACTCCCTTGAACACTTGACCCAAGGCCCTGAAGTCTCTCTTCATAGCCTTTATTTTTTTTCTCCCAAGGTCATCGTAGCCTATCTGGAAGGTTAACAATGGGTAGTAATCTGTGGGTCATACCAAGGAGGGAAGCCTTCTTATCACGTCCTTGACCTGGGCCCCTGGTGGACAGCAGACCTCCCTTTGGAGTGAGTCAGTTCTGCATATTGGGCCTTCTGCTTCTTTCAAAAGAGAGCCCTATGACAATAACTCTTCTATTTTTTTTTTGATGCAAGATGTTTCTCTGGTGGGCTTAAGGTGTCTTTCTGTGATACAGAAACACAACACCCCTCCCAGAAATCAGAGTTCCCAGGAGAGGCTCCCAACCACCCTTCCACCCTCTTTCCACCCCTCTACCTCATCCCAGAGTTTGCCTTACATGCAAGGATCAGCAAGAGGGGTTAGAAAACAGAAGGATTAGTTACACAGAAGCAGCAGCTCAGGGACAGACACCTAGATATGACAGAGACCCACTTTCTTATCTATGTTTATGTTCTTTTTCTACATCTCAGCAAGCCTATGAGTGAAGTAGACATCACCATTGTTTCCTTTTCACAACCTATAATCTAATTCTTCTCACTAGAATATTCCAGTTAGCCTCAAACTAGCACATGTATATTTTCCATCTAAGTTCCTTAATAATAATGCCTGACATGTTAGAAGCTGCTTGGGAAAAAAAATAGATACAAACCAGTCTAATTTTTATTAAATTTATTTTGTAAGGAAACTATTTTCCCACTAGCTGCAGAAATGAATGTCACATTCTATTGTGCAACTTGCAATTTCCACTGGTTTGGAGAGAGCGGCCCTGAATTTTCAGAGATTTCTTCACAATCTCTATATTTAGATCCTTGAGCTTCGTCCTAGGGCATGTGGGTATATGAACCAGGATTTGTATTATTTGAGGTAGCAATTTTGGCCATGCAGTGATCTTGCTTCTTCTTTGATTTATTTGCTGGTTGTGTTTTCCTGGCAAACACAGAAGGGCAGGAGAAATTTTGGGGCAGTTCTTTTCTTTTCAAAACGTAGTGGCTGTCAGGGCTGTACACAGAGGCTTGGGATGTGCACAGGGGAGTAGAGAGCAAGTGAGAAGTGGCAAAAATAAATGGAGTTTGTTCCATGGTTCCCCAGTTTGTTTGTTTGTTTAGTGTTTTGATTTATTTGAAAGGAGCTTATTCCATGACTGAATAAAGGGATTTATTCCATGTTTAGTATATTCACATTAAGTGGATGTGACTGTTTACTGAGTTTATACACATGGATACTGTCTAGAAAACAGCAACTATAAGAACAGGCAAACCTCTTAGAGTAATACAATAGTCAAGGCTGCATAAACCCAGTTAGAGAACTCAGAATTGTTTGGAATAATGCAATTAGTAATCAGACAGTCTTGCACATCATGAATGGCTTATAGTCCTGCTTTTTCAATCTAATCTTGAATGAGCTGAAGGACACAGTTTTACAAGCACATAAACTATGGGTAGATAGGTCATTTCAAATTTCAGAAAAAAAGCAGGCAGCTGAGCTAAAGGTATTGAGGGATGTAACGAGTCAGGCTTTCCCAAACGCAAAGCTGTACAGAACTCACCCTGCAGTGCGGCCTGAAGAAACGCAAGAGGGGGAGGTGATGGCACAGCAGGCCAGGGAATTCACTATATACCTTTACTACAGTGACTGACCCCATTTGGGAACAAATCTGTGTCTCAGCACCCTGACCAATATCTTGATCATCCTCACTGAGGCTGTAAAAAATCATTTCACTTCAGTATAGATTGACTTCTACAAAACCAGAACTTTTCTCCATAGTTCAATGAGATGATGATATTGCTGCTAGAATTGATAGGCTGCAGTAAAAACTGTGGACAAGACACTGCAGGATTTTGTTGGGAAGCTATTGGGTAATAGGTTTGGTAGTGAGCTTTTGAAATTTGTCCACATGAGCAGAATACTTAATGTCTCACTGAAATTTTGTGAGTTTAACTCAAAAATTGTGCCTAACCTGATCATACATGACTGAAAATCTCAGTGTGACCTGTATAGATCTAAGAGGTATTCCTGTATACCTCTTAGAAAAACAGCCTTTCCCCACCTTCTGCTCCTTTTTCCCTTCTGTAAAATGGAGGTAGCAGGTCTTTCTCCTCTTGGAGGGGAATGTGAGAAGGCTAAATATGGGAAGAGTACTATGACTTTGGGGCTGCAGATTCTCTGAGGAGAAATGATACCTTGAAGCAGTTCAATGTGTGCCACTAATAATTAATTTCTGCAATTTAGAGTGTGCTTTCTGGAATGCCGCAGAGGGAGCACTGGAGAAAACAAGGGCCTGGGAATGGCCAGAGGATGTTCTCTTAAGACCCCTCCCAGTCAGTAAATGTACTACACAAGCAAACAAGCAACTAAATAAAATTTACAGGGTGGTGGTTGAACTGAGTCCTGTGCTCATCAGAGCATCTCTGGAAACTGGGCAGATCTGGGAATAAGGGATGTAGTTGAAAGCAACTTGCAAATACCTTTACTCCAGGTGCATCAGCTGATCACTTGTGACAAGCACATGGCAGAGGGCAGGCACAAAGCTTTACTATTACTCTCTGTAGTTCTGTCTAGTTTTAAGAGGGTATTTGAAAACTGGAATGATAATGACCTGAGAAAACATGACTTTACACCAGAAAATAATATTGCAAGCATTCATTGTCAAAGGCATACTGGCAAAGAAGTGTTAGAGAACAAGAATGCCTGATGATGCAATGTTTTTCATCCTGCAACTGAGTACAGAAAACCTTTTCATATGCCCTAAATCTGCAACTACAATAAAGCCTTCATACAGACAATCTGCTTAAACAGAACGTCACGCTTGCCTTTATTTTATTTTAATTGCAAAACATTATCCAGTTTCAGTACTAAAATATGCACTTCTTATGGCAATATGCGTAACTTTATATTATCCTCCATTTTTCTTGACGTCAGTATCTCTGCAGTGATGAAATTATAAGCTTCTGAAGCAGACCATCTATGACGCAGCCATTTCTCTTTTGTGTGGGGGAACACCCTCACCTCATTGTCTTTCTAAGACTTACATAATGAAAAAATCCTTCTTTGCTTCAAATCTTCTGATTGGAATAGTTAGCATCCCTCTCTCTACATCATTTAAACATGTGAGTCTGTACCAACAAAACCAGTAGGAATTTTGCCACTGTCTTTAAGGGATGATTGAGCCATGGGATTCCAGATATTTGAGATTACTATTGGCATTAACCTAGTATTTAGCTCCAAACAATAGCAGTGCCTAACTCTTAGTGCTATTACTTGAAGGTTTTGCAGGGACTTATAAGTGGAGGTCAGCATGATCATCCCTGTTTCCAAGTTGGAAAAACTGGGGCACAAAGGAAACTTGTATTACTGGGAAAAGAAATGAAGTCTTATGAATGTTAGTTTACTGCCCAATGAGTCTCCATGACCTGACAATCAGTGACTACTCATAGTGCAGGTTATTCATTAAATGTACACAAATGGTGGCAGTGCCTGAGAATCTGTTTGGTGATGACTTGTTCTCCAGGCTGTACAGAGGTATTACGGCATTTTGTTTTTTCTCTTACTGATAAAAGCTGTGGGTCAAATACTGGATTTTGAAATTGGCAAGTCTCTAGCTTTAAGGGGAAGACAGTTAAAAAAAGCATTACCATAATAGCCCCCCCTTTTCCCTATTTCCCCAGCAATTGTATTACAAATTATAGGAATTTGTCTTAGAATGTAAAAGTTGCACAGCTACATGACTGATCACTGCAGCCTGTATTTGCAGATATAACATTGTTAGGAGCAACTGTTATCATTCACCAGCAATGAGACCTTCTGAAAGTGTAGAGAACACTGAGTCTGCATTGTATTTCCTGATAAATTCCAATTTTCCTGACACTTTGATGGAAAAAAAGCTGAAATTTGATGAATGAAATTGAGACTCACTGTGGAACAGAGCAACAGCTTTGAAGAGCTGCCAGATTTCAGCAGAGGTGAATAAAAAAGAAATAGACATTTCTGAACAAACTGTCTTTCCCCTCTTCAAAAACAGATCACCATCTTATAAATTATTTTCTCTGATGAGAATCTATTCTTCATGGAACAGGAGAGAGGCTACACAGCAGAGACAACTGATAGATGTTAGAAGACAAACCACACTATTAAGTAATATTTTAAAGAAGGGTCACACATCATATTCACACAGATGCCAACAGGAAGCACAGTTCAGGAACAGAAAAGCTTTCAGATAATCTCCACCCATTACAAGGCCAAAACCTCAACATATCACTAACACATCTTAATTCAATTTCAGAAGTCACCCATCTCACATTTGGTGCCGCACTATGTATGTGTTCCATACTTCAGTGAAGATTTTTTATCAAGAGGCTTGTTCACTGAAATGTGCAAGATCTGAAAGAGACCTCACCGCTATAGTATTTCACTTCTCACTTATCATGGGGACAGTGGTCTAAAATGGGAATTTTCAAACATGCTCAACATTGATCTAACTGGTCTGATGAAATGGGTGGTAAAAGGGTTGACTCTCAATATACACAGTGAAATGCAAATATTTCTGCAGGCCTGTGTCTCTAACTAGACCAAAAATTAGTTTTCTTATAATTGGAGACCCGGATCTTCCAGCTGAGGTCTGTCTGCCTATAGCAATGGCAATTTTAGTAGGTTGGAAAAAAAGACACCAGGGGAAAAAATACATGTGGCAGTGTATAAATGTGATTTCAGATAGTATTTGTAAAAGGAAAATGCTGAGGAGAAAAGATTTTCTTCTTTCTGTTGTAAAGTCTTGTGCTTATTTGGATATCTTTTAATCATTTTATTAACAAACCCCAACAATATCTGACATTGAGATCTATCAGCTATGTTTGGGTCCTGAAAAGGAACACCTGGATGTGAAAACTTTAGCAGCAGGTGCCACTGGCTGAGTATTTACTGACTCAATAACTCTCAAGAAAAGAAAACCCAAACATCAACAACAAAACAAACAAACAACCCCTCAAAAAAAAAACCCCACACAAAAAAACAAAATAACAAAACCCCAAACAAAACCATCAAAAAGCCCCATCCCCCCCAAAAAAAACAAACAACTCCACCAAAACCCCAAAACAAAACCAAATTAAAAACAAACAAATGAAATCAAACAACACCCAAGGGGAAAAAAATAGTGCATCTGGGAAAGAAGAAATTAATGAGTCCAGTCAACTATACAAAACCGAGGAGCAGGGAAATGAAGCTTCACAAAGGAGATTAGATTTCCTAAACTCCCACTTCTATACTAGATCTTTTCAGCATAAATGGTGGTTCCTCTTTCTGGCAGGAGTTTAGCTGAAGAACAGACTTGATCTGAAAAGTAGCTCTGTAAAACGAAATCACATTGTGGGAGCACACCATGGTGGGGCAGGATCTGTAGCTGCTGTGGTGGCTCAACTTTGCTTGCATAGAGTTTGTGAGGAATTGCAGCACCAGGGAATGCAGCTGGCCAAGATTCAGTTTCTTTATCTCAGGTGTGCTGCTGCACAGCTGTAGGGAAGGGGACAAGGGTATTACGTCTGTTGCAAAGGCTTATTTTGGGAACTGGAGTCTGTGTGGGGATGTCCTGGCATGTTTGCTCTCCACAAACCAAGTAATGCATTTGTTATAACTAAATAGACCTTTCTCTAATGTTCCCTATCATGATGATGTTTCTCAGCTTGTGAATTCAGCTGCATGGCTAAGGTTCGAGAGTTGAGGGATCATGTTGTTAAGTGCATGCTGAGAAGGCGGAGTTACTGTTCCAGCAAATCCTGACCTGAGAGATGACAAACTGGAAAAGGAGTATGTTCAGCAGGCCAAGGGAGGTTCTCTTGCCCCTCTACACTGCCCTAGTGGGACCACATCTGGAGTATTGTGTCCAGTTCTGGGCTTCCCAGTTCAAGAGGGTCAGAGGTAGACTAGAGAGTGTCCAACAGAGGCTACAAGGATGATGAAGAGACTGGAACATCTGTCTGATGAGAAAAGGCTGAGACCTGAGGCTGTTTAGCCTGGAGAAAAGAAGACTGAAAGGTGAACCAATCAATGTCTATAAATGTCTGAGGCGTAGGTGTCAAGGTCTCTTTTCAGTGATGTCCTGTGATAGGACAAGGAGCAATGGACACAAACTGGAACCCAGGAAGTACCACCTCAACATAAGGAAAAACTTCTTTACTGTGAAGGTGTCAGAGCCCTGGAACAGGCTATCCAAAGAGGTTGTGGAGTCTCCTTCTCCAGAGATTTTCAAGGTCTGTTTAGGCATGTTCCTGTGTGACCTGTCCTAGGTGATCCTGCTTTGGCAGGGGGGTTGGACACAATTTCTGAAGGTCCCTTCCAACCCCTACCATTCTATGATCCTATGAAATGTTTTCTTTTATGGCCCAGAGAACAAAAGACTATGAAAACCTATTTATACAGACTCATAGAATCATTAAGGTTGGAATAGATCTTTAAGGTCGTCAAGCCCAGCCATTAACCTAACACTGCCAAGTTCACCACTAAACCACATTCCTAAATGCCATATCTACACATCTTTTAAATACCTCTAGAGATGGTCACTCCACCAATTTCCTGGGTAGCCTGTTCCAATGCTTGACAACCCTTTCAGTGAAGAAAATTTTCCTAATGTCCAGCCTAAACCTCTCCCCTGGTACAACTTGAGGCCATTTCTTCTTGTCCTGTTGCTTATTACATGGAAGAAGAGACTGACAGTCACCTGGCTCCAACCTTCTTTCAGGGAGTTTTAGAGTGGTCTCCTTTGGCCTCCTTTTTCTCCATCCTGAACCCCAGCTGCCTCAGCCACTCCTCACAGGACTTGTTCTCTAGACCCTTCACCAGTGAAGGGCAAAGCTACAAAAGCCTCTTGATATCAGCTCAGAGTATCTGCAGGCCTTCAGAACAACCACAAACACATTTTTTCCTTACAAGGATCATCATCCTAATATAGAAGGCTCCTGGAGATAACATGAACCTGAGCATACAGTACAGCCTATGCTCCAGGCACAAGAGTAAGTGTTGAGGCAAGAAATGACTTTTTCCTGGCATGACCCACTATAGATTGAACTGGAATGGCAATTAGAAGTTGAAGTGCTCATTTAATGTCAGTGATGTGTAAACTACGTTGCCATTGTTATTTTAGTGTTGCTTTACATAATTGGCATACCCTGAAGTCACAATGCACGCACCTTCAGTTCATGCTAAAGACTTGCAGGAAGTCATAAAATGAAGCACTATCTGTGCAACGGAAAAGTAACAAAACTTTTGAAAGATTTAATCTCTGTGTTACTTCTCCTGCTGTATGCACAGTGGCGAGAAAAAAAACCAGGTTAACAAGTGTTGGGAGCTTTTGGTATGAAGGAGATTTTCCAGCTGTTTAATTATGCTGGTGTGGTCCTAACATGGAACAAAACTCCCTGTACGAGCACCTTATCCTGCAGCTATGTTTTGTTGGTGTAGATGGAAGTCACTCTAACATGATAGGAAAGTCAAGAGAAGTCAAGAAGCCCAAATGTGCTGAATTCCTGCCTGAAATCAGTGGGTTTCCTTTGCTAAAAAGTTGTTAGATGGAGGGAAAAGGCCACTCCCAATGGAGGATCTGGTAGTGGAGCTCTCTCCGTTGTTACTGCTTTAAATCTTTCTCCACAGTAGCTCAAGGTGTCAAAAGCTGTCTATGTCTTTTGCAAATTAAGCCCTTGAGAGGTATTGCCCCATGTGCGGCAATCACTTTGCCGGGATGGAGCCTTGGGCTAACACCGGGACCCCGGCTAATGACTATGCTGATGACTTTGGCTTTGGTGAGGACCCTAAACTGCTAGATACTACATACCGCAGAGTCCAAGTAGCCGAGCAAGAGAAGGGACAAAGGATTCGTCCCTAGCCCCGAGTTGCTAAATCTTATTGGGATTAAAAGATTTGCCACTAGGACATGGCCAGAATTGGGAATGCTAACTCCCTGAGTGTGGACCTGCCTTCTTCACCCCTGCCACCTCTGTCACTCTCCGTGCTTGTACGCAGCCGAACAGGGACTGCAAACTAGGGGAGCGCCAGCGTGAGCACTATTCGCGTAGGGAGCGCCACTGGGCCCTGGGGCAGGTGCCAGGCAGAGGCTGGGGCCCGCGGGCTGCTTCGCGATGGGGTTGCCGTGTCGGGACTGGAGATCCGCCGCATTTCCACCACTGGAGGGCAGCCACATCTTAAAAACAAAACAAAACAAAACAAAATAACCCACAAAAAACCCAAACCAAAACAAAAAAAAACCAAAAACCAACACAACGCAAGCAGTCCGCCGTGCGCACTGCTGGGGCTAAGCCCGCCGGCGGCTGCACCACAGCAGCCCTCCGAGAGGAGACTCCTCCTGAGTCTCCATGCTTCTCTTTCGGGGAGGCGAGGAAATCCTCCCGATTTCCAGCCCGGGCTCAAGCAACAGACTCCCGCGCACTGGTAGAAAAATTAATAAATAAATTAATTTTAAAAAACCCAACCCAACTCTTTGTAAAGCACCGGGATTCTCTCGGTACCTTATGTGACCTTCACACTTTACCACCTCGACAGCCCGGGGCACAGCGTTAATCCGATTTGTGGCGGCGCAGCACAGCGCTCGGGGGCCGCACAACGGGTCATTGTTCGGTCCAGTCCGGTCCAGTCGGGCTCCGGGCGGCCGTGTTTGGAGCGGGACGCTGGACCAGGCCGGTGGTGCTTCCCAAATCAGCTCAGAAGGATCCCTTAAGGGGACGGGACGGCCGCCCTTGTCCCGCGACCCGGGCGGGAGCGGGCGAGGGAGGGAACGGGCGAAGGAAGAGGGAGGGAAGGAAGGGAGGGAGGCGGCGTCTCCTTTAAAAGCCGGTGCGGGGCCGCAGCCCGCTCCCACAGGGCGGCTGTGATTGGCGCGGGCCCGCGAGCCTCCGGGGTCGTGACATCGCCGAGCAACAAAAAGGCCCGGCGGCGGCCCAGCCACCCCCGGCAATGGTGCGGTGCTGTACGAGCGGCGAGCGGACCGGCGGGGCAGCGGGAGCGGGCCCCTAGCGCGGCTGCTCCACGCGGGACGGCGGCAGCAGCCTGCTCCCCACCCTTCTTGATTTTTTTTTTCTCCTCCTCATTTTCTCCTCCCTCCTTTCTTCTTTCTTTTTAAGGGAGTGGAGGAAAGTCAAGCTTCATCTGAATGTTACTGCGGGAGTCTCAGTAAATTGTCCGTCTGTCTGATGCGGGTGATGCACAGGACATTTTTAAAAGCGAGCCTCCTGACTCCGTAGGCATAGGTACCCATTCACGGGCAGGCACACGAACACACACGCGAGGAGAAAGAAGAAGAAGCAACAACTTTTTTGATCGCTGCTTTTAAAGGGGAGAAGCCCTTCCCTGACCGGGACTTGTCTTCTGCCTCCTCAACCAGCTGCTAAAAGTATGTTTCTGAGGCGGACTGTACTTCAGGGAACTTCTGTTTTCTGCTCGGCAGCTGTAGGGGAACAGCAGCGAACTCTGGAGTAACACCAAGTGATGCGGGAAAAACACCCCGAGAGCAGAAAACCCTCTTGCAGACACAACCCCCGCTGCTGCACACAGGTATAACTCCGGCTCCGCTGAAAGCCTTCTCCACAGGATGACTCCGTGGGCCACGGCAGAGGTGCTAGCGCTCTGGAAGAGAGAGGGGGGACGGGACACTAATCATTACAATTCTAATGATAATAATAATAATAATCCAGCGCAGAGTTTCACGGGGCAGAATACCATCCTGTGGGTTTGGCTAAGGACGTAACAGGATTTGTGTTTTTCTCCTTCCCCTTCTTCCACCCCACCGAGGGGAAAATAGCTATCCTTTGCTCTCCGTTTGGAGAAGCTGCAGTCCCGGCGCGGAGCTGCGGCACGGGGGAAGCCGAGCCGTCTCCAAACTCCCGCGGCTGGGAGGGGGAAGTACGGGAGTCGGGACGGGAGCACAGCGGGGGAGATCGTTTAGCGCGTCGGCTGGGGCGGCCGTCCCTTTCCCTTCCCCGCGGAGCGGGCGGCGGCGGGAGGCCCGGTCCAGGCAAGGCGGGAGGGCGCACACCTGCGGCCCGACCCCGCTGGTGCTCCGGCTGCACTGACAGCGGCCGCCCCCTCCTCCCCTTCACCTCCGCGCTTCTTTGTTGCGGATCAGCCCCGCTTCGCTCC
>WAAF01016643.1:1102232-1212670 GCA_013400475.1 Tricholaema leucomelas | reverse complement strand
GGGGGGGCCGGCAACGGGCGCTGCGGTTCGTGGGGCTACCAGCAGCAGGATGGGCTGAGGGAGCCGAGGAGAAAGGGGAGGGCCGAGGGAGGAGCGTCGGGGAGGATTCCGCCCCGGGAGCGCGTAAATTCGGCCGCCGGTAATGCAGTGCTTGCGGAGTACGCTTGGGCGGCCGGGTACTTCCATACGGGTGTGCTGTCGGTACTGCGGCTGGAGGACCAGGGCTTGTGCAGCGAAGAGGCTTGCTCTGCGAACCTCTTTGCTCCCTCCGTCCGACGGGAGGCTCCCGTTTTATTTACTTTTGCTGCTAAACCNACAGCAGCGAACTCTGGAGTAACACCAAGTGATGCGGGAAAAACACCCCGAGAGCAGAAAACCCTCTTGCAGACACAACCCCCGCTGCTGCACACAGGTATAACTCCGGCTCCGCTGAAAGCCTTCTCCACAGGATGACTCCGTGGGCCACGGCAGAGGTGCTAGCGCTCTGGAAGAGAGAGGGGGGACGGGACACTAATCATTACAATTCTAATGATAATAATAATAATAATAATCCAGCGCAGAGTTTCACGGGGCAGAATACCATCCTGTGGGTTTGGCTAAGGACGTAACAGGATTTGTGTTTTATTCCTTCCCCTTCTTCCACCCCACCGACGGGAAAATAGCTATCCTTTGCTCTCCGTTTGGAGAAGCTGCAGTCCCGGCGCGGAGCTGCGGCACGGGGGAAGCCGAGCCGTCTCCAAACTCCCGCGGCTGGGAGGGGGAAGTACGGGAGTCGGGACGGGAGCACAGCGGGGGAGATCGTTTAGCGCGTCGGCTGGGGCGGCCGTCCCTTTCCCTTCCCCGCGGAGCGGGCGGCGGCGGGAGGCCCGGTCCAGGCAAGGCGGGAGGGCGCACACCTGCGGCCCGACCCCGCTGGTGCTCCGGCTGCACTGACAGCGGCCGCCCCCTCCTCCCCTTCACCTCCGCGCTTCTTTGTTGCGGATCAGCCCCGCTTCGCTCCCCCGCCCCGTCCCGCCTCGCTCCCTTTGATCTTCTGCCACGGGGATTTTCGTGCCTAGCTCCGCCGCCGAGCACCTGAAGCGGCCCGACGGGGCCCCACGAGGGGCTCTCTCGCGCCCACCCGCCGGGTGGCGGCCGGGTCCTCGCGCACCATGGCCCGCGCCTCGCCCCGCGGGGGTCAGGCTGGGCGTCGGGGTGGGACCCACCTGCGGACCGTCCCCGTCCACCCTCCCCCCACTGCGGCGCGCTCTCCCGGCGCGGTGTCCGCGCTGACTGGCTCCTATCGCCTCCTCCTCCGCGCAGGTTGATCATGGTTGCCGTGACCCGCTCTCTCCTGGCGCTGCTGCTCTGCCAGGTGCTGTTGGGCGGCGCGGCCGGCCTCATGCCGGAGGTGGGCCGGCGGCGCTTCATCGAGCCGGGCCGCGCCGCCTCGGCCGCGCAGCGTCCCGAGGACCTCCTCAGCGAATTCGAGCTGCGCCTGCTCCACATGTTCGGGCTGAAGCGGCGGCCCAGCCCCGGCAAGGACGTCGTCATCCCTCCCTACATGCTGGACCTCTACCGTCTGCACGCGGGCCAACAACTAGGGCAGCCGTCGGCGCTCGGCTACCCGCTGGAAAGGGCCACCAGCCGCGCCAACACCGTCCGCAGCTTCCACCACGAAGGTAGGGGCGGGGGCTGGGGGCGCGGGGCCTGGNACTTCCATACGGGTGTGCTGTCGGTACTGCGGCTGGAGGACCAGGGCTTGTGCAGCGAAGAGGCTTGCTCTGCGAACCTCTTTGCTCCCTCCGTCCGACGGGAGGCTCCCGTTTTATTTACTTTTGCTGCTAAACCAAGGCGGCTCTGCGTTAAACATTCTCGCAAATAGTTTTTCTGTTGTGAGGCTAAAGAGCAGGAAAGCCTTCCTAATGCGCGGCTGAGCCGGCGCCGCTGCGGAGGTTTCTAATCCTTATCTAATCTCCGTGAGAGATCAATTAAATAATCAATGGTGTCCACCTCAAGAGCTCCCTCGCTCCACTGTCGAGGGGCGATTTAGGACGCATCCATGCTATACCTCCCGAGTCACTGGTGCCTAGGCTGGTAAAAGTCTTGTGGCCGAGTTTCGGCTCTCGCCTTCGGGTAACCTGGCCAAACGCAGAGCGAGATATCCAGCAGCACCTCAGGGTAGTGGGCAGTGAGCCCTCAGGGACACGCCCTCACAGAGCAACTGGGTGCATTTTCTAGCTTATGTAGTAAAAATAGACACTGCGGCGCTAGCCGTGCCACGGGTAGGCCCTTGGAGCTGGTGGGGCGCATATTGTTCGCATGCTCTTTGGAAAACGTTTCCTCGGGGGGTTGTAAGTATTCCAGGCTCCTACTCTCTAATGCTGGTGTGCAGTGGCCTCGATGGAAAACTAATGAAAATGCAGGTTTCACATGCTTATCATGTAAAACTCACTCGAGGAAAGAAATTCATTAGTATTTAGAGTTCTGATGGATAAAGGAGGTAGTCTTGGAGAAGTGGATGTGCTGTTTTCTGGGAAGCCTTATTGTAAGAATGGAGATGAATGATGAAACCTCTCATTGTCTGCATATCCCTACAAGGGAAGCAAACACCTAGTAGTGAGTGGGGAAAAGCCAGCACTTGGGTCATTTGCTTTAAACCCGGGTATGGTAGACAAAGAGCTGAGCGAGACAGGAGCCTAGGGGGTGACATTTGTAAGTGTCAAGCAAATGAGTTTGAAGTAGTTGTACTGTTACAGCGAAGACTGGTTTTAACATAAAAGCTATTCTGTAATTTTTGCAAAATTTAGAGCAATTGTGACTCAGTTTTTTCACTCCATGTTTGTGGCTTCTTGAAAAGCAAAACTTTATCTTGTTCAAAACGTCTGTTTGTTTACAAATATTGTTCTGGTCCTGAAATATCATAAAGCTGAGCCTTACCTCATAAGAAAAAAATCATAGTAGATTCAAAAGGGTATAGTTATGGCTTCCCCTTAGAAAGTGAACAGTTCTCCAGGATGCTTGGCACCAAAAGTAAACCCCATGGAGAGAGATTTGTTTTGGCACATAATTTTGGTTTCTTCAGTGTCTGTAGCAACAATGTACTTCTTAACAACCCTAGATACATTTTATTCCCTCCATTCCGTTTTGGCCATTCAGAATTAGAGATTTACAACATTTTGTGTTTTTTTTTTTTTCCTGAGACCTGAGATTCAGAAGTTACTTTTTTTTTTAAATTACCACTTTCTTATACGCTCCTTTTTAGCAGTTGAACCTTCCTATCATTCTGTATGACACTTAGGGATAAATACTAGAGTAGGCTTTGTAAAAGTGCTGTTGCACCATTGAGTTCACTGTCTCTACGGTCCAAGATTCCACATGTTAAGATTTATAACTTGCCTAAATTGTAGAGTGGTATTTTTCAGAATGAAGTTTTAAAGATTGAAGTTAGAGCCATATTCTTGGGAAAAAAAATAGTAAAGGAATAACTACCCTAAGTCCTTAACTAGGTTTAATGACTCTCTTCAGACTTCTACTAACTGTAGTGCTAGAGTTTTGTCATGAATATTCTTGAATACCAAAGTAATGCTGTGTGTTTCTTGCCACTTATTGTAACCACCTGGAAGGCAAAGAGCACCAGTATTCAACCAAAATGCATAAAAAATGAATGAAGCACTCAATTTCACACTATACATGCCTGCCTATGTAAACAGAGAGAAGGAAGATGGTATTTTCTGCCTGAAAGCCTTTCAGATCTTGTCAGATGTGTTAGCTGTCATTTGAAAGTTGCCAACAGCAGATTATCCAAGGGGTTTGGTTTCTTGTCTCCGTTCTTGATTTTTCCCCCCCCTTTCTTTTTTTCTTTTCCCTGTTTAATCAAATTAGAAGTTTTGGAAGAACTGCCAGAAACAAGTGGGAAAACAGCACGACGTTTCTTCTTTAATTTAACTTCCATCCCTAATGAGGAGTCTATCACCTCAGCTGAACTCCAGATTTTTCGGGAACAGGTGCACGGAGCCTTTGAGAACAGCAGCAGCTACCATCACCGTATTAATATTTATGAAATTATAAAGCCAGCCACAGCCACCTCTAAGGACCCTGTCACAAGACTTTTGGACACCAGGTTGGTGCATCATAATGCAAGTAAATGGGAAAGTTTTGATGTAACACCAGCTGTTTTGAGGTGGATTGCACATGGACAACCTAATCATGGGTTTGTGGTAGAGGTGGTTCACTTGGACAAAGAGAACAGTGCCTCCAAGAGGCATGTTAGGATTAGCAGGTCTTTACATCAGGATGAAGATAGCTGGTCTCAGCTCAGGCCATTATTAGTAACGTTTGGGCATGATGGCAAGGGACACCCGCTTCATAAAAGAGAAAAACGTCAAGCAAAACACAAACAGCGTAAACGCCACAAATACAGTTGCAAAAGGCATCCATTATACGTGGACTTCAATGATGTGGGGTGGAATGACTGGATTGTTGCCCCTCCCGGGTATAGTGCCTTTTACTGCCATGGGGAATGTCCTTTTCCGTTGGCAGATCACCTAAACTCAACAAACCATGCCATTGTTCAGACTTTGGTCAATTCAGTGAATTCCAAAATCCCCAAGGCTTGCTGTGTGCCGACAGAACTGAGTGCTATTTCTATGCTCTACCTTGATGAAAATGAAAAAGTTGTACTAAAGAACTACCAAGATATGGTTGTGGAGGGTTGTGGGTGTCGCTAACACAGCAAATACATTAGACAAATGCAAAAAAAAAAAAAAAAAAAAAAAAGAGCTGACACTTTAATATTTCCCAATGAAGACTTTATTTATGTAATGAAATGGAAAGAAAAGAAAACAACTATTTTGAAAATATATTTATGTCTACAAAAAGTTGGGAAAACAAATATTTTAATCAGAGAAATATTCCTTTAAAGATTTTAAATGTATTTTAGTTGTACATTTTATATGGGTTTAACCCCAGCACATGAAGTATAATGGTCAGATTCTTATTTTGTATTTATTTACTATTATAACCACTTTTTAGAAGAATAGCTAATTTGTATTTATATGTAATAAAAAAAAAAATATAGGGTTTGTACATAATTCTTCAAAATTGTAGGTGTTTCAATTGTGTGTATTTAAGTTGAAGAGAATACGTGGAAGGTTACTGTGGCAAAGTGCATAGCACATTTGCTTTCTGCTGTGCTACTGTTAAGGTCACAAGTTCAAGTCCAGAAAAAAAGTGGTTAATCCACTCCGCTGACTTTCAAGATTATTTTATTGTACAATTCTCAGGAATGCTGCAGGGTGGGCCGTCCAGTCCATGAGAACTGGCATCCTCTTTAGGTGGACCATTTGGATAAGAACCAGACGTTGCTGACATAGTATAAATACTGCTATTTCCAACTAATTTGCAGTGTGAATATAAGAGAGGCCAGTAGAAATCATGTGGGGGGTGGGGGAAGGCTGAATCTTTTCTAGACCTACAGAAAAATGAATGTTTGATGTTTCCTTTAAAAGTCCTTCCTTAAAGTCCTGGCCAAATACAAAATAATAAAAACTGAAATGTCTTTTTTTTGGTCATTATGTATGCTGAAGAGGAATACTTACCTTATTTGCACCCCCTCTTGCCTTTAACAGTTGGAAAAGCGTTGCATACTTCCTCACCTCAGATGAGAGCTCACTTCTGTGGAGTCTTGTAGTGAAATTAATCTTTAGTTTTTGCCCTGCATACAGCAAGCTGTTGTCATATGCAGCCTCCTGTCAAACCTCAGATGATGTTTTAGCTGTTTTCCAAATTAGCTTGCTTTCCTTTCCAGGGTTTTGGGAGAAAGCTCTGTTGTTTGTTTGTTTGTTTGTTTTTTATTTTTTTTTCCTCAAATGGTTGAATGTATTTCAGATAATAAATCCTAGAACTCTATTATTTATGGAAAGTCCAATCCATAAGAAGAAATGGTTTGCTTATTAAACCATCACAGGGATAACTTGTGCTTACATCTTACTTTTCAAATTCTGTGTCAGGGACAAAAACACAATTTGAAGCTGGCAAGCACAGCATTAAAGCTAATACTGTGCCTGTTGTGTGTTAGGAGCCTGCTATGGCAGTCAGATTAGTAGCTGTAGAACCTGGGATGAGCATGCAGGGGCTGAGTTGCATGTTTTCTGAGAATTGTGCTGAAATAGCGGAGTGGGAAAGTAACTTGATTGGGCGTCTTGATGATCTGCTGCAAAGTGCACTGAAGCTGGGAATAGAAAGAAACCACGTTAGACTGCCAGTGATGAGTTCCTGCCTATTTCAGGTGCTCTGCACTCTGTTTTGTGGATATACAGTGACTGCTGATTCCTCCAGAGATGTCAGAGTTCCCTTACACTCTGTCCTGGATCTGGTTTTGGATTTGGTGAACTGAGGCGACACTTCCTAAAGCCATGTGTGCACTTGGCTGATTAGAGACCTCTTGAAGTCAGCTCTGGGAATCTCTGATTTAAGTCTTCTACTAGCCTAACTTTTTATTAATAGAAACCTCCTGTTTCTCATGGCCCTCCCCAAACTCTTCCTTTTTTCCCCGGAACTGTCTGGGTTACGCGAAGGCACCAAATAGGTTTGTTGATCAGAACGGCTAACTCCATGGTGGCTTACAGATTTTTTCTTGCAAAGAACAGTCCACTATGGCTAATCATCACATAAAGCATTGCATACAGAGGATAGGAGAGAGAAAGTGATTTCCTTATAGGCTCCTTCAGTTTTTCTCTTATGAGTTTGAACTATCTTAGGCTAGCTGTAAGTTTCTGTGGCAAGAGAAAAAAGTATATATTTTTCTACCAGCAGTATTTTTAGTAGTTAGTAGAGAGCATTCCACCACTCTGTTTTTGAGAGGCAGCTGCTGTTACTGGTCATCCTGACACTACATAGCAGTGGACAACCTCTGCTTTTTTCAAAAGATGAGGGCATTTTTGTTGGGTAAGGTTTTTAGTGAGGAGCCTCATACATGTAGACATTTAGTTTGCTTTTTGCTTGTTGTCAGCTTTAGCAATGATGAGTGAGTTTGTTGCTTTGGGAAAGTTGTCAGTTGCAGGATGTGCCACAGTGAAGGGGCTTCAAAACTTCCTTGACTGCAATGTGTAATTGTGCTAGTTGAGTTGAAGCAGTGCTAGTGTACTTTATAACCTGAGCTTGCAAAAGCTGGATGTGAAGTGCTGAATAATTGAAGGCTGCACCATTTCTATGAGCAGGAAAGGTATGATTCCAAACCTGCTGAAGTCAGGGAAGACCCCATGGCACTTCTGAGCAGATCCTAAACTCCAGTCTTGCAAGGCTTAAGTTGTACAGCTCCTAACTCTTAGTGTGTAACTAGACTGAAGGAGGCTTTCTGCAGAGTGGTGACTGCTTCACTCTAAGGCATTACTAGATGTAAATGCTAATCTTGTTTCACAAAAAATGGCTGCAGCACTTGTCTGTGCATGAGCAGTAGCTGGCTCATGGCGTGGTGCTGCGTTCCATGTAGAGGCAAACCTCTTGTTGCTTGACAAAGAATTGTATCCTTTGTAAAGTACACTGAAGCTGATGTGTAATTGTAACCTATTAAGACCCACTCTTGTAAGCATTTATGTACCTGCTTAGCATTAGTCGCAGAAACAGCAGTTCCATACTAATTTTGAGAAGGAAATATGCATATGTCAAGCTCAGCATGTTAATGAATTTCAGCAGAATTGATTTTGTAATGTATCTTTAAATCCTTAACCTTTCTCTAGATTGGAGATGTGAGATTGCTGTACAGAAGAGTTTGTTTAGGACTTAAAAGAAACCAAACTTTCATTTATTAGTAGAAAAAAAATCTCCTAGAGATCAGTTTGATTCCTTAAATCTGCTAGATAGAGTTGGTGATCAGACAGCTTTCTGACATCGAAGTCTAGTAGTCACTACTAAATGACCCTGAATATGGAAAGTATGCTGTTACTCCAGTACTTATTTCTTTAGTACTTATTAGTGTTATAGTATACAAGAAGAAGTATATTTTTTTCCCTCTTAAGAGAAGAAAATTTAGAAGACCTGGAAGGCAGAACTGGCTTAGTTACTTTGTAGTCTGTTTCCCCTAAACGTATTGCTTCTAGGCACTTAAATGATCTATATAGGCAGAGATTGTGATAGATAATATCACCCTTTGTGCATTTCAGATAAGCATCTCTCTAAACACAAATGTGATCAGCATCTCTCCTTGTCCTTTTGAGACTCAGTAGCAGCTTTGTCGAGTGGCTTGATAATTTTTGCGCAAAATTCAATTGGACTTCTGTGGTCAGCAACATGTAAAAATGACGTGGGAAGATCTTCAGTTGAGGTAAGCTCTCCTGAGAGCATTGGCCAGTTTTGCTGAGCAGGATCTGCTCCACTCTGCTAACCTGGGCCCGTCACAATCAGGTGTTGAGACCTTTCCTGCTCGTGTGATAATTGGATTTGGGTGTCCACAGACTCACCTGCTTTCACCTCTGCCAGGCAGTTAGGGGTCTTACTTGTGCAACCAGTGCTGATGAGGAACATGATTTATTGTACTCTCAGCTTTGAAGAAGGAGCTCATCTGGACTGCGTTTATATTGGACTTGTTTTGCTATACTATTAGAAGAGGATAATTATGGAACTATTTTATTGTGCAGCTATTCCTAAATTGTTGATTTTGGTTTTTCTTTATAATTGATTTCAGGAGGCAACTAATTGCCATATGGCAGCTTAATGTTACTGTTTTATGAAGATCAGGAAACAAAAGTTTATGAAAAACTTTTGTATAGTAACTGCAGAGTTTCAAGAACTGTTTTATATTTCCTGACAGTGCAGGTCTGGCTTAATGGTTTGTTTTTATTGCTTAAGAGTGTAAACCTTTCTTTAGACGGTGTGTGGAAATTGTATCCTCATCCTGCATTACGCATTTCTCATTACTCATTCCCTACTTTCATTTCTGCCATCTGTAATCAGAGCTTTACTGTTTCAACCACATGCAAAATGCTCTTATCCTTTGCAGTTTCCTTAGCACTCACCCACCCTTTTAAGTGTGTGTGTGGGGGGGGGCAGAAAGGGGGTGAGAGGGAGGAAGATGAGAGTGAGGAAGGGGAGAAAAAGGTGGGGAGGAAAAGTCTATTCTGTTTATACTGTTTTTCTCTGTTTTGGGTGGAGTTTGCCTTAGATTCTGGTTGCTAGATGGTTTCTGTAGTAACAAGCAGAGAAAAGTTGAAGACTGAAAAGGCATTTTTAAAGGTGCCATATCTTGCCTGAAGTATTATTTATCTAATTATGGATATAGCATTTTCCTCTTCTCCTTTATATTAAAGCTGCCCCTTTTGGTAGGGCAGACTGCTGCTATGAGAATTTGATTTGTTGTGTTCTTACAGCATGAGAACATGAGAACCATAAAGCTTGTTCCCAGTTGACTTGAGCTGCTCAAAATCATGATCAAAATCCAAAGGCATTAAATTGTATTTTAAAATGTGTTATAAATGGTTGTTACAGGCACAAACCACTTTATTTTTAGTTACATAGGAAAGAAGAAAGATAGTAGGTTGTATTTTATGTATTATTGTTGTAAGGAGGGTGTTGGATAATATCACAGTCTTTTATTACGTTAGAGTAATGTGTCAAGGAAAAGAAAATCCACCTCCTTTAGAATATAATCTTACTCTACTGTACTCCAAATTTCTTGTTTACTTCTACTAAGAGATTTTTTTAGGTGTGTGAGAAAATAATACTTTGTATGTCCACTACATTTGCCTTGGACACAAAAAAAAGTCACAAATTATTTTAAGATTACTTTTTGCATGTCTCCATTACTAATCCTCCCTTACCTGTATTCCTGACAGCTTTGTCTGCAGCAGGCAGTAATGGTTTCCTAAGGTGGAGCTGCCTGTCTTTTTTGGAATCTAGTCACCTGTCAGTGCTCTCTGGAATTTAGCAGCCTTCCATCTACAAGTTTTGTGCAATGGTCACTTAGAAAAGCAGGTACACTGGTTTTGTTCATCTTTCATGTCCTTTACACAGGTAAATTTTCTTTGCCTTCAGCAAGAATTGTAGTTTGGGAGGGGTCTGAAGGCTGGCACCGGTAGTGTGCAGGAGACACCTCACAATACTAGGGACTGTTTGTAACTTGCCAGAAGTTTGAGGGCCAAAGCTTATTTGCATCTGTATTTACATAGTGCTGTGGAGGCACTTGGTTGTAATACCTGCCTGGGCTTGTATTGCCCTCAGTGGATGAACAGAGGCTGAGAGTTGTTGGACTTCTGCAGAGGTAAGAAACTTGTGGGGGGCCAACTTGGTTCTCAGCTCATAAGACAGGGTACTGATGAGATGTGTTTTTGCTCTTCACACTTCATTCTTCTGCCACATGTGCTTGGCTACCCATTTAGAAATCAGGCTGGAGCCACTGGGCTAGGTCTGCAGTTGGGCATATTTGGCTTAACTCCAGGAAAAAAAGCTAAATCTGTGCCTTTTAGTGTAAAAAAGGAAAGGACCCTGCAAGCTGAAAGTGTTAAAACTTTCTAGAGGGCCTTCAGGTAGAGATCAGAGCAGTGAATTGATAACATTCTGAAAGTTCAGGTTCCCACAGCCAGACTGTGGTAGATTTACAATTTAATGAGGCTGATAATCCCATTAGAGATTAAATTAAGAAGGTTTTTCTGGGAGATCACCAAGAAAATTATGAATATCATACTGTAGCTTGGGTTGTAATGCCAAGGCAGTGAAGAGCTGACATGTACTTACTGCACTGCAGGACACTGTTTCATTCAGTGTGTCTCATTAAAACAGAGCATTTCGCTCCATCGGTGTTTCACTACAAACAGAAGCAAATGTGGTGCTATTATTACTATCATCATCCTGGAAACAACATACAGATTAAAAGATGGAAATATCACCCAGATCTGCAAACCAGCACAGCTCTACCTTTGCTCTCAGATGATTTGATCCTTTTTATGAAAGGAAATCCTCAGAAGGCAGGGTGACCACATAGGAAAAATAATGTATTTAAGGTAACTATTGACATAACTCCAGTAGCTTGGAGCTTGCACAAAACCATTTTTTGTGGCATCCTGCATACCCTAGTGATGGGAAAGTGTTGTATGAAATAGTGACTCTGTAACCACAGACTTCAAAAGTATAGAATGTCTGTGGCATGATGGAAATAGCTGTTTCCACATCAATAATATACATACAGGCATATTGAAGCTTAATTGCAAGGCCAGTGGTGATGGGAGGGGGAAAGGATATCTGACTACTACTGCACCAAACATGCAGGCTGAGCAGAATGCCTGTTTTACACCCAGAAACAATGATTCATTTCGTTATAATTTTGACTTTTGCATTTTTCTCATGACTTAACTTCATATGGGACTTCATAGACTAAAGGAGTTATTGACTTCTTGGTAGTTATGAAGAAAGGGCATGTATTACTTCTCATAAACATTACACTTGCTGTTGGTTTACATTATTATATTTTAAGAACAGTTCTAACACATTTTTTGTTTGCATTTTTCTCCCTTTTTAATGAAAAAACATTTTCCTTAAAAGCAGTCTGTCACTTTAAAGAGCCTAGCTTTTTTTTGCCTGTTACCATGAAGAATCCTATTTTTTTTAGTTGATGTCATAAATGTTGACATGAAGGCAGTTTCGATATCACAAACGGCTGCTATTGGTCCAAGTCCTAATGCACATAGAAGCTGTTTTCCCAGCCCTGGGCCAAATAACTTTATGTGAAGAATGAGCAATATTCTGAAAAATGCTGGCAATATTCATACTCTTATTCCTGTTGTTCAAGACCTAGATTACTGGGATATCAGGTGTGTGGTCAATTTACTGCTTTTGGTGTATTAGCATCTTGCAGGATTATTTTTAAGCTTTCCCTGCTGGAATCCTGTGAGGACACCTGAGACTGAGAGAAAAGCTTCCTCATGCTCTCTGTGGAGAAACTGCAGAATTCTGCTTTGAGACTCAAAGATCAGAAGGAAGTGGAATTAAATTTCTCCTTTTTTTTTTTTTTTTTAACTATTGGCATTTTTAAAGTCCACCAACATTTTGATTAGAAGTAACCCATGTTCTAGATTGTTATTAGTGAGGGGAGGATCAAAGACTAATTGATTCATATTTCCTGGTCTGGTAATATATAAAGTTTTGTTTACTCGGCTTGGTTTTTTTTTTGTGTGTGTGGTATTTTGCTGTTGTGTGTTTTGGGGTTGGGGTTTTTGTTTTGTTTTGGTGTAGCTTTTTGTGTGTGTGTGTTGGAGTTTTTTTTGGTTGTTGTTTGTTTTTTTCTTTTTAAAGAAATGTCTAATTGTTAACTACTTCTCAACATGTTGAGCTAAGAAGTCTCCTAGGTTTGCAAATGAAAAGATTTTCATATTTGAAAATCTAATATAGAGGGCAGAGTCTTTTAGAGAGATTCAGCACAGTGGCTGAATTACTGATTTGTGCCCACTGTGGAGTGCCTTGGTGAGAAAGACCAAGCCCTGGGAAAATGGTGTTGGGAGCATGAGTGGAGCCTTCTGGGTTTTGTCAGAGACAAATGTTGAGAAAGTGGACTGTGACTTTCTAACAAAAAACCAAACCAAACAACACCACCCTCCCCCAACCCCCAAACAAACAAAAAATAGCAAACAACAACAACAACAACAAAAAACCCAAAGCAAAAAGTTAAAAAACAGTAGTTTATGAACAACTCCATAAAATGGAGCAGGCCATTCAACTGACAGATTGCTATTACAGCTCTTGCCTGCTGGAGGGTCTTTGTCTTTTTTGAGGTTTAGGCTTAATTTTTAAATAGATTCAGCTTGACTTATATTAAAAACAACAGCAACAACAACTCAACAAAAAAAAGCCCAAAACATAAAACATCCCAGCACCTAGCTGTTACCCTTCCCAAAAGCCTTCTTGAGGCTGAAGTCATGCAGTGCATTATGCCATCTTTTCCATCTAACTGGTTAGGAGAATTTGTTGTTGAGCCACTCTCTGTGAGCCTCAGTGTCTGGGAAGGTCTTTCCAGCTCCTCTTGTACATGAGTACTTCCTTTATGGTTTCAGCCTCCATTTTTCTCTTCTTTACCTCACTCATCTTGGGGGGCTGGTGGAGGGTGGGAAAGGTCAAATACTGGAGCACTTGGAAGAGTATGCTTCTACCAAGCTTTCCTTTTTTCCTCTCTTCTTGGAACTCTCATTATATGATTCTGGTTTTCTTAGCCAATTGTTAGCCCAAGGCCAAATCCTTAACCTTGGGCTAGATAACAAAAGCACAGTTGAGGTGATCCTGACTGTTTTTAAAAGGCTGTCTACTCTTTGATGCACTCAGGATGAGACACATAGTTCATTTTAGTTCTTAAGGTTGTTCTTAGCGTAGGAAATTAGCAAATTCCATGATAAAAAGTCAGCATGTTAAGTGTGTGTGTGGTTTATGTTGGTTTCTGCCTTCCATTGCGTTCCACAACCTGAAGGGTGTTGGTGTGTGTAGGGAGAACCTAAGACTGTATCCTATCTGGGAAGTTTTACTTTATATGACTATGCCAATTCAGATCAAGGTCCAAAGACTTTGTGCCAACAATAGGATCAGCATTTGGAAAACACAGCTTTCTAACTTGCAGTTCTAAATGGGAGGAGTGTATAATTGGATTGTATGCTCAGGAGAGATTAAACTGAGTTCAAGTTTATTAATGGATATCAAAACTGGCTTAAGTACTGTCCTCTTCTATGCAAAGCCTCCAGAGGTGTGTGAAAGGCCTAGGAGTGCCATACAGTGCTACATGCAGAAGCTCTTCTATCTCTATGGAGGTCCCTGCAACAGGTCCTCTCAATTTTTTCTTTGGAAGAGGACTCGTGCGTTATTGCTGGTATCTTGGTGCTATTCTGAGTAACTGTGGGCTTATTTTGTACTCTTGTGAGTGTGCCATGGGAAAAGTCCCTTGTTATTCTTGTGTGCTTATACTGAAATAACTTTTCCCTGCTTCTTAAGTGTCTTGTAATCGTAAGTACCCTAAAGAATTTGGAGATGCCCAAGTATGCTGCTGTTTATCCTGTAGGGTAGAGGTAGATAGCTATATTATGTGGCATAATAACAGGTTTCATCTCTTGGTAACCAGTTTGCATGTGAACCAGGTCTGGCCAGTATTAAATTGGAAAGCAAAGATGGCTTTGTGATTAAGGTGCTGGAGTGGGACGCTGGAAATCTGGGTTCAAGTTGTGGGTCAGCCATAAACTCCCTGTGTGACCTTGAGCAATATAATCATCCCGAGACTTCAAAGGTATCCAAACAATTTGGACACCCATTTTTCCAGTCATTTTAATTAACTGGGATGCTTTGAAATGCTCAGCTTTAATCTCTCTGTGCCTAGGATTCTCATTTGTAAAACCAGGATAATAGTATTTCCTTGCGTATGAAGAGGATGTGTGCTTTAATGATTGGGAAGCGTGCAGCTACTCAGGATGCAGCAGATATGGAACTTGCAAGTTCAGTGATGGGGGGAGTATGTTGAGTTTTGCAGGTGTGGGGCTCAGATGCATATACGGGTGCTGTGCACAGGGCAAACAGCCTATTTCAGTGAAATTTGTTTACATCCAGACATAAACACAGAGCTAGTTACTTACCATGATATATTATGGTCCTGTGGGTCCATGGGAGATAAATACCACTTGCAAGTAAACTGCAACCAAAATGTTTACTGAGAGGAACTGTTCATTTATTCAACATTTCATTTAGCTTCATAACAACATCTTGCTGTTTCCTTAGCATCTTGCCATTCTTTAATAGTGAATATTAAATTTTTACAAGATAAAATGATTAGTTATTAACATTTCCATTTCTGTAGCTTTACTTCATAACAAGCCATACTCCCCCTTTAACATCACCTACAGTTATGTCCCTTTGCCCAGTGTTACATGTTTGTGTAATGAAAAGCCTGTCATGTGCACAGGCAGAGGGAAGGGTTAAAAGAGCCAAGGGAGTCTGTAATTCCTTCATTTTCTGGCTTTTGTGGGTTTAATACACAATCTTAACATTCCATTAGTGAGTGGTTGCTTTTTTTCCCTTTTTTAACTTCAGAGATTAAAGGTTCCTTCAGATTTTACATTTTTTTCACTGCTCTGTTTAGTCATGTCAGTTTGTGTGTGCAGGGTAGGCAGGAAATGAAAAGCTGTCCTCAGTAACCATTGATACCTCCAGAGCCAAACGATGGACATCTGGGAGATGCCTGTCCATAGAGGGCTGCTTTTCCCAAATGTCTGCCAGGATAGAGAAATGTTTCAAAGCCCTAGGACTTGGCTTGGTCACTGCCCTTTTAGATGACCACCACCGCACACTTTTGAATAAAGGGCTTTGCAAACTGCATGCAAAACACTGTGCAATGTTACATACTGTGAGAACATCTGATCCTGCTTGTTACAGAAGTTACTGGTATGTCAGTGTTAAATACATGTTGAAATGAGGTTTCACTCTTTAAATATGAGGGGAAGAGATGGCTATTGCCATTAAGCTTCCACTGAATTAGTTACATCTGTGACTTCAGTATGAATCAAATCAGAGTTCTTTTTATTCCTCTCTTCTTTGACTTATAATGCCTACTCTGTAGACAAGAAAAGCTGATTCTCTCACTTAGTATTATGCTAGGATGACAATGGAGTAACTTGTTATCTATCATAAGGAAGTCTTGAATCTGGCTATCAAGATACACTTTTCTTGTGAAGTGGGTTGGTTGGGTTTTTTTTTGGTTTTGATGTTTTTTTTGTTGTTTGTTTTTTTCAAATCAACCACGAACCAAGTGTGGCTTTAATATGTTTTAATGTGTGCTTACAGGATAGGTGACCAAGTATTTCTCAGTTTTATTCTGAAGTCTATAGTAAAGGTATTCTCAACGTTGAATGGCATTTTTTTCTCTAAAACTTCACTGGAATCAGATAGAGAAAACTCTGCTTGTAGTTTTCACTGCAAACTGGCAGTCAGAATTATAAAGGACTTGGTGTGGTAGATGCTGTTGCCTGAATTTTTTGTGTTCTTTTTATTTAGTTTTTTTTTACTGAAGTGAGCAGGTAAGAAATACAAATTATTATTTGCTTGTACACAGTATGAAATACTATTTTGCAGAAGATTAACTATTTCATGATTTGTCTGAAGTTTTTCAGATGGTCTCACCTTGCAGAATGTGGTTAATTTTCTCTTTGGTAGGTGCATAGTTTAAAAGTAAAAGCAAGCAAAACGGGAAAGAATCACATCTAGATACCTACCAAAAATTAAGATAACCTTAGATAAAGAAAACTGGATCAGGATTTTCCAGGGGAAAGTAATGCATTAAATTAACTGAAAAAGAGAGACAGCTAAGAAAAAATATGGAGGGTTTTTTGGTTTTGTGGGTTTTTTTTTTGTGGGGCTTTTTTTTTTTTTTTTTTTTTTTTTTAATCTGTGGCCTACTTCTGTAAAAACTTAATGATCTTATTAGCTATTTTGTATTTCAGGCCTACGAGAAAAAAATGGACGGGGCTTAATTTAGTACATTGTTACAAATTCTGACATCTGCCCAGCTTTATCCAAGTTCATGACCCTTTTGAACAGCAGGCCCCCCCCCTCATGCCCCTGGGGTTCTGGAGAGGGATTTATGGTTTCATGTGCAAAACAGTGTGAAACTTGGCACTTTGCATGGCCTGATCCCTGACAACTCCAGGAGCACTAAGCAAAGTCAGGGCCTTTGAGCTCAACCAGCTCAGAGGCAAAGTAAAGGTTTATTAAAACTTGCATAACTTGAACTAAATTCCATTTTTTTAAAAAATTGGCCCTTATTGTCCCGTCATTGCTTTATTAACAGAGGAAATCCATCCTGCATGGCTGTTATCAAGATAAATTCAGTAACATTTTTGGTGTTCCAATAAGAATGGTGGCAGTGCTGATGTTGGGTGGAGAGTTAAGAACTTTTGATATGTAGGAATGAGGTTGATGACCTGGAGATATGAATATCTTAATAGTCAGTTTATGGAGAAGTTCCTCTGTGTTCCTGCTTGCTGAAGATCCAGGGCAGGACAGTCATTAGAGCTGTCTGACAGGGTTAATGAGTCACAGTCAAATCAGGCACTCATTTACATCACCAGGTTTTCTTGGAACCTGTGCAAACTGCAAGCCCCAGTTTGTACTCAAGGCCAGATTTGCCTTTTGCTTACCCTGCTTTCATTCAAGTTGAAAGCTTGTGAGTGGGAATTTGGATGAAGGTCTAAAAATCTTCCTGCTTCCTATTTTGTGAACCAGCAATGGTGTTACCTGCAGCCAATATCCAAGCCCATTGGAAAAAGTGTGTTTGTTTCTTAACATTATTTGGTTGCAGTTCTGCAGATCTTGTCCTTTTGATAGGAACTGAAGTCTCTGACTGTCCATTTGAATTGACTATTGCTGGGGATTGGGCCCACAAGGCACAGAAATATTTCTTTGTTTATTAATTTTCTGGCTTGCCCTCTGGACAGTGGATAGACCATTTGGCTTTGGAGCTTTCATCATTCAGGTAGGTCATGATATGCCTCTTCTTACTAGGTCCTGAACAAGTCAGTGTTGCTCACCTGAAGACCCAAACTGCTATTAAATGATATCTGCAAGTATTAATTGATTGCACTGGCTCCACTTCTTCACTGTATAAAGAGCTCCAGGGATTCTTCACAAATGAGGCATGGGTGGGTTTGTCTGAATTGTACCTCTTTCACAGTAGCTTGTAATTGTTGCATTTGCATGGTTTAGATTCCACCTGTGATGCTACACTGCATTTATAATGATAATGTCTTGGTTCATAAAGTTCCTATAGGAGTTTTCTAGTGTTAACACATACATATGGCTGGCTTATCAAGAAATGGGTCTATTTTTCTGCCACTAGGTTAAACTGCTTTAGAAATGCTGTAACATTCCCTACATCTGCTGGGAGAGAGCAGTGTGAGAGGGTATAAGAAAATCAGGAGCCTTACAGAGTGTGTCAGCAACAACTTTATCATGCTAGTGCTGGGTGAGCAGACTGATGGAAATGTCATGCTGGACCTGCTGCTCATGAATAAGGAAGAACTACTTTGGTGTCATTTGACTGCAGTATCATGAGGTGGTTGCTCAAGATCCTGAGGGAAGTGGGAAAGCCAGGTAATAATCACTCAAAACTTCAAGCTTGTGGACTTTGGCTTGTTTAATGAACTGGCAGGCAAGAATCTCTTACCCTGGAAGGCAGAGACCCATGAAAGTTGCTTGATCTTCAAGGACAGCCTCAAAGCACAAGAACAGTCCATCCTGATGTTCAGGATCCTGAGCAGGTATAGCAGGAGGCCAGCTTGGTTGAACAGGGAACTCCTGCCTGATTTCAGATGCAAAAAAAAAAAAAAAAAAAGAGTGTGGAGCTGGAAGCAGAGACAAGCAACCAAAGGAAAACACAGAATGTTTCCTGGGTGTGCAACAAAGGTCCTGCACCTGAAACAGAAATGCTCCATGCCAAAGTATGGGGGAACCATCTCAGAACCTGGGGAGATCTGGGAATCTTGATGGACACCACATCCAATGTGCATCAGCAAAGTGGCTCCTGCAGAAACGAATGCCAATTGCTTGCTGGTTTGCCTGGACAGGATTGACTGTTCTTTATTTGTGCCCATTAGGATGGCAGTGGAGCACTGGAGTACTTTGTCCAGTTTGGGACTGGTAAAAATACTGGTAAACTGGAGTGAGCTGAGAGCAGCTGTCCTTGTTAGGGCTAGCCTGTGTGACACATGAGGAGAGGTGGGAGGGGACCTTAGTTTATCTGTGGGGAATAAAATTACGTTCTTCCATCACCTAAAAGGAGGTGTCAGGAAGGATGACGCCAAATTCTTCTCAGGTTCACAGTGAAAGGACAGGAGACAGCTGCCATAGACTATAGGAAGAGAAAAGAATGAATATAAAGAATGATTGAATGTAAGGGGAAAAGTGAATGTAAGGGGGGAAAAAAAATCTTCATAGGAATTGTGGCTTAGGACTCGAGCTTCAAGAAATTGTAAAACTTCCACATTTGAAGATTTCTTAACTAGACAAGGCCCTGAGCAATCTGATACAACCTGAAGCAGGACCTGCTCTATATGAGCAGGGGATTGGACAAGGTGAACTTCAGAGATCCCTTCCAACCCCAATATTTCTGATTTTGTGGTGTAGAGAAAAACATCAAGCAAGAGCAATAGATGGAGTAATATGAATGTTGCAAGTTCTTGTTTCTATGTAGACCCATCTTATTTATAGTTTGTGCTTAGTTTAACAAGCAGAGAAAAAAAAAAAACCCATACTGCTATATTTTTCCCCTGCCTAAAATGAAGTAGGCAGGAGATCCTCTGCAGCATGCAGATCAGTTTGTTGCATTTTTTGGAAGCATTGTGATCAATATGAATTAAATAAGAAACAACAGATCATTTATTTTTGGCAGGACTTTGTTTTTTCACACAGACCAGTTTTGAATGAATCCTAATGACGTTTTTTGACAGATCTTCATGCAGACAAGTCTATAATACTAGCTTTGATCTGAACTTTGGCAACAAATTATTCAGTGCAGCATAGTTGATTTTTTTCAGTAAAAAAATTAAGTGATTGGTATTTTTCCTCACAAAATCATTGTAGCCTGGATGAGAAGATAATCTAAGGACATCTTTGATCAGTCAGAATAAAAACTAAAAAAACAAACCAGCAAACTTTGCAGCCACTGACGCCTGTTAAAATTCAAGCTCATGCTAGAATGTTGTAATGGATTGACATTTCTGCTGAAATGTGTACTGAGTGTATTTTTATGTTTTAAATATGACTTCCCATCCTAGTATTTGCAGGTGCATTGTACTAAAGTGAATACAATCATTTGGTTAATTGCAGTTCAAGCTCATTAGGGAACTATAAAGGCAGAAGAATGAATGTAACCGTACATTAAATGGTAAATGATTTTGGGATGGGAAGCAGTCAGGTGTGTTGCCTTAGGCTATGATTTTCCCCAAGTTAACATACATAGCAAAGAAAGAAAGAATGAGGCGGGTGGGAAGAAAAAGGGCACAGGTCACCAAAGCAACCCTCCCATACTGAAGTGATGCTGAAGGTAAATGTTAGTTGCTGAAGTGCTGAGAATCTATCTGGTACTGGCTCATGCCAGACAGTTTTTGTACTGGTTTCAGTTCATTCAGACCAAATATGGTGAAATCCAAACCAGCCCACCATTGTTCTTGTAGTTGACATGTTACTGAGCAGAGTTTTGGAAGGTTTCATTGCAGTGTGCAAGACGTCTTGGATGTGCAACATTTGCAGTTTCTGTTACAAATCCATCCTTAAGCAGTGTATGCTTGAGTGAACAGCCAAACATTTTCCCTTAGAGCTGCAATGCAAGCTTTGTAAACTTGGAAATGTGTTATGGCAAACCTCGGTTGCTTCCTTTTCTCTGCGGGACCTCAGGCCAGTAGGGATCCATGTATTTCCAGATGGTTGTACAAGCATATTTTGCTGCCTCAGAATAATATTGAGTGAAATGAAAACCTTGGCCAACATTTCAGGTTTGAATGGCAGTATGAGTATCTCAGTGTTTGGGTGTCTGAGTGGCGATGGCACAAAGAATAGTTTCTTCACATGGCTGTGATCTGGGGCTCCTGCAAAAATCAGGTTCCTTTACGTTGTTGCTTGGTTTCCATTTTACTTTGCTTGAAGTAGAAATACTTGTTTTGAGAAAGGAGGAAGGTGCTAGGAGAACTGAAAGAAGAATTTCCTCTGGAGCTTTCTTGGCTCGTAGTATATTCTATGTAGAATCCTGTGTTTTTCTATTCTGATTCTAGTGAATTGATTTCAGAATATATCTGTAGTATCTGAAAGGCAAGTAAGATGCAAATGACCTGAGGTTTTTTAAAAAGTCTTCAGTTTCTGTTTAGTCCTTTAAAAAAAAAAAATCCTTTTCTAGAAAAGAGAGTGAGAAATACCATTGTTTATTAGCGTTTATCTGGTAAAACTTTGTACTCATTAGCAGTTGTTTAATGATATTCGGTTTGATTTCTTTCTGCTGCAGTTGTATCCCAAAGTGAAAATAGATAACTTCACAGTTTGAACATAACTATGAAAAACAACTGGTCTGAATTAGTGACTCATGTACACACTTTTGTTAATTAACCAGGAGCACAATTGCACCCCCAAGCCCAAAAAACATACAATAGACATGGAGATTAATATTTTCTCTCCTATCTCTTGCATATCTGGTGCTGCACAGGATCAGGGAAGAGCTTGTAGAATGGACTTGGTTGAATCTTTTCCAGCAGATTCTCTGTTCTTCCAAGTTCCACCTTTGACAGCTGTCGACAACTTTACTGTGCAACGTGAGACCAGTAAAACCAGGTTTTGCTGGTAGGCTGAGTTTCCAAGATGTCTTTCCTTTTGTAGAAACTAATGCAGGCAGTTAATTTGGTTTTTAATGTATATTGTATTTAACAAGACGGGTATTTGCTCCTGATAGCTTAAACACAGAGGTGTATACCCTTGTCTACTCTGTTCCAGTTATTTTAATCAGTTTTAGGTTGGTTTAGTACACTTATTATTTGCCTATTACATATAACAGATCTGCAAAGAAAAGGTATGCAACTTTGAGAGTCTAAAATGAAAGCTCTAGGCTTGAAGTAGACAGATGATGAGCTATTCAACCATAGCCAAGATAGGGAAAGGTAAGGAGGAAAAAAATGTCTTGCCTGATATCTGATCAAAAGTAGTAATATGAAAAAAACTTAGAAGCCACACACACCTCCATGGCTGAACTGGTGCAAAAGTCTTCCTTTATTGGAAGCACGTAGTTGAATAACTGTGAAAATACTTTTTCTATTGCAGGAAAGAATTTCAGGCATTGTGGGGTTTTCTGTTGTTATGGTGAGTGCATCTGAAATCTAAAACTTGCCACGCATTTGCTATAAATCAGGGCAAATACAGTTCTTCACTGAAGAATGCAAAAATTGAAGTGATAGTACTGTTATGTATGTGTTTGCACACCTAGGTGTGTGTGGCATGTGGTTAGCATGGGACTGACCAGTTTTTGGAGAAAAGGAAAAGAGAGGTTTTCCTTGCCTTGAAGCAGTTGGAGCAGCTCTAGCACTACTGTATTGTTGAGCTTTGGCAGGAGAGTGGCTTTCACTTCGTTTTCCTGTCGAACTCGGCTACTTAACAAATGTTTCAAACTTCTCAGTTTGCATGTGCTCAGCTTATGTTTGAGGGGGAAAATGTCATCCTTGCAAAGCCAGCTTGGGCTTCTCCTTGCTGCATCGGGGCTGTCTTCCCCAGCTCCCACCTATGATGGGTCTGTCCCTCGGGGAGATGGAGAAGGGTACAGTTGAAAGAGGAATTGCTCTGAAATCACAGCTGTGTTTTCAGGATGGGTGTGATCTCATGAAACCCTGTATGCCTGCTTGAGTACCTCCCTCTGTACTCACAGGATAGGGGTGGTTATTTGCAAAGAGCTCCTCTGTCTCCATAATGCATAGGTACATGTGAAACAGAGTAAAAAGAGAGGAGACTTTATTTTGGGGAGGTAATAGAAAAGTTTGTGTTCAGCCTATTTCCTTTCAGAAACCTGAAACGAGACTGGCGAATCCTGCATTTTGCCCTTCTGAGCAAGTGTCTGCAAAGTCCCCAGAGTATGTGCTCATCTCTCTCATCTGCACAGCAGAGGGCAAAGTGCTCTACTTCACACAGGTACTTCATTAGCTTGAACTACGGGGGTCCCTTCAGTAACTCCAAAGGTCCCAGCCCTGCTGGAATTTGCTTCCAGCTATGCAGTCGATTTTTGTAGCTTCCCTTTTTTCTTTTTTTTTTTAAAGTCAAGAACATCACACACACACACATGTATGTGTGCAAATGGTATTTTAAAAAAAATTGCTTGCCATGTACCAAAATTATCTTGCAATTTTAATTCTCTTTCCTACCCTGCTCCCATCATCTGTGTTGTGATACAGTCTTTAATTAGACTACTACAATTACAGATCTGCTTGGGGAATGAATCAGGGTTGTGTGGCAAAAGACACCATTGTCCAAGGATCTCTACCCTGTTTTTGGCAGGAGTGGGAAAAAAAATTTCCACCTCATTCACTATTCTATCGGAAGAAGAGAAAATGTAAAAAGCTGTTTAGATGTATGCTAGAGAATTAACACTCGCAGTGCTTCTGCCAGATTGATTCCAGGCAAGTTATTTAAATCGAACTCTGCACAGGTGGTCACTAAGTGTTCCTCATTCTGGGTATCTGACTTGGGACCTGGTGTTTGACCTGAAATCCTCAGCAGTCACAGTTGCAATAGAAACTCAGGAGAGATGCAGTGTTGAAAGCATCATTGTAGCACTATGGAAAATGAAAAGCCTTTGGCATGCCAGTTGCCCTAGCACCATAGCTGTGGATCCTTCAGCTTTCCTTTTACTTCCTTTGCTTCCCAGCAGGGGAAAGGTCATCTCTCGTCACTGTTGGGAAACACTGAAAGATGAATTTAAGTTTGTAACAATTACAAGTAATGACCTCAAGAGTATTATGGCAAAACAGACAAGGATATTGCTAACTGCCGCTGCAGCTGCGTTTGGGTCACGTGCAGCAAAAGGGGCCTGCAAACAGGCAACATGTGCCAAGGCTTCTGTTGACTGCTGCTTTGCAGGGTCAGGCTAGCCCCTGCTTTGCTGTAGCCGAGACTGGGGCAGACAACCTGTGGGGAAAATAGGAGTGTGGTCATGTCGCTACAGGCTGTGTCATCATACACATGCGTGAGAGCAGGCAAAATTTACTCCATTTACTGTAATTCTGGCTTTTTCTCACTTTTGAGTGCTCGTATTTGCAAACTCATCAAGTCTTCTTTATCTGTTCAGTAACAAATGCCCCTATACACTCCTCAGCAAAGAAATAGTCTTTTAAGGCAGAATGAGCTGTGTTAGTGCCTCGTTATTAGAAAGAAAACTTGGAGGCACAAATGTTGGTCTTTAACTGCACAGCAGTTTATGGCCCGATAAAATGTTTCTGAAAATAGGTTTGATTTAAATAAAACAACTATCTGCACTTTAATTTTTCATGTGTGAATGCTTCACAGAGCACTTCTGTAAACTTCATTACAACGCAGGCCATTGCGTGCCAAATTATAAGTTTCAGGATCTTCAAAATTAGGCATCTGCTGTCTCTTGCCTGGGGTTTACTTAAGGAGAACAAGAATTCAAAACATGGATGTGCACAATCTTTACAAAAATACTGGTGTTTACAGTTTGACCTTTACTTTCTAGTGTTTACCTAAGGGCTAAGTATTTGGAATTATGCTTTGGCTTATAAATGTTTATCATCTAATACAAGTGATATCAGAGCTCTTACAAAAATAAGAGTTCCCTGGAATGATTCAACTGAAAGAACCACAGTGAGGGGAAAAATAGCTGAAAGGAAGGCTGCCATCACTGCAGTTTTGATTTGAGAACAGTTCCGTCTGTTGCTGCCATGCCAGCAGGCCTGTCCCTTTGCAGATGGCAACATGCTACTCCACAGCCCATCTTCAAGCTGCTGCTCTCACCGGGTAAAACCCGTGGCCTTCAGAGAGGCCCTGGAGTCCAGCCCTTAAAGCTGGTAGAAGTAGCCCAGCTGCTGGGGAGGATATGGTTTGAGGGGTGAAGTGCAGCTGAGGAGTGGCAAAGGTGGAAGCAGTGGCAGCCTTGAGGAGGAAAAGTGGCCATGGTGTGGAGATCTGTGCAGGAAATGCATGCAAGGTGAGACTGGGCCCATAAAGGTGTGAAGGTAGTGTGAGTAGTAATGAAAGCTCATCTTTTTTGAAACCTCTTAGTAGTGGGGCTGTCATGCAGCCACTCTGCAGGTATTGCATGGTATAGGGAAACCCATGCAGCTATTGGATGTAATTTGCTTTTCTACAAGATTATAGAATCATATCCTCATCAATGTGTTTTGAGAAGCTGAGAGAGATACAATGAGGTGGTGTTGAGTGAACGGGATAGTGTCAGATTCCACATAGGAAGGACTGAGGAGAGCTATAATGTAGCTCTAAGCTTATACTTTGTCTCCCTCATCATACAGTATCCTGAATATCTCAAGTTGCCATTATTCTTTGTAGAAGAAGCTGGAGTCTTCCCTTATCTGAAGAAGTGATGCTTTTCAACATGTCTTTTCCACAGAGGTATAGTAAGTTTGCAGTAGGAATTTGTTTGAGAAAGGTGGCTAGAAGTGCCATTACTGTGTCCTTTTTCTCTGCTGATGTAAACATGCTGAGACTGTGTTTGGATTCCTCTGCTGTCAGAGAGGACAACTCTTGCGTCAGTCTTTGGGGGTTTCTTTTATCAGGTCTGCTTATTGATGAGCTTTATTGCTTACTTGATCAATTTCCCATTTCTTGCCTTGTTTTTTACTTGGCATAAGAACAAACTCATCTTCTCTCGCCCCATGAGCAGCAACCAAGTATTTCTAAATACTGTATAGCTACAAAGGTCAATGTGGTTGTTGACTCTTGATAGCATTGGTGATCTTGGCCTTATTTCAAACTACCCCATGATCTGGCATATCGCTGTGATGAAACAGAAGTTCATGGGAACAGACTTTATTGTTACTCCTGCATTTTTTTTATGACCCTAATGCACCATTAGTGTGCAGCAGTGCCACCATAACTATGACAAAAATCAATGCAAAAGGAAACAGTTCTGTCTTCTGCAGTCTTGATTCCAGATTTTGATATAATCTGTCCTAGATGGGCTTTTGAAATGCTGGGGATCTTGGGATTGCTGGGGTTTTTGCTTTGGTGGGGGTGGTTTCTAATTCCCTCCCCCCAAGTTGTGTAGATAAGGACCTGCATGATTTTAGTTGTAGTTTTGCTCCAGATGCAAACTGTGATCTTAATTAGCTGCTCTCTGGTTAGCTTGCCATGGAGAGGAGAGTTATATTTACAAGAGGTGGCAATTTTTTTCTTGAAGTAGAAGGCACTCCCTGGTTTGCTTTGAGACCATCAGGCACACCTTGACTCCTTGGGTCAAATATACCGGTCTTCTTCCTGCCTACTTTGTCCATGTCAACATGCAGCATTTGGTGGGTCAGGACAGGGCTGTAAGTAATGAAATGAATGTTTCTACTGCTGCATTGGCTTCCAAGCACCCTTGAAATGTGCAGTTTAAAATCTCTTCTCTGCTGGATTCCTAAATTTGGACAACTTGGCTTTTGATACTTCTGCACTTCAACTTGTATCAGAAAAAATAATATTTATGAACGATTACTATTAATTTCTGTATGAATATTATTTTTATTATTAATATTAAAAATTGGGGAAAATCCCTAAGGTTCTTTGGATTTTTAGTTGACAAGAAGCAATTGCATGGAATTAAGCAGTTTAAACAATCAGAACTCGGAAAACAATAACATGAAAACAGGAAAAATTCTAACTATGCTTATGGAGTCTTGGCATTTACTCCAGCATACGTACTCATGACTCTTTTGGTCCCTGAGTAAGTCTCCTGTATCAAAGACACTCACGATGTGATCCCAGAGTAGCATATAAAATATTTCAGGCAGAGGGTAAGCCACTAGCGTTAGCTGCAACAGGTGGGCAGAGGGTAAGCCACTAGCGTTAGCTGCAACAGGTGGGCAGAGGGTAAGCCACTAGCGTTAGCTGCAACAGGTGGGCAGAGGGTAAGCCACTAGCGTTAGCTGCAACAGGTGGGCAGAGGGTAAGCCACTAGCGTTAGCTGCAACAGGTGGGCAGAGGGTAAGCCACTAGCGTTAGCTGCAACAGGTGGGCAGAGGGTAAGCCACTAGCGTTAGCTGCAACAGGTGGGCAGAGGGTAAGCCACTAGCGTTAGCTGCAACAGGTGGGCAGAGGGTAAGCCACTAGCGTTAGCTGCAACAGGTGGGCAGAGGGTAAGCCACTAGCGTTAGCTGCAACAGGTGGGCAGAGGGTAAGCCACTAGCGTTAGCTGCAACAGGTGGCCACCTTTGACGAGCCACAAACGAGGAGAGGCAGGAATGCTCTCTGCTGAACGCAGAAAGGCTGAATGTAGAAAGGCAGAATGTAGATAAGGCTCAGTCTCTAAATCATCCTACTTTATATACTTGATTTTGAAAATCAGATTGGCCAATAGGCACTAGCACCCTTGTTCTGGCCAGTGACTCAAAGCTTCCTGCCTCCTTTGACCACGCAGGCACGGCGAGGGCAGCACAAGACGCCTGACACCTGGTGCTAAGCCCCCTAGCCCTCAAGGCTTTGCTGGGGCCCTGCCCTTACTGTTTGCTCGTCTAGCTCACTCCCAGACCTACAACGGGAGGAGGAGAGCCAGGGTTAAACCTGCCTGGCAGGATTTATGCCCTACCAGGACACTTGTCATTAACAGAAGGTAAAATACTACCGTTCTAATAGGACTTTTGTAATGTTGTGTTGTTTGGGGTTTTTTGTTTGGTTGTTTTTGCTGGCGTGTTTGGCTTCGAAGGCTGGGAGCGAATGGGTGAGGCATGCCCAGACATGCCAAGGTGCTCCGTTCTGGTGGTATCCTAGGACTTTGTCCAATCAGGGAGAAACATAGTTTAAGCAAGTGTCCCTCTTGGGTGACGAGGGTGGCCAAGTTGAGCTATAGAGAGGTCTGGATCTGTGGGAGCACCCACAGTGCAAAGTGCATGGATGGCAAACCAGGGAGACTGGAGGATGACTGAGGTAAAATGGGGGGGTGAGGCTTTGGCTAGCTCTTGCCCTTGGTCTGGGGCGGGATTGCTTTTCTCCTTGCATATTTTGGCCCTTCTTCTGATTTCTGTATGTGATTTGACTTGCTCTGCTGGAGTAAATGAGAATATGTCAGGCTCTTTGTTCCTACAGACTGCGGGCCTTGTTGCTGGTCAGAGGAGCAGCACTATTCATGGCAGTGCTGATCCTGCTGGCCACGGAGTTCTCATCACACTGTTGTTGATGCCGTGGCAGCTCTCAGTCACACTCCTGGGATGAGCTTGCCTAAGCAAACTTTGCTGCTGGTGGGGTCACAGAGGATTTATTGAATGTAATTATCACAAAGCTGCTGCAGGCCTGGCTGGGTGAGGTGTGTCCGAATTTCCCAAACCTTTGAGGGACCTTTACATGCACAATTCTTTTTTTTTTTTTTTTCTTTTTTCCTTTTTTTTTTTTTCCTCTTCAAATCTATTGCAAGAGAACTAAATGTGAAGCAGATTTACAAGTTTTCTCCAAATGCCTCCAGCATTAGCTATGATTCATTAGCACAGCCTTGAGGAGATGTTTAGAGGTCCAGTCGCACCTATTCAAGGTCTTGTTTTGGGTGTCATGCAGGAATAGGGAGTGAGAGGCCGTTTGCAGTGTAACACCTTACCTTTCTCTTCAGGAACAGGTTTGATAAGTTGTGTTTTCTGCCTGACTTTGAAGTGTTTTGGTTTGTGGTGTTTTGTTGTTATTGTTTTTTGTTTTTAGTTTTTTTTTTAAATACCTATTAAATAATGCTCAGCTACATATTCTGATGTGGATGGGTTTGTAGGACTGGTGGTAAGGAGACAGGCTTGCCTCTGTCCTGTCCTCCTTCCTGTATAACCTTACATTACACAGTTAAGAGCAAAGTGTGTGTGCAAAATAAAAGTGTTTGAATTCAGAGGGCATTTTTTAACCATCATTCCCACAGTGTCCTAGGAAACAGCATTTTTGAGCATACCTCAGTGTAATTCTTCCACCTTCTTTTGGGCAACTAAACTATGTATAGATGCAAAGTCAAACTCATCATTTCTGACCCAATAGATGCATCATAGGTAGAAAAGCAGATGTAATTCCTTAGGTTACACACGTGTCAGAGTCTGATAGAGGCAAAGCTGCTTGTTAGCTGGTATAGAGTGGAGAGCAACCATGAATCTTCAGAGGTATCGAGTCAGATCTAATCTCAGTTAGGAGAGATGTGACTCCAGTGGCTTTGGTAGGGCTGTTCCTGATGGATGCTGGTTGCTTAGGGCAGAATGAAGCCCAGCCTGTTTTACAAGTATTTAATCCTTGGTCATACGTATGAATAGATGATGGCAATGCTCATTTGGTCTGAGTGCTTGAGGTGGCCTATTGATGTGCCCCAGGAAAAGCAGAAGTTTCAGTTTTAGTACAAGCCTGCAGACTACTAAACTGGACTTGCATGTTTGTTGTAGGAATTATTTTCCCTAGGTTATGTGAGAAATCTCTTTTGCTGAGTGCAGAGCAGTTCCTCTCAGATCAGTGGCTAGAATTTGGATTTGGAGGTTGTTAAGAGAAATGCATGACAATCTGTCTCTCTTTGTCCCTGGTTCTTTGGGGTATGTCATCTATTTTCCCTCTTTCAACCCTTTGGTTTCCAAATGCCTCCTTTCAATGGCCAGTGGCAAATGAATTTTCTGTTTCTCTCATTTGAACTGTCTGATAGACCGAGCAAAGGGAAAGTGAAGACACTGTTGGACTACCCAGGTCAAATGACAGTTCACGTGGAGTGGATGAATCTAGTAGCTTAGTATCTGAATAAGGGCATTATTTTTCTTCCATGCAAACATTCCAGTACCTCTTTCTGGTTTACTCACCTTTCCAAACAGGCCGTTGTCCAGTGGTGTCTCTGAAATTGCTGTCAGATAAGACTGGACTAGTACAGTACAGACGTTAGTAAATTATCAACTCCTCTAACAATATACTTACAAGGGAAATTGTCTTAATGGGATGACTGGCTGGGAATTTAGCTTCTGGGAAGGCTGTGACTAGTTTTATGGTTGATGACTGCAAGTTTTGGTCTTGATTTTGAGCTTAGTGTTATGTCCATACTGACTTCTCTGCAGATCTCAGATGCTGATGACCTGATGCCCTTTCACCATGCAGCAGTGAAATAAATAGAAAGGGAAAAAAATCACAACCCACCAAAACACACCAAAACCCCCTGAAAACCTCCAAAGCCAAGCTATTCTCTTTAAACACTGACTTTGTAAGCTATTGGAAGGTCCAATACAGAGCAAACATTTCCTTTCCCATTTGCCAGCTGCATGCTGGGAAAATTGGGAAAACCAAATGAGAGTCTAGGCCCTGCCATTCAAGATCAAGGCTGCACAGCTACTGCTAAGCTGTACAATGAAGATGCTGTTAGCTAAACCACCAATCACTCTAACAACACACACTTTTCCTGAAATGTGCTGTCTCTCTTTAATGTGCTTTTGTCATATCCTTGTTGTGTTGGCATCATTTTGTACTGAAAGATTATTAGGTCTCAAATTTTAAGAGAGAACAGCATTTACTCTGAGGGAAATGAGACTTTTCCAGCATTGTTGCTATCCCCAAGCTTTCTTTCCTGAGGACAACTGTGTTACATTAGTGGGGCAAAATGTGAACTCCTGAGGCTGGAGGCCTACTGGTGAATGAGCTCCCCTCTTCATGGCTGCATCCACTTTTCTAGCATGTTACCTGTTTATCCAGATGAATTAGACTCCTGAAGTAGCTCTAGGGCAAAGGAGGTTGTGTTAACTTTGAACTAGTAGAGATTTCTCACCTTCAAAGTGATATAATTAATCTCTTTTGAACCTAGCAGAGGGGTTTAATATTAGCAAAAATCCAGAAGGAAGTTCTGAACCAAGACTTTTGGTAATTCATCTATACCTGCAATAGCTGATGTTCAGCCTGCCTGGTGAAAAAGCCCACGAAAATACCCTTTGAACTCTGGAGGGTTTTAAAGGTTTGTATGCAGGACTGACTTGGAGACAGGAAGCAGCAATACGTCAGCTCCAAACATAGTACTATTTGCAGGGACAGTCCAGAATCATGTTGCATTTACACAGCAATGAGTCTCCTGCCCTGTAAGGATGCTCCTAGTGGTTTTTTTTTTGTCCTTCTGTGAGCTTTCCTCAAGTGTAGTACCTACTTCCATTTACTGATGGAGGAGAAGCTTCACCAACCACTCTTTATCTCAAAACTTGTGATATACAATTTCTAAATGGAACTGTATTCAACAGAAGTATAAGCAATTTTAGTTGTCATTGCTAATACAGACACAATCACATTTCAGCTCAAGGGTTTGCTGTTAAGAGTTTTAGCTGTTGACTCTTTCTGAAGTCGATACCTAATTCTAAGTATAGTTTGCATTGCTTCAGTCATCTGTCTCCCCCATCCACCTCTTTTCACATTTCTGCTTTGCTGTTGAACTCTATAGGTTCTTGTACCATGAAAGCATCAACCTCACAACTCCACTTGCAGGTGAATGATGGTCTCTCCCACAGACTCCATCATGCCAGACTCTCCCTGTCAGCAGAGGGATGCTTTTTTACCTGGTAGAGAGACTGCATTGTCTGTCAGCTTGTTTCCTGTTACTGAGGATTAAAACACCTTCTTGCTCTGGGGGCAGATGGCCACCTCTCCACCCATCCTCTCAGGTATGGGGAGGCAGCCAAAAACTAGCTTAAAAGAGCAAAGCATAACCTGTTCAAAGGTGAACAGAAAAGGAACATTTTTCAAACAGTTTAATGAAGTACTTGTAAGGACTGCCAGGGACAGATTTCTACTCTACACAGGATATTCATTAGAAAAGTAAACACCCTCCAGCACCATTTGTAGGAACAAAGCATAGTGCATTTTATAATGAGGTGTTAATTTAATGAAAGCAGGGACTGAAAGGGGAGCAGGAGGCAACTAACCAAACGACAGACACCTTTTCCTGGGAGGAGAGGGCAGCTGTGCTGTCTTGCTCTGCTGTGTGGCAATGTGGGCTTGTGGAGGTTGTTGGCCAATGTGTGGTGGTTGGATCGAGTACTGCTGGAATATGTAGCTTCAATAGAGTTAATCTGAACAGCTTTGGGAGTTGGATCTTACAGCTTCCACCTTTCCTCTACCTGGGCAGGAACCCCAAAATCCATGCAATTAAAGGGTACCATACCCTTCTGCTTTGTGCCCTGCTCTCAGACCTGAGTCCTGGAACTTCCTGAACCTGCTGTCCGGGTCCCTGAGTCTTGTCATGACCCCAGGGCAAGCTAAAGTAGCAGGTACTCAAATATCAAAAGACCCAGCTATTTATTTATTTCACAAGGAAACAAACCCTGTGGAAAGATTTCACATTTTTTCCCTCTTAAAATGAAACAACAAATCCTGAGTAATTTCCTTTCTGTGGGAAATTGCCTTTCTGAACACGCAGACACGAAATGTCACAGCTTCTTGCAAAACAAAATGTGGTGCTTCAACCACCTCTGGTCTGCTTATGATATCAATGGTTTTGTGACTTGCTGGGTAAAAAGAGCTGGTCTAGGGCTAAGGTGTATTTGTCAATGGGTCATTCCAGAACAGGCACAGTTCTGGGGTCACTTGCAGGAAAAGGGGGAGGGAGAGTCCCAACCTGCTTTTCTGAAGGGGTGAGAAACCACTGGAACATTTTGTTCTGCCAGTGATGGAGGATGAAGGTAATTTGTGTGCTTCTAGGATTAGCTAGATGTCACTGGAGGGTATCTGGGAGGTGAAGGTGAGTTTTTCTGCATCGCCTGCCAGGACTTTTGCCTCAGGCTTATCCTTTATTTTCATACCTGTGTTTCCTACCATGGAAGCATTCAACCATCACAGTTGCTCACCATGGGGATAGGGGCAAAGCTAACCTGCCCTTTCAGCTTCAGGAGAACAGGAGCAGCTGTGGTGGTTGGCCAGGGGGTGGTTTAGGAGTTGGAGGGAAAGCATGTGACATAAGGCCAAGTCTTATTTAATGATGCTATCCTGTTTTCGATCAGAGCTTACAGCAGACTGGAGAGGGGAGCAAAAAAAATAAAGCCATAGGAGAAATTCTGGTCGTGAACCTATATAATCAGTCTGAACGTTGGCACAAATGAGGTCATTTCTTGTGTTTATGTTTTTACACGCATTGTATGCTCCCTGTTCCTCCTCCTTGTGTCACTGTGATGTGAAGGGAATTTCCTGCACACACATGGTATTGTTGTTGCAGGGCTTTTGTGAACATAAACCACTTCAAGTGGCAAGAAGAATTAATACTGTGTTCTGGCAGTAAAAATACAAAGTTAGGGAAACACCCTCAAATAATTTTACTTCTGGTTCCTTGCTGCATATTTTATTAGAAGATTAGAAAGAGAAGTGGCCACATTTAGCAGCTTCTGACATGTTTCAGCACTCTCAGTATGCAGGAGTCTGCTCTTAAGTGCTGTGAATCAGCCTGACTTTGCTGTAGCCTGGCTATGCAGCTGTGGAAGATTCTTGTGGAGAAGGCCATGTGGAGCATGCCTCTCTTAGTATACTGTATTAGCAGATCTACAACCAAAAACTGTGCTGGAATGATGAGGCTTTTTCCTCGCAGTCTCACCTTTACATCTATGTCACTCATGGTAGTGGGACAAGTTGAAAATGTGTCTCTGGCTTCTGGTTCCCATGAAATAGAAATACACCTATTTCTTTGGCTATAGATTGTGCTGGGAGTGAAGGGTGATGTGGTACAAGGTGTGGAACCAACATTCAGGTGCAGTCAGCCACGGAATTCTTTTCAGTGGGCCAAATTAGGAGTGATCCAAAATAACTGAAATATTCCAGTAGAGTCCAATTAAAAGCAGATGGGTAAAGGAAAATTGCCCCACCCCCTCACTCATGTCCCCAGCAGCAGCCTCAGCTGCAAAGCTGTTGCTTAAGGGCAGGAGAACTTTCCTCCTGAGGGCAGGCCAATACAGCCATTCCCAGAGCTAAGTCTCCCAAGCCAAAGGCTGGAGGGCATGGCAAGGTTGGTTAGTGGAGAGAGTGAGCCATAAGTGAGAACACCCCCAAGGCTGTTGCAGTGGGTCCATCTCCCCTCTCCCTCCACCCTCTGGCAGCACATTACCTTCTTCAGCTGGTATCAGTTTGGCAACATGTAGCTGAGGACCAGGCTCTATTCAGAAGCACAACTTTGCTTGCTGTATCTACTGCTGATGCCTCACCCTGAGTGCTGATGTCTCAGCCTCTGAGTGCAAGCAGGGCAGCTGTCACCAGTGAGGTGACAGGCTTGGGGCAGCATTGCAAAATGCTAAAACTGCACTTGGAAGAGGCTTCAGGGTATGAAAAATCAACAGAGAATAGGAATAAACCCCAAAAGAACAAAAAGCCAACCCCCATGTAAACCACAGAGCTGGAGGAATGAAAGTGCCAGAAAAACACTTATATTGGGCTCCCTTGATATCAGCAGGGATGAAATGGATCCCCATGCTTCCCTCCAGGCTCTAAAGTTGATTCCAAATCCCATCCCCACTTTAATTCAAAGGCCTCCCAATTAGACCCTTGGATGCCTTTCAGAACTTTGTATAAATTGAGATTGCGTACCTAGCAGCAGAGGCTTGTCTCCTTGCTGGAGCGGCCACCAGCTGTAACGATCTGCCCAAGCTGCCCAGACCTCTGGCAGGGAAATTTGATGTCCAAATGTGGTGCCTGGGTGACCCATAGAATGTGACTCTGAACCCACTGTCCTGGGGGTGGTATCTGCTCCAGCCATTCAGTGTTAGAAAAACCTTGGTGCTGCCAGAGGGCTGGAAGCAGCAGGGCTGTGGGAGTAAGCCGGTTCTCTGGTGTGCTGACCAAAGTGGACAAATCTCAGGAGGAGAAAAAATGTTCAAGTTGATTTGAAATGTTCTTGTTGTTCTTCCTCTTCCCTCCTCCACCAAACCAGCAACCAACGGGAAAAAAAAACCAAACAAATGGATGGTGGGGGGCAATCCCCTGCACCTCAAAAACTCACCACAGAACGTGGTGCAAATTGAAATAGTTTTGGTCAAGCTGTATTTTTCACAGTCCCTTTTAACGATTTTTGTTGTTGTTGCTGCCCAGACTTGAGGATTCTCTTGTATTTGCCAAAGAAATTCTGCAGTCCTAGGTGGTGGAAGCTTTTCATGGGAGAAAGAAGAACCAGAGATTTTTCATGCCTGTGTGAACCTCAAGCTTTTCCTCTTGTCCCTCTTGCATCTTCCTTCCTACTTGCCTTTCTTCCAGGTGTTGTCTCCACCACTGAGCTGTCCCATGTGCAAAGGTCCCTGTGGGATGCAAGGGTAGACAGCTGTGGGCACAGCTACCTTCTGCAAATACTGGAGGGGAGATTGACTGACTCATTTACAGAGGGTCTCCAAGGATGGCTGGAAAATGCCACTTTAAAGCTGCTAGTGGTGCTGGGTGGCCATTGTGGTCTTGTGTTTCTCTTGTTTCTCACCAGCTCCACCAGTTCCTGTCTGCCTTCCCCATGCATTGTAGCTGCTGGAGTGTCAGATCCTGAGCATAGGCTGGGTGCTGTTCTGGTCTGCTTAGAGGTAAGCAGGATTTCCAAAAAAAAAAAAAACCAAACCAAAGCAGCTGAACATAGCTAATTTCATTAAGCTTCTTATTGATACAACTGAAAATACTGTCCTAACTCTAAATAAATGTTAGCAGGCTTCTGAGCCCAAACTCAGTCAGAATGCACCAGCTCATTTCATTGCACTGCCACTGCCTGCTTTTAGCGAGTGGATTGATGTAATAATGATTAATAGACCAAGATGAGCATGACTTTAGGCCTGGACTGTCTAAAGAGCTACAGCTGCAGGGAATCCTGAACCTGGTTGTGCCACCCAGGGCAGGTTCCTCTCTTTTTGGACCAGTTGATGGGTCCTGAACACAGGATTTGATTACAGCAAAGTTTTATATGCTTGCTCCCCCCAGAGAAGTGGAGCATTTCAGAATGGCTAATTTGTTGCTAATGCCAACTACTTTAAACTGCTGAGCTCCTAGTGAGGGATGTAGGACAGGGCGAAGCCCTAAGTTCTTTTTTTTCTGATATGCAAGAATATTCCATTTTTATCAGCCTTCCTGTGAAACACGAGACATTTTCTTTAAAAGAACAACAGGCAGGAAAAAAAGTAGTCATAAGACCTAAAATATGTATTTGTGTCTCTTTGCATGTAATATCCACAATACCACCACTAAATTGTCAAGTTATCCTCTATTTAATTTCTGTATAAGTTTTAAAACCTTTTGCAGACAGCCAGTAAACCTCAAGGTGATAGGACTTGTTTCTACTCCTGCTGAAGTTGGTGGGAAACCTCCCATTTATTTTGATGTGTAGGACCAAACCCCATCAGAAATAATCAGGCAACGAAGGTGCTCTGTGATACTTCCTTCCATATCTCACCCTTCCTCTCAGAAAACGTCTGAGGCTGGGCCCAACATTGATCTCATGCACAGGCTAGGAGCATCTTTCTTTCTTTCTTTCTCTCCCAACCCCCCCCCCCCCCACCTTGCCCCTTTTCTTTGTGGGTTTTGATCTCTGCCTTTGAAATGGAAGCAAATTCCCTGCAGGGTGCTGTGTGATCACTTGTTGGGTGTAGCTGCATGCTTTCACTTCTTGCTGTAGGTGAAATGGCTCATGTGCAATGATATTAACTCTCTGGTAGGCAGCCATATGCAGCAGGAGTGATATGCCACATTTCTTCTCTTTTCCTAGACACATAATAGGTGAGGCAGCTTCCCCCAACCCATAAAACCTTGGTAAAGCACAAGTGTGTGCTGTGGAGTTATGCAGTGGTATGAAAATGCAAGATAGATGAGAAGCAATGCTTTAGGCACAGCCAGATTTTGGACAGACACATCTGTACAGTTAACTTGGGTTAGTTGATCTAATTAAAAGTTGTTACCTTGTTCTACAAAGTTGTGCAGAACAGTTCAGTGTCAGTTAAGATTTACTTGCCATAAAACAAAATGCCGTTTCCTTTTTGTTTCACTGGGATGAAGCAGTTGGTAAAGGGAGTTGAAGAGGGAAGTTACAGTGATGGGATAAGTGCTGGGAGAAAAAAAAAAATGAAGTGTTTTAACAGGAGAAGTATGGTTAGGTTCAGGCCAGAGAAGTATGTAAGAATGTGCTTGTGATTTGCTTCCAACAATGTTTTTAAGCCTATACTTCACTATAAGCATGACTATTTCATTGCTTAAGGTTAAGCACGTGCTGAAATATGCATCTGGAGGTAAGCCCTGGCTGGCAAGGCTGAAAGAAACAGAGATCACATAATCGACTTCCAAAGCAAGAGCCTAATCCTACTCAGTCAGCTATTTTGAGGGAGTTTCCAGGAAGGCAGAAAGATTGCAGGAGGTGGATCTGAGTCTCTGGTCTTACAAATTTCCTGGCAGGTGCAAAAGCCACTGCTCTGAACAATACCAGAGGTGTTTGCAGGATTGGCCTGAAGGCTTTGTCTGCAGCAGAAGATGAGGTTAACAGGCTATTTAAAACAAACAGCCCCACCTCCCTCCAAAAATTTCCTGAAGATGTTCTCTGGTTGTGGTGTGATTTTTAAAAGATTTCAGCAGGTTTGCTCTGAAACTGCTCCTACAGCTCTAGGAAAAAAACAACCAACCAAACAGTCTTTGCTCCTTTTTCTCCCTCAGTTTTGCAAACTCATACTCCAGTCACATCTCTATTAGGAAGTCAGTCTGGGCATCTCTTCTTATACCCCGTATCTTGGATTTCCATATCACTTGAAGAAAAGTACCAAGTGACACTGAGCAGTTACTTTTAAAGTGATGTTTACTTGTTTAGTAGCACTTCTAATTGGAAATTCTCCAAATAATTATGCCTAAGGCATGTGTGTATGTGCATGCATGTGTGTCTCTGTGTGTGATGGGGTAAACTGTGCTGTCTACTCATGAAAAAATGGATGTGCACACATGCACAAAATAACAGGGAAGAAAGGGAAAGGAAAAGCATTTGCTTGTGGATATGAAATGCAATTCCAAAAACTAGTTTTATTTTAAGCCCTTGGAGAACATTACAACACTGATGAATGCAGTGCCAGCTCTGAAATATAGGACCACGTTTACAATAAGCAGAGAGAAAAGCAAACACAAAAGGAAAGGAAATAGGATTGGTGTGGGTCTGGTGCTGTGTGCTGCTGGGGTGGACAAGGTGTTTTTGGGACCACAGGTGGGTATTTAGCAAGGAGGCTGGAAAAAGAGGCTTTGGGTACTCCACACTTCGTTAGAACTGTGTGCAAGGTCTTGTTTTCATTACATGAGCTGTTGATAGAGGCAGAGTTGATGAAGCCACTGGATTTCTTCTATCTAGTGAGGCAGCTGATTGAAGTGTTTCCAGGTATTTCTAGCTTCAGAGAAAACTTGGGAGAGTTTTCAATTTGCCCATGGTTTGGAACATGAGACTTGAGGTTTGCCAGCACTTACAGTCCTGCTGGGCTGCTTGGGCACTGGGTGAGTTCTTCAGCCACATAAGCCCCATGAGAGCTAATACAGCCTGGCCACCTCACAAAGATAGTTGGATTGCTCTACCCACTCAAGGCTTTGCTACCAATGCCCATGATGGCTCTAGGAATGACCTCTGCAGACATCCTTTCAACGTATGGTTTAGGTGTAATTAATTGCATCAGATAACAAGCCACTTGTTTTCAGATCCCCAGTGAGTATTTAAGCCAGGCTTCGTATGTCCCAGTATCAAATAATGAGGTGGAATAACATGGATGGTGATCATATAACATTAATTCATTTGTAGGGCATTGAGTGATCAGTGGACCTCAGCTTTCATGGATATGATGATCTACAGAAAAAGTAATGTGCTAGAAACAATGGAAATTATCTGCAAGTATGCTCAGGAAGGCCTGGGGCTTTCAGATGCAAATACAGAAATAAATTTAACATCTTGACTTCTATTCTTTTGTCATAATACAAAGTGGAAAGACAATGTTTAGTAAATGTTTACATCTTAACAAGAGGAGTTTTGCAAATTGCATTGTAGCTCTTTGGGAGGAACCAGGAAAGAGGGCAGGATGTTAACAACATAAAAAAGAATAGCAATAAAACCCACCCCTAATATTAATTGTCTGAGAGGAAATGCATATATCTCTCATCAGAACATTTCAGACTCTACTTTGCATTGCTGGAAGCTTGAGAACACTAATAGCTTTTTGGCATGGAGAAGTAAGTTCTTGCATACTTGAAACATAACTAATTTACAGTTGTTTTGATGGATGCTTATAAGCAACGTGGAGAAGCTCCCAAGTCACTTTGATTTGCTGATCATCAGAGCTAAGAGTGGGCCCAGCCTGCAAAGTACGGATGTAGGTCTGGCTCAGCTTCTTGACTTGGGCATTCGAGAGAACTGCTGTGATTAAACTTGTCCATTCATTTTTGGTCCTAAGGTTGGCTGTGTTACTCAATGAAAATCTCTTAGAAAGTTTCCTTGTGAATTAATAATGCATCTGAAAGGATTTTTGAAGAATTGTCTGCATGAGCACCATCACAGAGAATCCGTCAAAATAGCTCTTCAGCAAGGTGGCAACAGCACGTGCTTCCTGGAGATCTGGGTCCTGACTGTTTCAGGACAGTCTTGGGAGGGAGGCATAGCACAGAATGCTGCAACCTTCCTCCTTGAAACACCATGCTCTGGGGTCAGATGCAGACTCAAAAGCCAGACAGTGATGTTGCAGGACACAAGTGACAGGGGTGGTATGGGTTGAGCTGTAGAAATTAGCCATTGAACTCTGCATGTGTATTTGTGTATACATGTGTGTATGGAGGGAGGAGGAACAACAGGTTTGTGGATGCAGTAAAATCTTCTGTCACAGGCCAATGCCAGACAATAGTGTAAAAGCTTCAGCTGTTGATGTTATTCACTTAGGCATGAGGCTTTGCTTCCCATTTCAGTTTCTCCCACAGACTATCACCCGTAGATAAGTTTGAAGATGAAGATTAGCAACATGATACTAACTCTTGTGGAGAGTGACATATTTTCCCCAGACTTAAGCCTATTTCTTCTGATGTCTTAGAAAGCAAAATGGTGAGCTTTTGGTCTCCATGGGCACTTTCTCTTAGTGATAGAAACTGTTACATTTCTGCCTCATAATTTTCAATTTGTGCTGAGTGAAGTCTTACAAAGTTTCAATAAGTGATATTTAGGTTACATCATGTTGTTGGGAAGAAAAGAAATGGGGTCATAAACTGTGTGAGTGTCAAGGAGTCCTGCATATAACTCAAGGTGTGGCTTTGTATGCAGAGATTCACAGATTCATAGAATGTTTTGGTCTGGAAGGGACCTTAAAGATCATCTAATCCCAACCGCCCTACCATGGGCAGGGACGCCCTTGTTCCTTCTGCTAAGATCAGTGGGGAGAGAATGGATAGGAGGGCCAGACTCCCATCTGCAGTGAAGATTTCTACAGGAAGACTGGCAGTCCATTTGTGGAGATACAGAGGGGCTGATGCCCAATGTTTCAAAGCCAGATTTTTTTTTTCTTTCTCATAGGCCTATGCACTACCTTCTTTCCAGGTCTTCATTTTCCCACTGGATGTCCACTCTCCCTTCCCATGTCTGGCTGCCAGACTTTTGTCATTCGTTGTGCTGCACATCTCTTCTGGTAGTTGGCAGAACTGCAGGAGTCTTTACCTGCTCCACCCTTGCAGGAGGTTTTGGAGCCCTGCAGGGAGCTGCAGGCTTACTGCTCACGGACTTGTAAGGGCAGGTGAGTTGCTCTAAACTCCACCTAGTAGTGAGGAACGTGGAGGACTTGCTTCGCTGAGAGACTTTGCAGAAGATCAGTCTGGAGGAAAGGAAACCTTGGAGCAGTTAGGGCTGTGCAGGAGGCTTGGGCTGAAAGTTCTGGACACCGCTAGTGCATTTGCCCTCCTGTTTAAAATCATTGGTGCTTCAGCATTTAAACAAGTCAGAACAAAATGGCTACAGTATTAAAAAAAAAAAAAAAGGAAGGAAAAAAAAAAGAAAGAACAATATAGTACAAAAGTAACCACCAACCTTCATTTCATTTTCATGTTCATTATGATGCTAACCTCATATCAGCTCAGGACAAAACCCAGACCTGAGCACGGATTCCAGCTTCTGCAATCAGTTCTGTAACACCAAAGTAAACCAGAAATGCTGTCTAGCAGCTGCTGCCCGTAAAGCAGCACTGCAGCTTTCTGGTGATACCAGGCTATCAGTGAGTTATGCAGGCCCTGTCAGCCGCCACGGTGTCCGTGTTACCTCTCAGCCTTAGGGCTTACTGAAGGACCTCTTGTGCTGAGTGTGAAAGTATAGGGAAATACCAAAAGTAGCTGGACAGTTTTCTGAGGTACTAATGACCCATCTCCACAGAAGTGTTTGCTGTTAAAAAAAGAGAGATGTGGAGGTGGTGGAGTCCCTGTCCCTGGGGGTGTTTAAAAGGAAACTGGATGAGGCACTTAGTGCCATGGTTTAGTTAATTAGAAGGTTGGACTCGATGATCTCGAAGGTCTTTTCCAACCTGGTTGATCCTGTGATTCTGTGAGAATGACTATGATTTTCTTTTCCTCCTCCACCTCCTTTGTCCCAGTTTCTGGTCTCTTTTTTTTTTTTTTTTTTTTTTTTTTTTTTTTTTTTTCTGGCAAAAGAGTATAAAATACTGAAAAAAGCCTAAAACCACAAGTGAAGAGGAAAGAGATGCAAACTTAGCAGGGTCACTTTACTCTCATTTAAATAACAGCACAGGACTTAATTTTTACTGTTTGTTTTTTTTTTTATGAGGCTGCAAAAAAAAATAATCTCCTAGTGCAACTGAAGGATAGTAAAAAATGTAATTAATAATAGAAACAAAATTCTAATAGCTCAGGGTGAATATTGATTAAAGTGCTTATGATTGTACAAACCCTCCTCTGGGACCTCTCATGAATGCAAATATGCTCAGAGAGCCTTTTACAGCACAGTGAGAGCCTCCTGTAGCAATCTTCATAATCTTTATCACATCACCAAATATACTTTCTTTTTCAGTCCAAGACATGTTTTGCCTTTAGGATGATCCTCCCATATCTGTCTTCCATAACTGTCTTAGCTCACACTGGGCTATGATGATGTGGCAGCCCAGATAAATAGGAGAAAGAGAACAATAAGGATGTTTGGCTTTGTGTGACTGAGGATATTATTTTTACTGCATCAGAACAAAATTGTCTAAGTCTCACAAACTGGCTTAAAGGTCTAAAGTAAAATTTCCAGAAGCAGTTGAATATTTAGGTTTTGGCCTCAAATTTTCTGTGGGAAAATATCAAGTCAAATATGCAGAAGCATCACAGTTCTTTAGCCAAAAGCCTTGTGGGTACTTGGTTGGTTTCCCTTCTCTATTTACAATTTGGTTTATACCCCAAAGGTAGCTGGTTTTTGCTATTCATTCTGTGGGTGGGAGAGCTTGTGAGAAGGTATTAACAGCTATACACCCCAGTTCCCTGAACTTTCCTGGATGTGAAGAGGAAATTCTTCTTCAAATAAACAGTGTATTTTCAGGTCTTTTTTTTAATTGTAAGGCAGATCTACATCAGGAAATCTGAACACCTGGAGAAGGTTCAAGTGCAGGCTGAGCTTCAGGTCTCAGCTTGGGCTCACAGGTACTCGTAACAACTACAAATCTTTCATCAGTGCAGCTACCCTATGTGTTAGTAATACATGAAATATTCTTTATTACTCAGGGACTTGTGTTCTGGTTGTCTTGCTCCATGGCACATATACAGGATAAGTGATTTCTGATAGTTTAGGGCAGCCTTCACCTCTGGTTTGTTCTCTGGTTCCCAGCTGAAGCTGCCGGCATGGATATTGCAGCCACCAACTTCAGTCATGTTTGTCAGGGGTAGGGTGTGGCCTCCAAACCCCTCCATTGTGGTGGTAGATGTTGAGCATCAAATGAGAATTGCAGCTATTAGCAACAGACGTGTTAGCCACAAAATGAGATAGTTATGGGCAGACTGGGGGGTCCCTGGGGAAAAGCCTCTGAACCATACACCAGTGAGGGAGTCAAGGGCCTCTGACCTCCTCCAACACATCCCACATTCAAGTCTGTAATTACTGGCTGCTCATAGGCGCTTGCTGTGATCCTGTCTCTTCCCACTTTACCCAAAAGGAAGAGCTACACTTCAAAGCCTTTCTCTCTTCTTTCCTGTTGATGTGTTTTGAGGAAGGTTTATGTTTCTCCTTTAGCTATTAAAGGGAACTAGCGATCTGGGCTAGTCCCTGATGAAGGCAGGGCTCTGAACTTCTTTTCTCACTCCTTCACATGTCTTAAGAAGCAATGCTTCTTAAGACACGGACATCTCCTTTCCAGAGCAGAAGACATCTGAGTTGTCTTCTGACCTTGGTGGGAAGGTCAGCTGTCAAGGAGTGTAAAAAGTATGAGGATAAGCTCTTAGGGGTGAAGACACTGAAGAATCTTCTGTGTCAATGCTTACTCAAGCTTGCTTTACTTTAGCCAGCTTGTTTGCTGTCACCCTTTGAAGCCAAGCCCCCAGAGATGACCACTGAGAGGTTAATGGGCTTCATTGGTCCTGGGTTCAAGTTGGTGTAATAATTCCTGTAGCAGTTCCCCAGTATGGGGAATGTGTATTGCATACACAAGAACCACCACATAAAATAGCTCATGAATTTTAATCACACTCTGTTTTGTGCTAATACCACAGTTTCTGCCTTCAAGAAAAAATTGGTGACTGAAACTTCAACTACCTTGCTGAGTTAAATTTGTTAAAACACTGTCTCGAAAAGGTGGAGGAGTCCATGCCAGTGTTCAATTTAAACTTCAATTCAGTGCTGATGTTTTACGGCTGATAATGAATTTAGCAAGCTACTAGTTAGGCTTTGATGCTAATTATTTTAAGTATCATAGGTTCTGATTCACAAGGCAGTAATCACAGGTCATTATTACTGACATTATTAGGTTAAGTTAAAAATTAGCTTTTCAGCTTAGAGCATCATGTACTAATACACTCTGAAATGGAACGCCTGTGTGATGCAATTGAGGAAAATTAGCTCTTTTAATTAAATGAGCTATGACTGCATTGTTTGTTGTTACATTAGCAAAAAAAAAAAAGGTATTTGCACCATTAGACAGAAATTTTTTATAGCTGAAATGGGACACTGCTTGGAAAAAATTAGTCCAAATTTTGCAAAGCGTTGGTGACTTTGAGATACTGTGGTCAGTGCCCTTACAAGCTCTTCCAGGAATAGACTGAAACAAAGGTGATTTTGTTGTCTGGATTCCTAAGTGGGCTAAAATGGGATCAGCATCTGTATACTGGCTTTGTGTTTTAGATAAACACACACAGGAATACAGTTTTCTGACACAGTTTTGATGACAGGAGGCAGAAGGCTTTTTTTTTTTTCTTTTCTTTTTTTTTTTCCTTCTGGGAGCTTCCTGTCTTGGGGTTTCTGCAGGCAGGCTCCAGCATGCACCACTGCTACATCCTGCTGCACCACTGATGTTCACAGAGGTATGAAGCCATTTTAACTGGATTAGCTTTTACCGTTGATTGTGGTGTCCATGCCACTCACCCATGGCACTTACAAGTCCTCTATCTCCTCTGCCGCCTTCTGGGAGATTATGGCTATGTGGGTCACTCTTCAGCACTCCTGAGACCTTGAGACAGTACAGAAATGCACCTCCCTCTGGCTTCATTACCCAGATGTGCTGATATCAACAGTTCCTTTCCAGGTGCAATGGAAAGCATTATTTTTAATAAGATGGTTGCTTCCATAGAGGCTATTTCACTTCCTTTAGGTTATAGCAACAGGTACCTTGCTTGATTGGCAAGGGCCCAACACTTGCATTTCGATGGGACCCTCTAGGTATAGAATCCAGTGAAATGCCTCTGCAGTATTGTAGGATTTCGGTCCCTTTGCATGTCACAGAGCATTGACAGATAAGTAATTAAAAAAGGGAAGGAAGTATGATAGTTTCCTCTTCTCCAAATGTGAGGTTTCTTTACAAGTAAGTGTGGAAAGCTTACATGATTTGCTCAACAGCATAGCCCAGAGTAGGACACAGAGACCAATCTCTAATCCTTACCTGCAGCCATTTCTTCTTGTGATTGTAATGAAAATGCAGAAGGCAGGATGTGCTGCTGCACCACGGAGACAGATTAGGATTATGAAGGGCAGCACCTGGCGGCCAGGGAAAAGCAACTGAAATGGTCACCAAACCAGCCTGCCTGACAGCCCAAAGGGAACACTTCTCCCTGCTAACTGTGCATGAGGTATTCAAAACAGAGTGGCTCTTGCTGCAGTGATGGAGCAGGAGTGTTTTGACTTCACGTCTTGCCTTTCAGACTGGGGGTTTCACATAGCTCATGGTACTTTCTGGCAGGTTGCAGCTGAGACTTCTGGTAACAGAGGTGTGTTGCTGGTTAGGAAGTGCCTGCAGTGGCTTTCCATCATCTGCTCCAAAACTGAACAGCTGTGGTTTGCTTGGCTTTGTTCTTGGTGGGTTTGGAGGTTTTCCCTCCTCTTTATTTTTTTTTCAGACAATGCATAGCCTCCTGTCAGACAAAATGAGCCTGGTTTCTGTAGCATATATTTTGATACATGTTTGTTTAAAGAAATACCTATTTTTCTCCACCACTTATCAAAAATAGGACAGCAGTTGCCTTTCTTTTCAAATGATCCTAAAAAAGATAAATTAAAATGGAATCTCTCTCTTCTAAAAATTGTATTCAGCTGAAAAGCTATCTTATGTCATCAGTGTGCACTTAAACTTACAAAATCAGTCTGGATTAATTTGAGAAATCTCTTGAAGATAACCAGGACAAAAAAAGCCACACACACACAAAAAAGGGAAACTATTCAATTGAAATTGTAACAAGAACACATGCAAGAACATCTAGAATATGAAACACCAGAACTGCCCAGGCTTTCAGTTGTTAAGTGTCAGAGAACTTCACAAATTTGCTACCATGCAATCACTTTTTTTACTTTTAAAAGAGAGAAATGGAGTACTACAGCACTGACAACTCTGCCAGTGTGACACAGCTGCAAATGCGTTTGTTTGAATCTCACACCATTGCTTTTGTTACTGGACTACACCGAAGTAATTAGATGTTTGCAGTGGTGTATCTACATGTAAACGAAATTCACTCCAACTCCCAGAAATTGGTAGGAAGTTCTGGCAGATGAGGCTGTGGATGAAGTGTGTTGGTACTAGAGGATAGGGTGTTCCTGCTAGGAGAGAGCCCTCGACTTCGGAATTTGCACCTCACAAAGGTATGCCAAAGCCCTGAGGCTTCCAGCGTTTAGGGTGTGATGTAAGATACACCTCTTTGTTGAGAGCGTTTCTCCTGACATCCTTGCAAGCCAGGCAGATGTGTGGATAGTTCCTAGGAGTTACCCCTGGAAGGAAACATTACTGGATGGATATCCTAAGGGGTAAACAGTGCTCAGTGCTGAATTAATAAGCTGTTGTCTCCGTTTACTGTAGTTCTCTATGCGATTCTGACTATTTTTAGGGCAAAGTACTTGTGTTTTATTCACAGTAGACAGTTTTCGGCTTTGACTCCTAGACCTTCAGAGATGTCCCCTTTGAAACCTAGAAGAATGGGGAATATGCCAAGACTTCAGGTTTCACTCCAGACCCACAGTTCAGATCACAGTCAGTGAAGGAGCTATCAAGGGGAGATGGGAAGAGATGGTTTGGAAGCACATGCAAGCAATTAGGCTGATGCCGAGCTCCATGCTTCAAAGGCCAACTCTTGGCCAAGAAGCATTGCCCCATCAGCTTCTCACAGCTAGAAGAGCTGAAAGTGGATGAAACTGGTGGTCTCTCCTGACAATTGTAGTCATCTGTGACCTGCCAGGGCAAAGTGAGCACACCCTGCACAATCCCTGTGCTGCTGCTTGCCTTTGCGGATCTCCCATATCATTGCTCTCCTCCTCCAAGATTAAAAGTTGTGTCTGTTTTGTATAGGCGCCTTCTGCTTTCGTAAAGTGTCAGTCAGGCTTTGGAGGTGACTGTTTCATCTGCAGTTTCTTTGGTGAGTGGCAGACCTCCCTGTCTGTGATGAGTGGGATACCAAAGCTACTGGCTGATGTTGTGCATAACTTCAGGTTTCCCTGTACTGTCTCCCTTGGCTTATTTGCTTTGTTTAGTTTGCAGTGCAGGCCAATGGCTTTTTATTGATCTGTCCCTTACATTTTTCATGCTGTAATTTTCCCCCAAGTTTGGGAGCTATAGCAGCTGATACTGTGTGCATAACAATAAGGATCTTCAAGTATTTACTCCTAGACTTTTTAAGCATCTTTCTTTCTCTTGTCTTCAGAAAATGCTGTCATTTTCATGATTCATCTAGTTTGGTTTCTGACAGACTGTTTGGAGGGATACATCTAGTCCAAGATGGAATTGAGGAAGCAAAGGAAAAGAATGGATAGAGACAGACATATACATGCAAGGAGGTGCATGCATCCTTTCTTGTTCCCTTATTTCTGTGCATAAGTAGGCACCAGTCTGTTTATGTGTGAATTCAAGGTTCAAGCAATGGCCCTGGTTGACTGAGACCAGTAAATGTGCCTTGAATTTCCCCATCTCCCAGGCGAATGGTCTGTTCTGAGGGAAAAGAGAGATCCTTGCTCTTTGCTGATGTTGCGTGCTCAGAAATCCTCCGAGCTGGAGTTCCTATTTTTTAGCTAATGTTATTTATATCAGGCTTTTCCTTCAGCTTTAACTGGGATAGGATCAAAGCTGTGGGAACAGACATTTGCCATTACAAGAGGCTATGAATTCTATATTCCTATTTCAGATTTGATTCAGTCTGGGGGTTGTGTGGAATTCATCTAAAGCCAAGTGGTTTTGGATGTCAAAACCATAAAATAATTTTCCTGTTTCATGTAATATAGGTGTATAGTAACATCCTTGGCCTTGCCTTAGGTTACCTAACCAGGGGCTGTGTTTCGCCTCAGAGGTTTAGCTGCCCCTTTACTGGACCCGTGCTCAGTTTCAACCTTTGTAATAAATGCAAAGTCTAGCCAATGCTTCTTCTGCATTTCAGGTTCCACCAAGAGCACTTGCAGTAGCTCTGCTAGTTAGCATTAAAACCTACTTACTGTCAGTACAACGCTAATGATCTGTACTTCAAGGGCACCTTTGATGTGATGATCTCAAAACAGATTAATTAAGGGCTGTCTCACACCCCTGGTATGGATGGAAACATTGGATGCATGGAGAAAAAAATCCTAGAGTCACTGGCAAATTGGATGTGAAAACAGGAATTTCTGTTCCTATGAGAAAGTCACTTCCATCAATGTCTGTTTTCTTCCCCGTCCTGAAGACCGACGTTTTCCTATTGTGGATGTGTTTGTGGAGCATAATATAAAAAAAAGAAAAAATATTCTAAGAAAATGCCACAGCATTTATCTGTGTATCAGATTCAAAATCAAGCCATATGGCATGACACCTCTGGTGCTGTGACCTCTCAGTCCTCTGCACTGCTGGGTTTCATGGTGTGCCATAGTAGTTAGTGCTTGCTTCTCAGGTCCAGCAGCCTGAGAGTCAGGAGTGATGGAAGGACAAAGTATCCAAACTGCTCTTGGTGTTATGGTGTCTTTCTTATTAGACTGAGTCTTCTTGTCCTCTCCTGCGTCCCTGAATACTTGCATGTGTCAGGTAGAGAGCTGCCCATACAAGACGGACGAGAGCTGCTGTTGTAACTGGGTACGTTGCCTTTGATAAAGGCAGCACTAATTTTTGGTGCAGAACGAGTAAACTCTGCAGGATTAAGCCAGGAAAAGTTTTCCCTCCCATCTTATGCTTTGTCCTAAGCACTTGGTGGTCGTGGGACTTACACCCCAGAGCATATTTGGAAGCATTTAAATACACAGCTGTGACAGCATAAGGGGGAAATGGCTTCTCTTCAAGTGCTGGAGGCAAGGATTACTTTGCTTCAAATTGCCATAGGATGTAATGGTTCTTTAAAGCTCTCGCCTCCTTACACACATGTGTATCTTTCTAAGGGATCAATTTCCCTCCACGCTAACAGTTACCCTTGCTTGCAGTACAAGCTGGAGACTGGAAAATCCAGGCAGTTCAATAGAAAGAGTTCCTCAAGCCGAATAGATTCTCCAATTTGTCCTGTTGGGCAAACATCTGCATGAGTACAGAGGCTCCTGCTTTAATCTTACCCTCTCGGTCTTGCATTTCCGGGTTATCTTTTTATGTGAGTCATAGTTTTTATCTATACAAAGAGAAGCTTTAAACTGCCTCAAGTGAGGTATTTTTTCCCGTACTTTAGCACTAATTAATCATTAAAGCACTGAGATCAAAGCGTGGGGAAACTACAACATCGGTATGTTCTTATGATCACGTTGTGGCCAGTTCCCCTCATAAATACTGGTATCTTGTGAGTTTCAGATCAAATCTGCCATGGAGAATGATTTGGCAACAAGTTGGTGGGCTGCTTTTCCTTGCATCTTTGAGAAGTGAAAGGAGCTGTAACTGCAGGAGAAATGCAGTGTCAGCCCCACAATAAAAAGACCAGCTATTACTTTGAACACACTGGCACCCTAAAATGCCAGGAATTTGGGCACAGATGTAAAAATCCAGCCTCATCGAGTGAGAAGCACACTCGGTCCATGTTCGGAAGCTCTGGAAGCTCAATCAGACAAGTGAAATGGCTGAAGCCTAGAGCCTGTTCTGAGCATAGCTAAAGGCAGTTAAGGGTGTAAACCTCACTGTAAGCCAATAAGAGGGTTTAAGTGCTTAAGTTACTTCTGAAAGTGAAGCTTTTAATATAATGCTGCTGCTTTTGAAAAATGTAGCCTAAAGATGTGACTTCAGTGAAGCATTAGCCTCAGTCTTAAAGGGCGGCTGCGGTCGTTGTCTTCTCACCTGAAAGGCCAGTGATTGCTTTTAATGATGCCTTCAACTGCAGGCAGCAGTGGGCATGGCAGAGACGTGGCTGGTGTCTGGGCTTTGCCTTTACTGACACTGATAATCTGTACCCTTCCCTTTAGTGACTGCTCAGGCTTCCTCTGGGAAATCCTCCAGTGTGTTTAACTGGCATAAAATTCGCAGTGCCATGAGGGTCAGACTTGGGGTCTGCCAAAGGAGCTGTCCTGCTTGTAGGTTATTAAAAATGAGAGAGATGAGCATGTGGAGTGCAAACGGGTTCTGTTGCTGGTGAGCACTCATGGTTGGGAGGGAACACCAGAGGCTAACTGCGCTGGAGGAAAGGTGTGGTCTGGTTATTTTTGTTTTGGTTTGTGGGTTTGTTGGTCTTGGGTTTTTTTGGTGGAGAATAAGCAGAGCATAGGGCTTGGTCTTCTATGTCTCTTTCCAGTGTCTGGAACAGGTGAGAGGTGCACTGGGAGCGAATAAGAGGTGAGGCTGGGACTGACTGCAGCGCAAGCAGGGCACAGCAAGCGCAAGCTTGTGACACAAGTAACGAAGCATCTGTAAAATTAGTGCTAACAGTTGTCCCAGAAACAGATGGAATGGAGCAATAGCATTTCCAAAATGTCTTTAATCCATAATGTGGGATGTTTGAAAAGGGCACTATTTCTCCTTTAAAATAAAATTTCCTTTTCCTTCCCTTCGTTCTTTCTCTTGTGGGAGGCCTAAGACATGACAGCTTGGGCACTTGTCCAGCATTTGTTCTGACCTAGATTTTGATCTCTGGCTTTCTTTCCCTTAGCTTCTGCTCAGCTGGCTACTACCTCCTAAAGACATGCATATAATCTATAAAACATTTGTGTCTTACTTTCTGTTTTTAGGAGATTCTGAAAACTACAACAAAGGGATCTAAATTACAATGACCATAAATGCTATGGGCTGCAAGAATGATATAAATAATTCTCAGCAGCAAGGGAACTTGCTAGACCATTTAGTGAAAAGAAGCGAGATACCGAAACATAACAAAGCAGTGAAAAATTCTGTAGTTTAATCAGCACTTGTCTTCTTTCTCTGGGCAGCACTAGAAAGCTGCAGCACCTGAATGAAGCCCTTGAAATTGAGTAACTAATTACTGTTGCAGTAATTATTAGATTTTGGGTTGGGATCTCTTGCATTAGGTGATGTGCATGTTCATATAAAAGATGATCCCTGTACTGAAGCATTCCTGGTGGAAAAACAGACAAAGCAGGCAGAATATAGGATGAAATTATGTGGTCTATGGTCCCTGTTTTCCAGGGGACTAGAAGCAATAGAGAGACTCTGTCTCAAGTTGTGCTGGGGGAAGTATAGGCTGGATGTTAGGAGGAAGTTCTTGACAGAGAGAGTGATTTTCCATTGGAATGGGCTACCCAGGGAGGTGGTGGAGTTGCTGTCCCTGGAGGTGTTGAAGAAAAGACTGGATGAGGCACTTAGTGCCATGGGATAGTTGACTGGCTAGGGCTTGGTGATAGGTTGGACTGGGTGATCTTGGAGGTCTCTTCCAACCCAGTTGATTCTATGATTCTGTTCTGTGACATCACTTATGAGTCTGGTCTCCTTATTGATCTCTTTTAATGGTTGTATCACCAATGATTGTTGCTTTCTTGGTGTTTAGTGCTCAGCCACTTGGACTGTGCAGTAGAGGTCTACTGTTACTTGTAGTAACATGTGAAGAACAAGCTTGCACAAGGCCAAACAACTGATCTTGAACATTAGATTGAATGAGAATTCAGAATTTTAAAATCGTCACCTGACTTAACTAAATGAGTTGAAAGACTACAAAGTGATGTTTAGCTGCATTTATTTTACTATTGCTTCCTGTTTGACATGGCTCAGTTGCCTCTGTCCCAATTGATACCCGGAGAGTGGCAAGAGAGAACAGTGCTGACTGAAGACAGGGGAGGCTCTGACTTGTGCTGGTTTGATTTTCATGTACCTATCAGAAAGACAAACCCAGAAGAACCTTATCGTGCCATCTTGTCCTGTAGCAGCAGTTTCCGATTGTGATCTATGTACTGTTGTGAAATGCATTTTACATGAAAGATTGTTATTCTTATGCAGAGAACTTTATGTGCAGACCTTTAGTCTTGTAACCCATTAGTGGCAGCTGATCAAAAAGGAAAAGCCAGAGAGAATGAACAAACCTACCACCCTGAGAACACTAGTAAGCGATGCAGCCCTGCCAGCCTGAGTCATTAAGAGAGCAGAGATCGGTGAGATCCTATGCAAACTAAAATATGGAGGTTCTTCATAATCTGTGCCGTGTATTGACAGGTTCACTAAGAAGAGTGCTTATCTGGTGGGGATCCAGAAACACTATTTTCCATAGGGAAAGGCAGCTCAAACTATTCCCTGATGAAGGTCATAACTACTTGGTTGTGTCACATCTGTACACTGCAAAGGAGCATGGGTTTTCCCAGAAAAGACATAAAGGCCCAGAGAGAGATGAGTTTTCCAAAGGGCTCTGTCCTGCTGTCTCACCTGGCTGAACAAATCCCTTTGGACATGTGTTGATGAGGATTCCAATGTGTATGCCACACTTCTGGCATAGCTGGAGCAGCACTGGGCAAGCATCTGCCAAAGAGGCTCAAGGTATGCACTGAGGAGCAGAAAAGTGCAACACCGTTGTTCAGGCAGCTCTCAGCAGTCAGCACTTTTTGGTTGTTTGGGGTTTTTTTTCCCCCTTTTCCTCCCTTCCAAAAACTCAGATCAGTGACCAAGAAGTCATGTGTGCAGGCATGCGATTCCTCCTCCTTACTGAAGAAGGAAGGAAGTGAAGGGTGAAGTGAGCGTGCAGTCCCACCAGCCCATCTCTTCTAGGTGCACTGCACCACCCAGTGTAATTCTTAGGATAATCCTGTTTGATGATCCAGAAAGAATGTTTCAAGAATGTTTAGTCCCTCAGTAATTTTGTTAACGTCTCCTGGCAACCAAAGAAGGGGAAGTAATGAAGTGGTATTTTCAAAGAACATAAAACCTAGACAGCCCTTCTTTCGTTTGAGAAGGGTTAGTAGGCATGTGGAGGACTTCTCCACATGGCTCTGCACTTCATCTGCTACTTAAAAACCCAACAAACTTGTGGGATACTAATTCAGTCCTTGGTTTCTTTCTTGTATCAAATGCTGCCAACTGTGCCTAAATTTGGGCCAGATGCATGATGGTTTTATGATGTGATACTGTTAGGAAGTCTGGGTTGAATATAACAGAGGGTCTGCTAATGGGGCTGCTCCTTCAGGGCAATAGTACAATGCTGGGCTAGGATGCTTGAGCTATTTACTCTCTGTCTCTGTGGGAATATGTCCTCAGCAGAAATTAATGGTTGTGTTTACCGGTTTGGATAAGATTACTGGGGCTGATTGGGTCTATTAGTGTGGTGAGAGGATCAAAACACTTTCTGATGCATTGGAGGTTTTGAGGGAGAGCCTTCCATGTCACCCTTATGTGAGCAAAAAAACATCAGGTTTTGTTCGGGTTCATTCCTGAATTATTTGTATGATTCTCAGGCATTGCCTTCATGCTATGCCAGGGCTCCTGCTCCGAATGGAAAAAAATAAGCAAAGACAGAGAGAAGTCTCATCCTGGAGTGAAGTTTCATCACTCACCCCGGCAAAGACATGGTACAGCTGGACTTGGAAACAGCACAGCACACAAGTCCAGTTTAGTGCACAGGACTATCTTGCAACTGAAACCTAATCACAAGGCTGTCTTGTTCCTTTCTAAACGTGTCATGGCCCAAAAGCTTTGTGGAGGAACTTCCAGATCTTCTGTGTTTTTTATTTATTCATAATAAAGTAATTATATTTCTGCCTAAGATCCTTCCACAGGGAAAAAATATTTACAGAAGGAACAGTTTTAAATATTACAATTTATCCCCTATGTTTTATTTATCTTGAAGCTGAGCAGCTGTGGTGCTAATGACCTCAAATTCATGCACACTCAGAGAGATGGTATCTTGGGGTGTCAGCGTTGTGTCAGTGTGTCTGAATGGGGAGCCAGAAAGACCACGATCTTCATTTGCTTTGTCCTCAAATTCATGCTCATAGAGTCTACCAGTGACAGGAGTGAAGGTAGCTTTCAGCCCAGTTGTGTGAAGCTTGTCACACAAATGGGAGCCTTCTCCCTCCAGGAGGGTGACTCCATCTCTCATCAGCTTTCTTGGTGAGTGGCTGTACTAAGAGGCACACCACTGTGACAAAACTAGTGGGCATAGAAATGCTCTCAATTTTATAGCCAAAGTACTATAATTCTGTAGGCACAGGCCTGTGTTTCCCAAGAAACAGTCAGGAAAAAGCATCTTTCACCCACCGTAGCAATCTAAACTCCTACCCACCTCCCCCTGTTGTGCAAGAGGATTGTCTGCATTTTTCTGTCCTCACATGTGCCCCCAGCTTGCTGGCCTAGCTGAAGCAAGCCATTTTCCATGTGTCCTAGTTTGTCCGGCTGACGTGGTCTCAGTGGGACCAGATCTGCCACACACTCCCATCTCCAGTATGCCTCTGCTGCTGAAGGCAAAGGCTGAGGGCACGGCTGGAAGGGGCATGCTTCCTCACTAGAGGATTAAATCCTCCTTAGTCCTGGTGGTGTAATAAACCCCAGAATCATAGAATCACAGAATGGTTTAGGTTGGAAGGGCCTTTTAAAGATCATCTAGATCAACCTCCCTGCATTAAGCAGGGACATCTTTATTCTAGTGCAAGGCAAGTCATGTTGTACTAGGAAAAGTCTGGTTTTCCTTGCTCTCTGTGCCTGTGCTGGAAGACTGCTGCCAGAAGCTAGAGCAGGCAAAGCACTGAGTTTTCTTTTCTTGTTTGTTTTTTTTTTTTTTTCTTTTTGATCTGCTCAGTCAATAGATCCTGTGGCAAACTTAGCAAAGCTGCACAAATATCATGAAGTATCATTGGCTACTGGAAGTATCATTGGCTATCATGAATATCATTGGCTACTGGAATGGGCTGCCCAGGGAGGTAGTGGAGTCGCCGTCCCTGGAGCTGTTCAAGGCAGGATTGGACGTGGCACTTGGTGCCATGGTCTAGCCTTGAGCTCTGTGGTAACGGCTTGGACTTGATGATCTATGAGGTCTCTTCCAACCTTGGTAATACTGTGATACTGTGAAGCACTGGCTAAATATCCACCCCAGCAGCAGCAGAGCTGCTATCAAGAGGTGGCAGATTTTCTGCAGGTTGAGACAAGGGTGGGTTTTGTGGGATGGGGCTGTGAAGCTCACTGTAACCTAGTGGCAGGGCCTTGCAAACATTCTTGCTGTAGCAGACGTTAGATACTACATGGCGGCTTTCCAAAGCGTGGGATAGGAAGACATGGAGAGGGTGTAATAGCACTTCCCTGACCATTGCAGGTGCAAAGAATTTGGTAACAATATTTGCTCTGGAGCCAAATTGCTCTCAGACTCCCTCCTATGTTTATTCAGTTGAAGAGAATTACCCAACTTTTCTGCTGTGCAACAATCACAGGGTAAGAATTCCCAGACAGGGTATTTTTCTTCCTTTTATTTTATTCCCTTTTGAAACATGTGTCTAGACAAGTGACAGGCAAACCTCAAATGGTTTGGTTGCATGTTTGAAAGGTACCTGAATGTTTCCTCTTTCAGTCCATCCCACTGAATCCATTGAACTTGCCTTCATATCCAGTAATTGGGCTGAGAGCCTCAAAAGAGCAACTTGTTTTGTGAGCTTTTCATCTCCTCCCAGTTTTAAGGAGTTCAAAGACCTCTCAGCCACAGGGCTTTTGCAAATACTTTGCTCTTTGGATTTCAGATTCTGTCCCAAACCAAGAAGCACAAGGAAACGTAAAATGGTTAAATAAACAAAACAAACAAATAAGTATATAGACCCCTTCCCAATCCTCTGAACCATAACACGCTAGAAAGGTGTCCTTCCTTCAAATCAGAAACACAAAGAAGCTGCTTGTAAATGTTTTGAGAGAAAAGGAGAAATGTTCGAATCAGTTTTAAAGCTCATTTAGACCAGGAGGTTACTGCCAGTATCTGTGATATAGAACACTGCAGCAGTTCTGTGGTTCTGTGAAGTGGGCCACACAGGACATGCTACTGGTACAGACCTTGCTTGTGAGCATTGCCTGTTTGCTCAGCTGAATGAGCGGTTAATCAAATTCATTTGATTTCAGCGGGATTTCACATGGATGAAAAAAGGTGGCTGCAATGTTGATGGCAACTTTTTCAGTACTTGGATCAGTAAATATTTCCCTGCTCTAAAATAATTATTTACTGGAAACAGTGAAAAAAAGATTGAGGGTAAGTGAAGGCAATCAAGAGCCTCTTGCATCATCTGTCAGTCCAGTCAGTAAGGCAGGTGGTCCTACCCTCTGAACAATGAATTACCAAGTGTTTATGGTAAAGTCTGTCCCATTTATACAATCCCATAATTTAAAGAAGCTTTTGGATTTGGAGTTTATTTTAGTAAGCCATCTCCAGAACATGCTCCATCTCAGCTGGGTCATTCCTCTCACGTTTTAGGCCATTTGTACTTGTTCTGATGTGGAGATAGAAAGGGGCCAGGGACTATATGATCTAAAATGCAAATATTTAGTGTGCGTGCAGTCTCTCCACCACTCCGCTGGCTTTGTGCTGACCCATAGTAAATACTTGAGATGAGCCAAAGCACCTAATTTAGTGTGGGAGTGGAGGTTTGCTGCCATAAATTTGGTAGGAATCATGAAAACCACTGGCTTCTGCTATCCAGCAGTTCGTTCTTGTACTTGACTCTTCTCTCCAGAGTCACTAACATCCCCCCCTACTGATTGGTGTAATAATTCAAACTAGGGTAGACCTAGGAGAGTTAGATTGGGTTAGGAAGCAAATCTAGGACCCCACTGCAGCTGGTTCCTTACTGCTAAAGGGTAAGGGGAAACCAAATATTGCAACTCTACAGTAACACTGTAAAGAAAGATTGTAATGTACATGCCATTTGAATTTTAACACAAAAAAAGCGCTTTTCTTTGGCTTGATAAATTCCATGTGTCCTTTCCACCTGTTTCCATTTTAATGCAAAAAACAGAAACACTCTAGTTCATATCTTTTGTTCCAAGTTGTCAGCAGAAGTCCCTGAGTTGGTTGGTAGCACTATAATTTTTCAGAATATGTTGTAACTCGGTCTCCATTTTGCTACTTTTGTCTTTGCCCCCTAATGTATAGACTACTGAAAGCTAGTTCTTAGGTTGGTGTCAGCTGGCAAAGTCCTGGCTGTTTTGGAGAAGAGCCAACTACAGACCTGTAGTTAATTGATATCACCACAAAGTTGGATAATGTTACTAAGTAAACAATCCATAGTAAGCTGTGCTGTCAGAGTTGCCTGGGGAAGAGTTTGGTGGACTTCAAGCACAGGGTGACTCTGAGACTCAGCTGTGTTTTAGCCATGCAAAGGGAAATGCAGTCTAAGGGGAGAGATAGGACAGGTAGCAGGCACAGGTGAGAGCCCGGTTTGAGCACAGTGCACTTTTTTGCTCACTAAGAAATACGAAAGATGAGCTGAAGCAGGAGCTGTAGCAGAAGTGTGCTGGTAAGCTGGCACAGACAGGCAGGCTTGTCTTGAGAGAGGAGACTGGGAGGGAAGCATTGATAAAATCAGTGGCTTATATTTCTGTCTATAAAAATGTCACAGTTACAAGTTAAGGAAGGTAAAGAAGAACTCTTTAGGCAAAGGGATGCAGTGGTAAAGGAATGGTAACTGCTGTAGGTAGACTTAGGCTGAAATTAGTGAAAGGTTCCTAACTACTGGTGGTAGCAAGCACAAACACTCTGCTGCTATGAATCTTCTCTTGCTCATGCTGTAAGGCCCAACAGGAATAATGACTGTGGGCTCTTTACAAATGTCTCTTGGTTTGGAAAAGGATGTCAAGAAAACCATTTATCAGGAAATAAAATAAGGATTATATAAATACTACATTTCTGCTTAAGAACTGAATGCTTGGACCAAAATAATGTAGCTTAACCACAATGAAATGAAATTCCTTGGGGAAATCAGAGGGAAAATGTTGCTGTGTGTTCTTGGTTACATACCTTTCAAATGTCCAGGTCAGTACAGAGGGCTGGTCAGAAAGAGTATTCTTTGGAAAGGCCAAGGCATGGGCAAGATCAAAATGCCTGGTGCTGAAATATTCTTCCTCGTGTGTAAATCGAGGTTTGTGCCCTATTCAGCCTGTGTTCCTGCTGGGCCAAATTTCACCCTGCTTGTGTGTGATGTGGGGAGTAGGTAGAAATGAGGACACTCTGAAAGGACAAGGTTAGAAAAGTGCCCTTGTGTGTGCTGAGGTACTTGCACAACTGCTCAGCCTCAGAACCACCTCATCACCTTCTCTTACCAAGGAGCAGGCAGAGATATCATGCAAGGACAAACAGCAGCTAATTAACAGTGTATCTCCTCCAAGTAACTGACTGATTAGATTTGTACCGACCCAAGGGGACCCACTGTGCTGGTCCTGCTTGAGGAGCTGCTTCATATACAGTTTGTCAACTTGAAGAAAGTTTTATGTTATTTAAAATGTGAGTGATGTCAAGAATAACAGACTTTTGTGACTAATTGTAAATAAGGAGAGAGCATTTAAACAAAGAGCCACTGTGGAATTTACAGACAAATGCATGAATGAGCCTGTTGTAAAATGGACAGCATTTTACTCAAGGATGCTATGGTCATTTCCAGCCTTTCAAATTTCCACCAAGTTTTAGAGGCTAAGTGCTAAAGAAGACAGATGCCAATCAGTGACAGGTTTTCATCTCTCTTGGGAGCTTTGAAGGATGCAAGCATTAGCCCATCTTCAATACACCTGGATTGGCTACTGTCCTGCAGTAAAATCTGCAGGAAGATGTACACGGCAGCAGAATGATCTGCTGTGAAAATTTAGCTGGCCAATCTGAAAGTTCTTTGCACCTCCATCACCTCTCATCCAGTCAGCACATTAGACCTCCCTATGCTTGCAACTGTGCACAAAAGTAGTGGCTCCAAGCATGGCAGTATGTTGGTGTTACACGCAGTGAATGGGTCATGCTATTGCAGCATAGGAACACTGCTTTCTTTTGTGCTTTAGAATCAATGAGAAGAAGAAAAAAAAGTTAAAAAAGAAAAATTCTGCCTTAAGTCTTTGGCAGAAGAGCAATAATTTCAATGCACCCGTCCCCCTCACACACATGCTTTGCTGAGGCAAATGGTGTTGCTTGGAATGAAATGCCGCAGCTGTGAGCTTTGCCTTGCGTTCAATAGGAATGAAATGGTCTCTCTTTCACGTCTGTTTGCAACACAGGCAACATGACTCTGGGTTACATTACCTGTGTGATCAACATCCAGATTATTTGTCCAGACATAGTGTAGCAGGGTCAAAAAACCCACCCAAGAAAACTCTGTTATAATTTCAAACACTTGTATGAGTATATCCATGCTTGCAACTCTCTTCTGGAGGCGTCTGCTGATTCCTACTGATTATCCAACCATATGTTTGATTTTGCTTTGTTTAAAAAAAAATCCCAAATGATTCAAACTCCTTTTTTTGTTGTTGTTGTTGGTGGTTTTTTTGGATGGCATGTTAGATAGGCTAAAATAAGACATGGTCTTACCATGCTCTGATGCAGCATCAGACCCTCAGCGAAGAAAAGTCCTCATTATGAGCAGAAGTATTCAGGACTGTGAACATAGCTTGGGACACACTGACCTCATTTGGTACAGAAGTATTATTTTTCTGTAAGCTGGACATATACAGATGGGCTGGTCCTGCACAGTACAGACAAAGCTCCCACTGAATTAAGAAGCAAAAAAAAAAATTACAGAATGACACAGTTCTCGCAGTCAGGCTCAGGGTTGGCTCCCCTCCCAGTTATTCTCTCTGTAAGCACCAGGTTCTCATGCTTGTGACACAGGTTTCTGCAGTGGATTCCCTGTATGTCCAGCAAACAGGTTTTCCAGGTGCAAAGTGGTGCAAGGAACAATGCCCAGAGGGATAACACTTAGAAACTCATGATAACTCCATATGGCAGTTCCTGCACTACAACAGAGGCAGGGGAGACCTGAGTCACAGTCTGCAGGGATGCCTCACAAATGCACAAGTTGTCTTGGGTTAAGTTTATCACAAGTTTGTCCCTTCCTGCTGAACCACTCAGACAGCCAACTGACGGGGGAGTGAGAATGATCCGGGACAACAGAGAAGTGGCAGTGCTTTGTGAAACAGGGAAATGGCTTGCCAATGCTAACTGCCCCGTGGGGTTTCACACTGCTGTGAGCATTAATCCTCCAGGAGAACTGGATCTAGACCAAGGTGCAGTAAAGAGAACAAATTCTTCAGCTGGCATGTGTGAGCAAGGCAATTTCAGATGAATTTACTTCTCAGGTGTGGCTGAGGATTCCCCAAGAGAGTATCAGGAATTGGTCAGGCTTATCAAACCAAGGCCACCATTCAGAATGCTGGGATCTCTTGCAATAGGGCATTAAGGACAGATTCTGAGGTTTTGAATGAGGAACTACAGGAATGTGGTGCAAATGACGTGCAGCTCACCTTTAAACATAGGTGTATATTGGTAAAACAAAGGCTCTTGAGGTCCCTCCATTTGATGGTCTGTACAGTTTATGGAGAAACCATAATCAGCAGGGACAGAGAGACGATCTGATAGCTATTAAAATAACAGGCCAACAAATGACATATACCTGGCCATGGAATGAAATACTTGACACACCAGACAGGCCTTACTACTGATTTCTCCAGTTTATCCACTCTTTAATGGTAACATGCTCAGAGATGCTGGGAGAGTCACATCAATAAATGCAAATGCCTAAAAACTGTCTGCAGCAAGGATTTATGATAAGGCATGAGAAAAGAAGGTTCTTTCTTGAAGCAGTAAGAAGTTACAAGCTGTCTCTTTGAAAGATGGATATAAAGCCCTGTTCACTATTGTGGAAAGTTAGTGGTGAGTCTCATCAAGGCCTTGGCTAGGATGCCTGACACACATCTTTGTGCAAGATAGAGGTTTTTGTGCATGACTTAGAACTGAGGTTGTTGAAATGCCAGTTTGATCGTGTTCAGACATATTCATAAGTAGTCTGATCAAAAGGATGAGTAGTGAGATGAGAAATTTGGCAGATGACGTGAATTATTCAGTGCTATAAAACTAAATCTGGCCACAAAGCATTGTCAAAAGAGTTCACGATCCTGAGTGCCTGGGCCATAACATGACTGATGTAGTGCAGCATCAACAAAAGCAGAGCACATGCAGAAACCTTGCCCTAGCTGTACTTCAGCATAGATGAGGCCTAAACGCAACAGCTTGGAGGCCTCTGCAAATTTCATTGAAAGTGCACCAGAAGAGGCAGCTCTCACATTAACTTGGCAAAGCGGCAGGAACAAATCTAAAGCATCGGTACAGCGCTCTTCAGTGAAGCTACAACTCCATGGTAATGTGTTTGCTGGTCATCTAATTCCAGAAGGGTTGGGCTGAACTAGAAAGCACATTTAAGATGAGGAGAGATGGGCAACAGCATCCACAGAAGTGGGGAAATGAGCAGATGGGGAGTTTTCAGAATGGAAAGGCATGACAGCAGCAGGAGGTACAGCAAAGGTCTATCAGATCGTGGTTGACGTAGAAGAACACAAATAGAAAGTGGTCATTCACTACCACTTGTGAGAATTGGGGGGCACCCAATGACTCTGTCACAAAGAAAGTTTAAAGCAGCACAAGAAGGTACTTTTTCATACAAAGCATAATTTGTGGAACAGGATGTTGTGAAGGCCAGAAGTTATAAATGGCCAAGAAAGGGATCAAAAACATTTGAGGGGAACAGATCCATGGGTGGCTGTTAAAACACACTGATCTGGAGGCAGTCTGCTTTGGGAAGTCCATAAACCACAGACTGCCTGAAGCAAGGAGAGTACATCAGGAGAGAGATCATGCTGAACCTCCTCTTTGAGTTTCCTCCACCTGCATCTCCTCCTGCCTGTGTTGGGAGATGGGATATTGGCCCCTATGGCCTTTTGGTGTGACACTGGTCAGGTTCTAGCTCTGCTGGGTCTGTTTGGGGTATGTCTCTTATTATTCCCCTTTAATAAAAAAGAAAAGCAGCAACAAAATACAACCTAAAACAGAAGAGGGGGAAGAAAGAACCCCATCCCTCCACACACTGTTAGTAGGAATCCTGGTAGTTGTTTTACTTTATTTAGAAAGGACCTTGTGTTGCAAGTGGCAGGAAGCCATGAACCACAAAAATAAAATAATTCTAGCCCTGGTGCTAAGTCAGGAAAACAAAGATGGCTCAGCAATTAGCAGCATTATATATGTTAGTTCTAAGTAACAACAGATGTCAGGACTCAAGCCCTTTGCATTCCTCACAATCCTTTGGAAACCATAAGCCTTTTGACATCACTATACATTATCACAGTTATTTTGGGCCTGAGAGAACAGCAAGGGCTCTTTGAATGTTGAAATATGTAGGTTGGTAGGACCGTCTGAGTCTTACCTGCATCTACCTCACCGTCCCGCATACTTCTGCTGAGTTAACAGGCTAGCATGTGCTGTAAAAGCCTGCTCTGTAAAGACATGCGCTGGCCATGAGTCATTAGCAAGCATGCGAAGCTAATTGGCAAAATACTCATAAAAGGTTTTGAAGGTGGGTTAATTCATTACACTGTAAACTGTCCCCAGGCTATTGTTAAAAAATGCAGGAGTTTCAAGGTCCAGTATTTTATGATTCATTTTGCTATGCAGTGAAAAACAGACTCTATATCAAACTACATTCATTATAGTTAAGACCACAACGTCTTTATTGGTTTTCCCAACATTCCCTCCTTGTTATATGAATTCATATGGACTGCACATTTCTAACAATTGGCAAGAAGGCATGAAATAAAACTTATGATATTTTCTTACCTTCTACTCTACTAAGTGCACCCTTAAAAACTGCCTGTTCTGGTTGCTTTACCTCCTCCCACCTTGATTGACTTGAGCTGATAATATGGGAAATTGAAAACAGAGAAATGAGTGGGAACAACCTAGATTTGGTGGTCAACTGAATTTGGCTACCGCACGTGTGCGGAAACTTCAGCTCCAAAAGGATTCTGGTAATGAAAGAGTAATTAAGAAGCATTTCCCCTTGCAGCAATATAGGTAACCTTTTTTTCTAAATTCAGAGTAGACACATTTTCACTGATTACTTGTATTTCCAGATGGAGGCTCTTGCAGCTAAGCCCAAGACGAGCCGTCAGGCATCTGCTTAGGCAAATCTTGTAGGGTCATGCATTAGCATTAGTTTGCTCACGCTAGTGATACTCCCCATATGCTTTGCTGGGACTTTTTTCTACTCATAGCCAAATTCTCCAGCTTATAAAAGAAGATAACAGAGCCTTTGACTGTCTCTGCTTACGCCAGCAATGTCAAATACTTCTATTTTCTTGTGAAAGGTCTGTGGGAGGGAGGCATTACTATCGAGTAGCTTGGTACAATGCTCAATAATGCTGTGTTGAGAAAAAGTTAATAGAGGACCCAGCTGTGACCTCTGTGGGAGCAAAGCCAAGCACTGCTCATCACTGCTACCTTTGTACCCTTCTCCGGGGGTGCTCCTTATCTCCTTGTGCTGGCTGGCACTTGGGCTCTCCTTTGAGGCTTAAAATGGTGCCATTCAGGCATGCTTTCTCTCTGTTCCAGTATGCTCAGCTCTGGTAGACTTTTCACATCCAAGAGATTTTCTCCTGTGCTGGCCCACTCTGTGCACCAAGTTCTACTCCACCAATTCATATAAATCTCTAAGAGAATATCGTTGAGCTGATTTTGGGGTTAAACAGGTTCTAACAGGCTAGAACCCTATTGCTATTATTGTGATTAATATACAGCACTGAACTGCAATGGTCTGCTTAGAGTCTGAGCTCAACTCAGCAAGTTCAGCCCCGCCTGGCTTTAGGATGCTGCTGTCCTGGGCAGAGTAGCTGCCAATGGCAGTCAAAGATGAATCAAAATCAGGTCTAAGCATAAGGAGATAAATGACTCAAGTTTCCAGCAGTAGAGGCACCATTAAAACTGGTGGTGACTTTTGTTCTTGCAGTAAATATTTGACATTTGTGGATTGTTGAGGTGATGAGGAGAGAAGGAATACTGAACAAATCTCTCACTCTGGCAGTAACTGAATTACTGGTCTTAGTTTTTTCTTACTGGAATCTCTAAATCTTTCAATGGAACTGGACAATTTTGCAGGCAATTTTATTTATTTTCTTTCTTCAATTGAAAAATGTCATTTCTGTCACCGTCCCCCCCCCCCAACCTAAACTAAACCAAACAAAATGAACAACAAATCAAACAAAAAACATTCACAGAAGAACATCAAACCTAGATCCTTGCAGCTAGAAGTTAGTCATGTGGGAATATCAGTTTGTTCTAGTAGGGCTCAGCAATGGATTTATAATAGCATCCTTTGTTTTTGTTTGCATTAACATAGTGTAAAGTGATAAATATCTCGGGTCAGACATTTTGTCTGTGCTTTCCTCTGGGAACCTGGACTTTCTTACATGTGTCAGAACTGTCATCTTTATTGGGACCAAGACTCTTTCTTAGTTTGTTTTCCAACAGAGGCATGCAGAGAAGAGCAGAAACCAACTCAGGTGTTAACTTGCCCTGGATAGCTTGGCAGCCTCCACATTTGTGCCGTCACACTGGGGACTAACCCCTTCCTGCTGATGTGACTGGAGGCTGTGGCAATGGGATGGAAGATCAGAAAGGTCACTTGCACTGTGTCATTTATAATGGGGGCATTTTCCTACTGGATGACCCACCATACGGGATGCACCTCTTGCTTCCACTCCTAAAATGATCATCTAATTGCACTGCTGGGGACCTCTGGTCATTATGCCAGAATACATCTGGGTTTTCACAGTTGGTTGGCATTTGGAACAAAGAACCTGGAAATCAGAGTTCAATGATAGTGTTGGAACTGGATGATCTTTAAAGTCCCTTTTAACCCAAACCACTCTATGAATCCATTCTATGATATTTACAGGTAATATGGCTACTTTGTGCCTGGGACCTAACATCTACATCCAAAAATGTTGGCAAATACTTTTGTCTTGTTTGGTTTTATTTTGTTTTGGTAAGAATAATAGCTGTTCCTATGGCCAGCTCACCTGGAACTAGTACATGAAGAAACTCCATCAACTTTCCTTCATGACATTTAGAGTGTTAGTGGTATAACTGGTCAGATGTATCAGTGGGTGGAATGGAAGCAGAGGAGTTAAAAATGAGTGACCAAATTTTTTCAAACTCTCATAGCTCTTTGTTTCTAGTGGTGGAGAGATTTTGGAAATGGCAGATGTCAGTATTAAGTACCAAATTCTTTGGTTTCCCCCCGGTCTTATTATAAACAGGGATATTTGTTTTTTAAAATGGGAATTTATCATCACTTCTTTTTAGGCTCTTGCCTCTCTAAGGCACACAGATTCTGAATTTGGACAGGATATTTTAGCCATAATATATGAAGCTCCAAAATTTCAGAGGCTCTGTTAAGAATATTGTGCATAAGCTGGGATTTTTGCCATTAGCTTGACTGGTGCCAAGATTACACCCTTGCTGCTCCTTGGAAGTCATCTTTGATTTTGAAATAATTTTGACAAATTCTGTGATACATTGCTCTCCAAGGAGATTCCTGCTACTTCTGTCATTTTGACAAGGCTGTAAATAACAAAAGGGCCTTGCTCGTCAAGTGCTTCTCCAGTCCTGACTCTACTCAGAGCTGTCAGGAATGGGCAACAGCAAAATGTTAATCAAATTCCTTTCAATCTCGAAAGAAATGTTGAGTAGAGACTGCAGAAAAATCTCCACAAGAAACTGCCAACATTCCTGTTTAACATATTGTGCCAACATTTGGCATCTGGGAATCAAATGGTGAAGTGTTTGGAGAACACAGGAAACACAACATTCTTTTTTTTTTTGGATGTTAGGAAGATAGTTCTATGTGGATACGTACACCTTTCTGTCTGAAATAGGCGTACTACCTGCATACAAAGTTCTCCAGCTGCCTCTGATGTGTATATGTGTTTATGCAGTATTTCTATATGCCAATAGGAAAGATTTCAGCCAGCTCCAATTTTGGACCAGTGACTTTGGAGGCAGATTTCTTTATTTGTTCAATAAGACTCATTTTGAAAAATCACATAGCTAGAAGCTGGATATCTCAAAAGCTGTCCTGGGTGGGCTATGGGATGGGACATCACTGTTGATTCTTTTGTATTAAAGTCCTCTGGATGACTTCTCCCTGAGCTACTGTAATTCACTGGTGTGCTACTCTCCAATTAAGCTGAGTCCCACGCAAGTATTTAGGGGGTAGAGCTTGGCACCATGGCCATCCACGGTAAATTCCCATGGACTTCAATGAACCTGGATTTCACCCCCAGTCCTTGGAAGCTTTTTAAAGATGTGCAAATAAAACACTGTGTATATCCTGTAATCAAAACCTTCCCTACTGAGTTTATTTACTTTTAAATGGTGCATGATATTAAAACTCAAACTTTGTATATTCCTGCTTCTCTTATGGACCCAGTGTAAAGATCTCCATTCTTCTGTTTTCACTGAAATTCATCAAGGTTGGTGGGGGTACCTTCCTGAAAGCTTCTCATGTAGATTTTTTTCCTACAGTAACTGAAAGGGATAAGACATCTCACAATTGTTTTTTATAACCTTATGCAAAAACTGAAAGTCTGGCTGAAAAGCTGCTGACCTTTTTTTCTAGTGGAGGCTGAGTTGCTAAGAGATCTGTAGCATTCCTGTCCCTGAGAGCCAAATCCTGTAACTCAAGGCAGGGGAAAAGTGTCATAAATCACTGCAAGCAAGAGATGCTGCTATCTAGCTGTGTGCTGATGGCCCAGCCATCACCTGTGGAGCCAGCAGATCACCAGCAAAGGTGACATTATCACCACTATGAAGGCAACCTGGAGCCCTACAATGAATTCGGGTGCCCTGTGTGACCTTGGGCAAGGTGCATACATTCTTTTCCTTAACTTCCACATCTAGAAGATGAAGCTAGTAACACTCAGCTTGCTCATCGTGCTTATTTAAATTATGAACACCTCCAGGCAGAGGCAATCTCTTACAGCATGCCTATACAATGCCTAATAGAAGGCCCTTGTATCTCAGCTGTACCTCTAAGTGCTGCATAAAGGCAAATAGTAGTGCTTGGCAGAGTGCAGATTTCAAAGGAATCTAGTATCAAATAGTTCTCATTCTCTCCTGCTTTTGGCACTTAGCCCTATTTAAGATGAATTTGGTTTGTTTTGGTTTAGTTTTTAAGAAGATACAAGATCAAATCCTGAGGGCCCTCTATCTCCAATTCTCATTACAGTTTACATTACACTCACTGGCAGTTTGTCTCAGAAGTGTCCCAGGATTTCCCCTTTAAGTTTTTAAATGGCCATATGGCAGAAAGGAAGAAAGCATGAACTCTAGCTGGTCCTGGAGCTGCAGCTGTAATCAGAAGCTTTATGATGAAGTTCAGCTGGAAGAGCAAAGGAGAGGAGAAAAAAATCCCAACACAGAACAAAACAAGGGAATGCCATCAAAGTCTTAAAAGACAGAAATTCATTTTACCTTCGTCAATGACTGTGGTTTTCAAGGATAAAGATCAAAGTGATGACCGTGGGCAGAGCTATGACAAATGCCGAGATCAGTCTGTTAAACCCTAGCATTAGCGCTACAGTTAGACTGGTGTCTAGACTAGCAGTGGGTACTCATGCCAGGTTTGGTAAACACGGCAGTGCAGCACTTGCATCAGAGCTGTAGCAAGGAGAGGAAGCATCCAAACTGCAGAAGGGAGGGAACAATCAGACTTCATCAGAATGGAACTGGGAAAAGGAAGTTTAGAGGAAAATAAAACAACTGAAAAAAATCTACAACTCCTTTCCCACCCCCCTGCAAAAAAAAAAATAACCCCACAAAACCAACCAAATGAACCCAAACTGGAAACCCCACTACCAGATTACTGCCTGAGCTCAGGGAAGGCAGCTGAGAGCATGCATCCCCCTCTCCTGGTTTTTGCATTGTGATTAATGTGTTCAAGAAAACTTAGATAACTGAGGGAAAGTAATGCCAAATTCTTATCAATACAGATGAGCTGGCTCCATATTCCTCCAGCCCTTTCATGTGGAAATGAGACTGCATTTGATGAGGCCAAGCCCACGTTTGAAATAGCTCAGCTGGGATGTGCATGTGGTCAGGGTTCAGGTGCCTGCACAGAGAATTACTACAGCTGGATGGAAAACGAGTGACCTTTCCTGGGGGCACAGAGAGACTTCAGCTTCCTCACTTTTACCCTTTCTCGTGAGAAGGACAGAAAGCCCTTGCTCTCCAGGACAAATGCATGCTGAAGTCTGAGCTGATGGACTGTGCAAGGTGGCAAGGTGGTTTTGGCTGGTGAGGGGCCCTGGCCTGCAGGGTCTCCATATTCCTCTAGACACCTTTTGAATGGACCCTTAAAAATAACACCCTGTCACATCTCAAATGAGGGAGATAGATAAATGAGGAGAGTACATGCACACTTACAGCAGCACATGTTAGTATGCTTGAAGCCAGCCTTGCTCTCACACTGCTGCCCTGGGGAATGTGCTTGCTCCATGGCTGCAGGCTTGGAGAGAAGAGAGAGGAGCCATGGCATCATGCTGTCCATATGGAACTCTGTGCTTGGTTGAGTCTGGGCTCTCCTGGCCTGAGAGTGTCACACAGGATGGCCACAGGGATAATAAACTCTAGAAAAATGGTGTGCTGCTGGACAGCCACTATTGCCAGAGTATCTTGAAAAAAAAAAATCTGGTTTCAGCTTTGGGTTTGCATTGCTCATTGCCAGCAACATGGTGTAATATTTGCTAGAAGCAATTAGCAAGACTCAGACCAGTCATATGCTATTCTCAGCTCTGCTACTGACTCACCTGCATGGCCTTGGGCAAGCTGCTTGCATATTTCAGCCTTAGTTTACCCAGTGGTAACAGCAGAGATAGTAACAGTCTCATGGAGTGGTGTGAGAATTAGTTAATTAATATTTGGAAAACCTTCTGCCTTGACGTCTTTGTGCCTTTATTTACCCATCAGTAATATCAGAGATAATAATTGTCTCATGGAGAGACAAATTATTTGAAAAGCAGTTTGAGATCCTTGGATGAAAGGTGCTATGTGAGTAAAACATATCATTACAAACATCTTCTGGTCCTCTGTGAAGTTAAAATAAATCTGAGCTTCTTAGTCATTCAAGTAATTAAACCATAAATACTGTTTATTTTAACCATCTTGTAAAAAAACCTAATCTCATCTAGGCAGTGATACCAGACAAAGAATGAAAAATGCTTCAGATTCAGGAGACCTATCAATTTGAAAAGCTTGATTCATAATTGGTTTTTCATTTCTGTCAATGGAAAGTGAGAGCAATTGTATTTACAAGCTCCTGCAAAGGCATGGGGCAGCTGGGAGGACACCCACACCTCCTCTGCAGGGTTTCAGCCTGCATATTCACACAGATACAGCAGTTGTACACTGCACCACGCAGGGTTTCTCACACTAGCCAAACAGATGATCCTATTTGACTTGTTAACCATCAAGGAGGTGTAGACTGGCCCATCTTAAGGGCACACCACAGCCAGCTTCTCCCCCTTCAAAATGTGGGTATAATGAAACAGAGTTACAAGAGCAGCTTCTCCTGGGAATGGTGTTGAAGGGATGATACGACCAACGTCATCAGACACTGATCCATTCAGCTCTTTGCATCTTAAGCAGCTTGTGCTGCTTTTCTCTCTTAAAACTCAGCACCAGCTATGTATCATAAGCTAGTGTTGCCCTGCCTGCTTTGCTCAGGTCCACAGCGAGAACAGCTCCACAGCAGTACTGACCCTGGATAGGAACAGTAAGAGAATCAATGGAGTCTGTGTTTAAAATCGTCTGTTATTCAGAGGTGTACATGCCAAAGGTGTAAAGCCATCTCTGTCACTTCCTTGGGGACTTCATATTGGAGTACAAAACAGAAGCCAGTGGCCTGTGTTTCTCTCTCTCTCTCTCTCTCTCTCTCTGGTTTTTGTGCATGATTTTATTTTACCAAGCACATATGTGTAAAGAAGAGGTTTGCAGAAGCAAAAAAACTCCTGTTTTTTAACTGAATGGGACGTCTTTAAGCTGTACCTGCTGGGAGCATGTTAACATTACCTGCTGTGATGGACACCCAAACAACCGCTCCATCTGAGCCTTCCGCTGCCTCAAAGGGCCTTTTTGTGGTCTCCCACTCCTCTCTGCACATAGAAGATTCTTCAGCAACCTGTGTGGGAACGTGGGGAGGAAGAAAGGATGTAATTGCCTTCCTGAGATCCAGTGCTTTCATTAGTTAAATGTCCTCCTGTCTTTTCCATACTAGTCCAGCTTCTACTGAATTTTCATCAGACCAAAAGAGGCCTTTAGGGCCATTTGAAAGTAACCATCAGATAAAAGCAATTGTCATCCTCCTTATATGGCAGGCAAGGAAGCAGACACAGGTAGACTGGTCACACAGGAAGTCGAGGAGGGACCTGGTGACTCAGAGCTTTTGACTCCCAGCTGTCAGCTTTAGACGCCATTCCAGCCAAGTATAAAAGCACGTGGTTATCTCTGAATTTATGAATAATCCCATTGATTTAAGCCATAAACTTCAGCATCAGGGCCTTAACCACCTGTCGATGCTCACCAAGAGCAGATAAACAGGAGTGCAGGTCTGGATAGGCCCCAGATATTCCTCTTAGCAGAGGAATAGCAGCAAATGGTAGTTTCCCTGCTGCAGGTTTCTGTCTGAGAGAGCCATCAATGCAGAAGAAAAGGTGGGTTGGTCCTCAAAATGAAGAGTCCTTTGCGGATGATGAAACTCCCATTCCCAGCCCCAGAAGCCTTCTGCTAGACATGAGCGGACTTGGTGACCTCCCTCACAATTAGTCTGTTGATGCTTGTGGTGGCCTACTTAGCTAACTGCAGTGATGCTGACCTTCATGGTGATTGCCAGAGCATTATGCTCAGATGACATGATCTGAGTCTCTAGGCTTTGCTGAAGGGTAACCAGATGCCCCTGGGAGAAGAAAGAGCATTTGAAAACGTGATGATACCAAATGCCCTGTCCTGACTAGGATTTACTGAGTTCTTTATCCCTTTGCACATGTGGAACTGGGAAATGACCTGGTTGTGAAGAAGTCTCGCTCACAAGCAGAGATGTCCCTCAGAACTCTGTGACCCAGTTCAGGATAGAGTTTATTGCCCCACAGCTACTTTTGACCTTGCATTTCTAGCAAAGGGTTAAAAGATCAAGAGAAAAAAAGAGGGAAGCTGTGTTCCTGTTGTTGATGAGAGAGTGAGTGATGCAACCTAAATTATACACGGTGTTGCCTACCAGATGTTTGGAGCAGCGTCTCTCCCTTCTATTATGCAAAGTAACAGTTTCACAAAGAAAGTAGGAGAGACTGGAGATACCAGAGCATTTGGGAAACACATAGCTGACTGAAAAGCATGTTTTACTTTCTAGCTGGTAACATGGGATTTTAGCTGAATGCCATTAGTTCAACCCTTCACCAGAGGTGAAAGGTGTCACCCCTGCCTCTATAAGGGAGCAAAAAGACTGTGAACCAATCCAGAAGTGGAGCAGTTATTTATAACAGCAGGGCTTAGCATTTACAAACAGACAAGAGGTGGTGGTTTAAACCCCTTCTGCTTCTCACTTAAGAGAATCTTTCAGTTCGGCCCTTTGTAGCTGAGGACACCGACTCGTGATCTCTCAGCTGGAGCAAGGTAGGGGTGCGTGAGCCAAACAAACTGATCTCTGTTGCCTAAAATGCCGAAATATTCTTACCAGTCTACATCCAAATGCTGCCTCATGTCATTATGGCATGTTGGTACGAAAACCGAAAGTGTGAATGGAAAGCTACTTCTGCTGGCTTTAATTTACAACAGTTCAGATACTGGTGCAATGCTCCCTCGTGATGTGGAGCTCAGTGTGTGCCGAAGCAATGCTGGGCCAGATTTCTGGGACTGAGGCTTCCACAAGGCCTCCAGTGCTGGCTGGCTGGAAGTCCTCTGAATCCTGAGTCTGCTTGCAGCTCAGATTACCCATCCTGAGGGTGGGAATGGGAATATTTTCTCCACTTTGTGAATGTACAGCAATTTTTCACAATAGTCCTGGTCTATGAGCAGAGCTCCTCAGCACAGGAGGTTAAGGTTATGTACAGGAATGAAAATTTCTCCTATAAGCCTTGCTACACTGAACCCCTTCATGGCCATTGTACGAACCCACTGACAGCTGGGGTGCATGGACTTAATTCCACTGACAATGGCATTGATCCATACGTAAAATAACCAGGTAGCTCATGGCTTTGGTTTGTGCACTATGTGATCATCTGCAGACTGGAGAAAGGATATCAGACCCCTAGGTAATTTCTGTCAGAAATATCAAGGATGCAGCTTCCACTGGAGTAGTGGAAGATACAAAAATTTGTCAGACTTCCTTTATGGCTTTTTGATAACTGAAATTTAACTGATGAGGTCTCAGATGGCTCTCATCACTCAGCACTGTGGGCTGTCAGCTCTCGGGCTGGTTTCTGAAGCAGTTCACTCTGTGATAAGAAGGTCTTTAAGAATCAGTGGCCAATACTGGGCCAAATTCAGCCACCTTTCACTTGGCTGCATATTCTCCTAGTACAGATGCTGAAGCTTAGAATCCACATTTCATTTCCCCTAGGAATACAAGGAGACACAAAACAAGGAAAGGACAGAAGGGATGGAGGAGCCCTGCTTGCACCTGGAACTCTGCTCAGAGACTTAGCAGTCTGACTCCTGCTCCAAGCCTTTCCTTCAGCCTACTGCCTGATGCAATTGTGTCGTAGTTTGCCCATCACTCAAATACAGGTAAATACAGCGTTCATTCTATAGCATTTACAAACCAACAGGTAGAAAATGTTACCATGCACCTAGGCAATATTGCTTCTTGTAACAGGTTACTGAAAATTTGAAATCAACCCATGACACTTCTCAAGGCACACTCCACAATTCAAGGCATGGGAAAAACAAGAGTTTCAAAACAAAGCATGGGAAAACCCCAGCAAATATTGGCTCAAACCCTCTTGTTCAGGCTGCACCCATAAAGCAAGTGAGGCTGTAATGGACGAATCCTGCTCTGGCTGCAGGCCGATCAGCCAGGGCACCATTTGCTGCATCCCAGCCTGCTTCACACCATGCAGAATCACTATGGGCAAAGGCTGAGGAGCATCAGACAGTTCCTAGCACTGTACCTTTGCTCATGACAGAAATGCAAGCCAATTGCTAGAGTCTTGTTGTCTGGCCAAAGTGGATAGAGATGACTGTCTGAAGCTGAGACCTGGGAAAATGGGAGTAACACCAGGAAAAAACAAAAACATCTTACATACCTACTACTCCCATCTCATCTCACTCTGAGGAGATGCCCACTTGCATGAACTGAGTCATTGCCTGGTATTGTGGTCCTTGGGCACTCTGCAGAGCTACTGCATGTTTGCAGACTTGGGGGCTGTTGGCACATCTTGTCCTATCTTCTGCATGCTAGGTCTTTACAGCCAATACTGCAAGCCAACAGCATTGCTATTTCCACCCATGTGTACAAATATGCAGCCTGCCCTGTGTGTCAGCAGGTCAGGACAGAGCCACAGCACCTTCTGGAGAGTACTTGCTAGCTCCTTTGAAAAATCTCCCTGTATTTTTATTGGATCTTAGGGTACCACTAAGTATCTGCTGGGATCTGGGCTTTGATTCTCTGCTCCACAGTTTTATCCCAGGCTGGCTAGGGTAGCGCCGTTCCCTCAGAGACCACAACTGACAGCTCTCAGGGAGATGGAGGAATGGGCCAATGGTTGTGTTTTGATGGTGAGAAGAGGAAAAGGCTCTTGGAGGCCACTGTCTGTACCAGGGTCCTATTAGGCTGGTGAAGATGATCAGGAATCATCTTATTTCTCCTTCCCTAGATTGCTAACTCTTTCTGGGGGGACCACCACTCTTGGCTCTTCCCTTACTTTCCTCCACAAGTCTCACATTCCTGGTTCTCCCCACCCAGCTGTGCCTCTCAGCTGTACCCCAACCTCCCCACCACTCCCCAGACAAGTCTTGGCCCTTTAGCTGTGGTGTGGCAAAACTCAGTTTTGTTTATGTGGCTGAGAAACACTGGCTTTCATAAAAATAGTGGGGAACAAAGGGAAGCCAGACCACATTGAGGCCTTTTCTTTCCTGCAAGGTACTTGTGGAGAGTCCTATACAGATGAGTGACACTGTGAAAGACAGGACTGGCTCCCCAGCATGAGGAAAATGAGATAGATCAAGTAGTGACCCAGATTTCCATCAGCTGTGGGGCTGGCCAGGTGCCAGTTAGGTAGGCCTGCCATTTTGCATGGATTGCTCACCTGCTTGCCATCTGTAATAAACACTGATGCTTGACACCCGCAGTGCCAGAACAGATATATTCTCTTCCTTGCCTGATCCATTGGTGTGAGAAGCCTCATCTCTGCAAAATAAGCACATGAAGAGAAGCTGAAGTTGCCAGCTGGGAATCTGGTTTGTATTCATGCTGAGAGCTGGCCAAGGAGAAAACGTCAAAATAGGTTTTTAGATTTGGACATTTTGCTTCATTTCTGACTAAGTTCAAATGCAATCTGTCAACTACCATCAATAAAAACAAGAGGGAGTATAGCCTAGCCTTTAAAACTCAGTGCTGCCATAACTAGGAAGTTCATGAAGAACACAGGTAAAAAAAGTTTAGTCTGGACCCATGGCTTGAACACAAATCTACACCCTGTAACCAAATGTTGTGGGGCTCCTTTCCCTCTTATTGTACATAGAAATTCTGGCCAGATTATTAGAAAGTGAAATGACAAAAAACCCCCAACAAACCAAAAAAAAACAACACCCCTCCCCCCCAAAAAACAACCAACCGAGGAAAAAAATGCAAAAAGCTCTTACAAGTAATAATAATCTTCCTGCCTTAATTGAACTTCACTGTGGAACTTCCACACTGTGTGTGTTTTGTGTTTGACTAAATTCATGGCAGGATGTAAAGATTTTGCCTATCTAAGCTTTGGATGGTTTCATTATTAGCCAACTGCAAATTAATTCAGTGGATGATGCAAAAATGACTGCCAATAAAACATTTACACAGATTCTTAATTCTGTGTGAACCATCTTTTATATACATGTATATACTGTAAATAATAGGAGTGATGCTCATATTTTATACTATAGGGATGTAAACACTGGTCCCAACAGCAGTGGCAAATGAACCACTCGCGTTTTCTGATTGTATAATTTGCCTAGAGGATGGATACATAATTACACTATAATTAAGTGTAATAAACAGAGAAAATGATTTGAGAAGGAAAAATTATCACAGCCTCAACCACATCAGCCAGAAGCTCTCTTCTAATTAAGTTATTTTATTAAACAAAATGTTTTCAAGGGGCGTCCCCTTTGAAAATATATATATTGTAGCCCATGTAATGCAATTTACTCTATAAGTAAAACATGGCTTGTGTATGGACAGATCATATCTGCTGAGACTCATGAAATATACAGCCACTGGGTCCAGCCCAGCCAGGTGCTGGGACCCTCACACCCATGATCCAAGGAGATCCTGAGTGCTGCTCCAGGAAATTGCAGCAGCATACAGAGCAGCCTTTTATTTGCACTGCACTGAAGCTCTTTTTATGTTACTTTTTTTTTTTTTCCTGGTTTAAAGGGAGAAATCCTCCCTTTAAATTATCTGGCAGGTAATTCTACTGTTGTCATTCTCTAATGATAGAGTAGAGGCAAAGGACAACAAAAGAAGTAGCTCAAGCTAGCCAAAATAGCTCACGCTATTTGGGCTTGAGAGAGTCTTAAAACATTATTCCATTTCAAATGCTTTTACCCTCACTAATTCTGCTGAGTGCTTGGTAGGATGTGGAGACGGAGTTATCATTGATGTTGCTGTGGCTGAGGAAATCCAAAACACTGATTCACAAACTATAGGATTCAGGAAGGCCATGTAATCGGTTACCTCACGTGGCAAAGGCCATTGGACACTTTCCAGTTCACCCCTCTTGGAAGTACAGCTTAATTTTTTAAACACCTGCTGCCAGTTCCTAAGGGGCCACAAGAGCTGTTAGAGAAGCCTTGAAGAGTATGATTCTCAAGTTGGCTATGACTCCTGTTTCCCCTCCCCATAAAAAGCCCAAAGTATTCAGATTTAATTTTCAGCCATAAGATTTCTGTATATGTCTGCTTCATTTCCACATTTCTTTTTCTCTTACAGATTGTGATCAAACCTCTTTTCTCTAAGCTTATTAGATCAGGCTGACTGATACAAATCTCTACTGGTTTCCTGGCTCTTCAAGGTTTCTGCAGCTTTGCAATGTTCCTTGGGAAGATCTCTGTACAGAGTTGCCCTGTTTTCTTAGATATTCACCCTCTTCTTCAGCTCCCAAGTCACTTGTTAGGTTTACCTGCAATGATTTAGGTTTTCTTTCTGGTCACTGTAAAAGATAACATAACTTTACTAGCACGTACCTTTGGTAACTGCTAGGGTTGAGATGTAGCAGCATAAGATCCTTGAATTAAAAAATGGTGAACACTATCTTGTGAAAACATCTCTGAATGCCCAACAGTGATGTATTTCTTTAGGTCTGTCTACTGCTTGCACAGCTTATTGGGTAGTGGAGACAGCCATGTAGTGGTCAAGAGGAATCTTCTCTTGTTTAGACTTTTATGTTCTTAAATATTTGCAGACCTTTGAGCCACAAAATGTTGTAGGTTATTGATGAACTTATTGATGTGTGTGGTTACTGCTTTTAGGGTGCCCCAAGCAGGACACTGCCTCATCTTGGATCTGTACACAGCTGATGACTATTTCAGTTTCTCTCCTAATGCATTTTCGGTCTTATAGTGACCTGATTTCAACTAGGAGCTTCCATGAAAAATCACGTGGCAGTCACAGACATTGTAAACTCCAGCTGAAGAGTCATTTTAAAATGCTGGGCAAATGCTAGACCACAGAAACTCAACATGTTGTAAGACTCCACTTGGTCCCATCATCATGGGTGGAAAAAAGGAAGGAGGATTATGCGTAGACCTCAAAGTGTTTTACAAAGGGAAGCATATGCTGCTACCCATTTATTGGATGGGGCAACAGCAAGTTGAGACTTGCCAAAGTCACTCAATTAATAAGCCAGAAAACTGCCACTGAAACCCATATTCTGGTCTAAACAGGTTCTCAGATTGCCCATATCACTGCAATATCTGAGTACCCTTCAGTAGTACATGAGGAGAATTTAGGCATGTCTACACTGGTGGATACAAACAGTTTTCTGTCAATCCAGCCTTCATCTCATCCAACTGGACAAAAGCCATCTCCAGGTGGAAGCCAAGTAGCCGTGTTATGAACCTCACCACAAGTCAAGGTGAAAGCTCAACCCATCACCACTCTATCTCAGCTCTGTGGCTTCCTGGGTGTAGTTTGCTGATGGGGCATGAACAAAGAGGGTGCAAGACTGTCTCTGAGAGCAAATAAACCTTTCTTTATTCTAAAACCAGTTTCATCATCTTTAGTGCCCCTCAGAATATTTCCTCATGCTTCAGTTCTTACTGAGCCACAGAGACAGGGCAGAAACATGTTGGTTTTCTGGGTACAGCCTCGTGGCTCCTTTGAGGAAAGATCTGGAAGATGACAATTTGAATAGGGATATTTGAATACCTGGGATCTCCAAAACACATTTCATAAATCAGGGAAAAGGAAAGAGAAGGAAGGCATCTCTTTCAACTCAAGATCTATTTGTCATTGGTAAGTTAATGACCTGAAGGAAGAGCAGCTGTTATTACAGGGCACTGTACTGGCAAAGCTCCTATACATCACAGTAATAATTCGCTCCAGATTTCTCTTCCCTTCCAAAGGATGAGGAAACTCCTTGGCACGCAGCATCACTTCCTCATGAGAGGCAGGGAGCTGACATGGTGATGGGAAGGCTGTCCTTTGTAGCAGCTACAAAAGCCTTGTGTGACCCAGTAAGTCTGACACAGAGGTGAAGAAATGAGTCCTGCTCCAAGGAAGCTAGAAATCAATAGACTGCCTCAGAGCTTGTCCTGGACTACTCACACTCTCGGGTTTAGAAATCCTTTGAGGGTTTATAAGTTCATATGAACCACTCCTAGCTCTGGAAGTCCCCATGCCTTGAATAGTTAAACGTTGGGAAAGTACAGTGTGGTTGTGTCCAGCTCTACTCACACTGCTTTCCTCTCCAGGTACCTACTCCCACTGTCTGACAGCAGTGGGCCATTGGGCAAGGTGGGCTTTGATCCAGAGCAGCACTGATCCATCTGCTCTGATGCTCTTGCTTGTTTCTGGATCCCAATCCTTACTGGCAGAGATCCAGCAGCTTCACCACATCATCACCCTTTGCCTGGGGAAAACAGGGCAGTGCACAGGCAGCAGCATTTCTTTGCAGCTTTGTGCTTCCTGGACTTTTGGCAAAGCCCTGACCAGTGAGCGCAAGCTGCATGCTTATGCAGGAAGGACACAGGCACTGCTTGGAAAAAAAATGGACCTGGTTAACTTGGCTATGATCATCCAGGAAGTTTGTGGCAGAGCTGCAAATAAAATCCAGACATTTTGCTTTGAGGGCTGTGTCTTCACAACAACAGTGTTCTTCCTCTGAGTATCTAGGATTGTTGTCTTATTGGGATGTGCTGCTCAGCATGGCTTCTTAAAGGGAAGGAGTGAGGGGAAAGCCACACTTTAATTCTCTGGAGAAAATGACACCACCTACATAGGAAAACCCCATGGCTTTTTGCAATTATTGCCACGCATGTGCATCGTTCCCTCCCCTTGTGATCTTTACCACTTCCTCACCATATGTAAAAAGCCTGATCCTGATGAAAATAGTCAGGGTTCCAGAAATGCCACTGAGACAATGCTGATTTACCTCCACAAAGGATGTGGCCCAATGCTTTTGGCCAGATTTCTATGCAAACAACTAGTCAAATCCCTCTCTCCTCCACCCAGAAAGCTGTGGAGAGTCATATGTGACAATAATGTTGCTCGAGTTCACCTGGCCCACCCAGGGAACAGCTATTTCTGGACAGACATGGCAAACCCAAGCCTTGTCCCTTTAATCTAACATCTTCTGCATGTTGCTAAGGCTAATGTTTAATTTGGAAAAAAAACCAAACAACAAAACCTGAAAATAGCATTAAAGGAAGCAGAGGATTTGAATAGCACTATGTATTTAAGATGGTCTTTCTGGAAAACATAAATTATATTTAAAAAGTGACCCTTTAACCATAAGGTTTCTGAAAACTCTAGAGCCATCCCAAGCTTCCTCTGAGATAAGGCATGTAATTTGGAACTGCGTCAGGTAATATAAACATAATTGGCTTTTATATTAAGAGGCAATGTGTAATCATCTGGCTGTATTGAACTGCCCCCACTCCAGAGCAGTTTGGGGCTATTTGTGCTGAAATTAAGGTTAAAAGCAATATGATGAGGTAGCTCATCCTCTATGCCTAACAAAAGAATGGTGTCTCAGGGTGAAGCTCTCCCTGAAGCTTTGGAGAAAAAAAAACACTTTTAATCATTTATGGACCTCTGTCTCCTACACTTGCAGAATTGTTGCTTTAAGATGTAAGCCTGAAACTTGAAGTGTTTAGAAGGGCAGCTATTGATCTGTGGTGGGTAGAGGTAGACACTGCAGCCTTTTGACTGAAGTGACACAAACTCAAGACTGTTTTAACAAGACGGTCTCATTCCTTCATATTACTTGACATACTTCTGCTAAAGGGATGGCAAAAACAGAGGGAGAAGCACTGAAGCTCCCACGGTGTATTTATGCCAGGCATAAATGCCTATGTAGAATCCTTTCAGACCTCTTCGCACTCCCAGAGCAAGGACCAGATCTGCATCTGGCCTGGGTTTTTTAATTTTCTTCCAATTTGTTGGCATGAAATCTGACAGGCAGGCAGATGCATCTGCCTTGATCTTTGGTGTGGATCTCCTGTTGCACTCTCCTGTTTTTCCGAGCCTCAACAGGCAAAAGTGAAATGCTGTCCAGAAACATTAATCACAGCATCTCAGATCTGTAAATTCTCAAGAGTTTGCCTCCTGGAGCACTGGAAGGTTTTGACCCATTTTCAAAAGTAGGTATAAAGCATATATACATAGGGAGAGTACACACACTTGGAGCATCTGCAAAAACATATGGTAGTTTCAACATCCCACTAACCAGTTTCCTGGATTGAATATATCTAAGTGCAGGCTTTGTGAGAATTAACAGGTTTTGAATGCTGGGTTTCTGACTCTAATCTCTTAACCACAGTCCTTCCTTGACTTTGTGAGAGACACCATTTCCCTCTCAATTTGGCAAGTTATTGCACAGAGTCTTTCTGGATAATTACTCTTGTACTGCCTTTCCCCCCCTCCCTCCCCCCCCCCCAGGTGAATCTGCTGTCAGGCTCCCCTGGCAGTCTCTTTATCCATCTTTCCATTGCATACAGAGGCATTGTGTTATCTCTGCTTAATTCCAAATAGCGAAGAGCGACTGTTTCCAGGATCAGTAATTACACTTCAGATGTCCTGGGATTTTTCTGGGCTGCTGATCTACAGAGCTCATCACACTTTTTTCCATCTAAATCTTTCATTTAATGAAAGGCTGTTTTGATAGAGTACCCATTTTTCTTAAATGTACCTTTTTTGGAGTAGAACATCTAAAACCTTTGGCTGTTAGTTCTGACACAGATAGAATTTCTCCTGTGTTATCAACATTTTCCTTGCAAACATACCCACCTATCAGCATGGTTTCCATTTCAGCAACCAAACTTGATTCCAACATGCCTTCTGCTACTGCCTCTAAAGCAAGAAACACTGAAGAATGGATTTAAGCAAAGATGTGCATATATGAAGAGATCCTCCTGAATCTGTATCTGAGTCTACATCACTGCTGTTATACATTAGTTTAAACTCTTGGAAACTCTCAGAGATGAGGATCCCAAAGCCTCTCTTTGCCACCAGTTTTAAGGACAGAGGTGTACTACTTTTACCTCCTCTGTTTCACTGAGAAAAAAAAAAATCCCAAACAACAAAAAACCCCAACCTTTTCCTTCCCTGTGCAAATAGACCAAATGATCACCATACCCTTTTGCCATAACCCTTTCAGGTACTATAGTCACATGTGAAGTCTCTCATAGCTGTCCTCAGTCATTTCTAGAATAAACAAATCCATTTTAAAAGCATATTCCTTACAGATCCTTACCGTTTTCTGAAACTTTTTATCAGTCTTGTTGCTCTCCCGCAGACCTCCTCCTGTGTTTACAGTCTTGCAATACAGAGAGCAGATGTGTAACCTGGGTTTCTCTAGCACCAGAATGGCCTCCACACAAAAGAGTGTTCTTAATGCCTCTTCCACCAGCAAGTATCTTTCTGGTCACAGCATCACAGGGTAGACTTGGCTTTGAGCTTCTCTCCCCGTTGTGCTACCACATTGCCAGTCCCATGACTTGGTTCCTTATATATATATATTAATGATGCACTTTCTTTTCTGTGTAAGGTTATTTCTAAAGTTTATGAAGAAACCCTCTTCCCCTCTGGAACTGAGGGTCTCCCAGATTGTTTTGTTGGTTTAGGCTATTGTGAGAGCCTTGTCTGCTCTACCATCCAAACTGTTAACAGAGATTTAAATGAGCCCCAACCAGCACAGTCTTCTGTGATCCTCTCACTCTGCCAGTGAATTGCATGTGCCTAATCTTCAGGAATGTTCTTCCAATCAAGGGTTGAAAAATAGCAATTATTTGTGTCATCTAAGTATAATTTCTGATACTGACCGCTGTCCAAAGGAGACCTGAAGCCAAGAGTGATACCAGTGAATAATAAGAAAATACCTACTCATCACCTGTACTGAGAAACAGGCTTGAGTTCCAAGCCCTGAAACTAGACTCTTTTTTTTAAGAGGACAGTCGTGAAGCTGGATTATTCATAGCTCTGAAAGCAGGCCGGGCACATCAGTATGACCCTACAGCCAAGATGATGAGCTAATCAACTTTATATTGTTAAGAGTCCCCACCTACGCTTTCACACAAAGGGCTGATTAGCCCAGAAGTATGCAAAACTCTGGGAGGATGCCATCTTTCATCGCTACCAGAAGATGTTTAACGTACGTTCCGTTGCCAACAACTAAGAGAGTGTGTGTGTGTACACACGCGCAGCCACTTGCTGTGCAGGCGGGAGCTGCACGCTAACGCTGCGCTAATCCGCCCCGCCAGGGCAGAGCCCTGCGCCGGCCACGGCCCCGCTGCCTGTGAAGCGCTGCTTCGGGCGGCCCTGCCCGGCTGGCTGACAGCAGTACAGCACTTACCGCCCGCGCAGGCCAAATGAAGCTCCTCCCGATTCCAGTGGCAGCAGTCACGGGTGTCTGCGTGGAGAGCGTGGGGTGAGCCTACAGCGAATGGTGTACTTCCACCGCTCTTGCAATGTCCTGGTGCAAGAAAGACAAAAGCCTGAAGCACTCCACCATCCCTGTCACTGATGCACATACTGAATCTGACTGTCTGAGTGCACTAGACGTGCTCTTCCCACGTGCCAAATATGCTGCATATGAGAAGGTCAAATAAGGAGCAGATCTGTAAGTGCTCATAGCAGCCTCTTACTGCTTAGGCTGCTTGGTGTGATTCCAATTCCAAAACCAGGACTGATGATGTGAAGTACTGGCTCAATCTTTGGAGGTGCTTAGCACTTCTTCCCATCACTACCTCATGAGATGCAGGTGAGAGCAGCACTTTCCTCAGGAAATGTTGGGTTTATGTTGACTGCAGTGTCACTTCTATGAAAAGTGCTGCGTGGCCCAAAAGGAAAACAAGCAGGGTGGGAGGGACTGAAAAGTCATTTGAAGGCACGTGTTTCTCTCGTCCTCTGGTTGTGAAGCTGTGCCTTTCAGAGGAATACATGTGCTGAGGCTGCACATTGTTTGTGAACACACAACAATATATATGTCCCCTTTCAATGGTCATTAGCTGTTCTCAAAGTGCAACACGCTAGAATGACCTCCTGTTGTTACAGATTTATGTCAGAGGGAAAGAGAGGATTATTTGAGGAAGAAACCCTCAATGCTATGAGAAATTCAAGAGAGATGCTGAGGTACTGGAACGTGTCCAGAGAAGGGCAACAAAGCTGGGGAGAGGCCTGGAACACAAACCCCATGAGGAGAGGCTGAGGGAGCTGGGGGGTGTTTGGCCTGTAGCACCTGTCAGAAGTTATTCCTAAAATGCAGCCTGCTTTCATGGTTGACTTGTCTCTTGGATTTAAGACTCACAATAGAATCATAGAATAGAATTGTAGAACCATAGAATGGTTTAGGTTGGAAGGGACCTCAAAGATTGTCCAGTTCCAACCCTCCGCCATAGGCAGGGATACCTCCCACTAGAACAGGTTGCTCAAGGCCTCATCCAACCTGGCCTTGAACACCTCCAGGGAGGGAGCATCCACAACCTCCCTGGGCAACCAGTGCCAGTGTCTCACCACCCTCACAATACATCAGAATGGATAAAATAAATATTATCCTGCACTCCACATGATCTGAAATGCTTCCAGACCCAAATAACAACTAATTCCAGGTTTTACCACTGGCCACTCTTGCAGGCAGCAGGAAAGGATGCCCAGTTACCGGACAAGGGGCACTGAGTGGAAGCTGAGGCATAGGAGGTTCAATGTGAACCTGAGGAAGATTTTTTTCCCTGTGAGGGTGACAGAACAAGGGGACACAGTCTCAAGTTGTGCCAGGGGAGGTATAGGCTTGATATTAGGAGGCAGTTCTTGACAGAGAGAGTGATTTGCCATTGGAATGGGCTGCCCAGGGAGGTGGAGTTGCTGTCTCTGGAGGTGTTCAAGAAAAGACTGGATGAGGCACTTAGTGCCATGGTCTAGCTGATTGGACAGGGCTGGGTGACATGTTGGACTGGATGATCTTGGAGATCTCTTCCAACCTGGCTGATTCTATGATTCTATGAAAGAGAAAGTCAGTAATACATTTTCTGCTTTCCAGTAGTGTATCTTATGTACATAGGTAGTAATGTCTTCTTGCTATCTTTTTCTGTTTATCTGTCTTTTTTCATGTTTCTTGCTCAAAATATGCAGTATGTTGGGAATGCTCTCTGTTAGTTTAACAGTAATCTGGAAAGGAACATGAACACTATAGTCTTGCACTGAAATGTGCTTTTGACAGATATATAACAATAAATGGTTATCAGTATTTCTGACTATAGCGTGCATGTGGTTAGACACAGGAGTGCATCACAAAAACATGCTTGTAGACAGAAAGCTTCCTTTTATCTTGTTTATACAGAGAAACATCAGCTGTTATAGTATAAAGGATTTTTCCTTCTGGGCCACCTGTGTTCTACATCATGGAAATGCTGAGGACATGCTGCCTGCACGTCTGCTTGCCAGGGATGTGTGCGATGAGGGCTGGCCCCTAGGAACTGAGTGTAAACTGATGCCCAACAGCGCATGGGGAGAAATTATTCCAGAATAACTTTGGTCTGGTGCTGACAAAAAGTGGCTAAATCTCAAATGATTACATCCCTGGGGAGCTTTGCTGGCATCAGAGAGGCAGTTACAGTTGTATCAATTGGGCTCCAGCACAGTGCTTTCACAAAGTAAGAGCTCCAAGCCCCAGCTCAACCGACCATGACTCCTTCATCCCTGGCTGCTGTTCACAGCATGGCACATCAAGCAAGGTGAATACAGAATTTGCAGAGGCAGACAGGTCCCCTTGCTTCCTCTGGACAGTGCTTGTACTTAGTGCAGAGTTTTTAGAGAAGTCTTTGCACCAAATGACTTTGTCCTAATCACTGCACTACCTCGGTTATCACCCACACAAACATTCCCTTCAGATCAACATGCTGGCCAGGTCAGAAATCACACAATTGATGTTTTGGTTTCCATGGCCTTATCTAAATCCAGTTACTGCTCAAAATGAGACTAAGTCAACAGACTTAATTGAATGAAAAGGTTGTGAGACAACCTAGAGATTTGTGGCTATGTATGTCCATGCATGAGTTAATCACTAAGCAAACACTTTGCCACAAACAGAGCTGGGCTGAGCAGGATCAGTTCTCCTGACACACTGGGATTGCACGAGGCATTGTTAGGGCTGGTAGGAGGATTTAAACAGCATCACAAACAACGTACCACCATGGAGAAAAGCCATGGATGGACAATGGAGTAGGCTATGAACAAACACTTCTGCTTACTGTCTAGATTAGGAGATAGCAGAGACCTTCTAGTAGTGGTCAAGTGACTGCTCTCTTGTAATTATTGCTGTCCAGATATGTGAAACAGCCCTGCTGGCACCCAACAGGTGGGAGCACTGAGAAGGCAGCTGCCAAACTCTGCATGTCCCCAGCTCTTGCAGACATCAGAGGTTCTTTCTGGTTGTACACCATTCCTCCTGGCTTTGCAGTTCACAAGATAAAGGTATGAATGAAACATGTAGGAACGGCTACACTGGGTCAGATTACTTCTCCATCTCATCTATCTTCTTCTCTTCAGTGTAGGCCATGAACAGGCTCTTAGGAAAGACCATTAAAGCTCGTGTAGGCGCATAGATAGAACCTAGTCCCCAGTGTGACAGCATGAGGAACTTACAAGCACAAAGGTTTTTCCAGAGCTACAGGAATAAAAGGACAAATTTGTGCCTCTCCTTTTCCAAAAAACCTGCTTGATTCAGAGGCCCTGTGTTGGTACCTGGTGTAGCTCTGTTTAGGTAGGCTGCAGTGGAAATGCTCAGGTTTGTGCCAATGGTTCATCTTAATCTTTGCAAGAAGGGAGGCTGAAGCTGAAAACTTACTAAAATAGTCATTAAATATCTTCTAATACACCATGACTCACATACTTTCCTGGCTCGTAGGATGAAGAATCTGAACTGCATTCTTCAGTCGGCAGTGACAGCCCTGTGGACATCTTAAGGTAACTTTGCCGTGAGCAGCACAAAGACACAGCCTCAACATTTTAACTTGGGGTTCGAACAAGATTTTGGCTGGAAAAACTCATCCCATGCTATGGAGAGACACCACACCCTGCACGGGCCACCCACTTGTCACTGCGCACTAGCCTGGGGCCAGGACATCTGACTGTAAAAATGCAACTGTGGTGGTGTACCCTAAACAACTGAAACTACATGCAGTGAGATTCTTCCTCCCTAAGGGAGACCACAGCTGCTGCTGTTACGTTTGCAACCCATGTGACAGGTCTTGCCCTTTGGCATGCTGTATATGCAGAGAGGACAACTTGAGCAAAGCCAGGAAAGATCATTAGCTTTGTGATCAGGTACTGTGTGGCCAGGGTGCTATGCAACATTGAAAGGAACTGCTATTGAATGCCCAGGATTCAAGATGTGACAGTAACACATGGGACTATACTTTGCTCCTTTAACAAGTGCTGAATATGCAAAGGCTCCTTTCCCAGCTTCTCTCTCTGTCTTGTCTTGGAAGCTGGGGAAGAGCTGTGTGTTTGTTTACCTTCAGGTACTATCCACTTTATTGATTATCTGAGCAGAATGCACAAATAATGGCAGCAAATTCCAAGAGCAGAGACTGAATGAATCTCACTCCCTTTTAACCAGCATATGAACGGGTCACTGAAAACAGTCTGGAATATATTCCCTGTAGTCATTCTGAAAGTTCAAAGGCAGGGGAAAAGGAGGGGGGAAAAAAAAAAAAAAAAGCTGTCTCTGTTCACTAAACTTCTAATATCTGAAAGTTCTTAAAACAACACACGCTCACTTTCTTTTTTTTTCCCCCATACAATCATGGAAAAACACACTCAGCTTTTCACTCAGTGGTTTTGTTTTTCCAGTGAGACCCTTCCAGGCTCCACGCGCCATCTCACAGTCACGTCTGCTGGGTGAGCTTTGAGCTAACAAACTTTAGAAGAGTTCTCCGTGATTTTGCCACATCGAGTTTCAAGTATTGGCTTGCTGAAAGTGCTGTGGAGAGGGAGGAGGGAGGGAAGTGGTGTGAGCTTTGCCAACACACCTGCACAAGCTTTGGGCTCTCCCGGACACTCTCTGCACTAATGATGTATAACCTGTAGAGCCTGGCAACACACATGCTGAAGACTATAACAGGCAGACTGTGCGTGCCTCCGATTTCTAATTTCTTAGAACAAGTAATAAACTGCCCCCCTCCTCCGACCCTGTGCTGTAGGTAAATGCTTAGGATGGAAATTGAGATGTGTTCAGCTAGGCAGAACTTCTACCAAGGCAAGGAACAAATGACAATTTAATTATAGTATTTCAGGCCTATGCAATTCCTCTTCTAAAGCAAAAGGAAGGAAAAAAAGCTAAAAGAAAGACAGAGTTAAATTCAGCTCCAATGTTCTGCTATTTTTTTCTTTTAACTATTAGAGATGCAGCTGGATCCTATTTCTAATTCACTGTCAAATTTGCTTGAATTAAAATCCCAGATCACTGCTCTGTTTTCACATTGAAGTGTGCATAGTAGCTAAGGTTTATATGGCAATATCTGGAGTTATGAAATGATGACCTTCAATAGAGGAAAGTGTATTGTATGCCTGAGTCCTGGGGGAAAAAAAACCTAGAAAGGCTGGCATCATTGCTATTTAGAATTAGAGCTCACTTGTGGTATAAATAGCCTCAAGGTTAATACATGGCTACATACATTCTGCATGTGGTTCCATCCACTGGAACTGGTTGGTATGGAAGAGCAAAGGCTACTGTGGTGGAGAGGTAGGAATAGGAAGTGCTATTTGAGTATAAAGCTTGAGTAATTTTGAACTATCATCTGCAATTTGAAAGCTCCCCCATTAGTTTGGATCTTATATCAATAAGAAATTAACTTTTGGACTGAAATAGCACAGGAATACTGCCCTTACTTAGCAATATCTGTGCTTTCTCTACAGCTACCTGAATCCCAGTCTAAAAGCTGACAGTTCTCCTCTGGCACCCTGTTAGTCATAAAATTACAGAATCATAGAATGGTCTGGGTTGGAAGGGACCTCTGAAGGTCATCTAGTCAGCCCTCTCTGCAGTAATCAGGGACATCCTCAATTAGATGTCTAAATCAAACGGCACACAGTCTTGTTAGACTTTGCCACCTGGAAAACACCATAACTCACATGGAGCTGTGACTCCCCATGTTTTCTGGGCTTCCATAGCTGCCATGGCAATTCCCAGCCACTGCCAGGTGAAGCCATCCAGCTGGTATTTATGGAAAACGAGCAGACTAATTATTTCCAATAGTGGGACACAATTATGATATAATTACAGCAGCTTAGGTTGACATCCAAGTGGACAGATATGAGCCAAAAATTGGAATAACGGCTCCACCCACCTACCATCCAAATATAAACAAGCCAGCATGGTTAAAAAGAGGGCAAGAAGGCAGGGCTCAGGTGTTCTCCTTTAGCTGTGTTATGGCACGATTGCCAAGTTCCCCCACAACCTTCCTGTTAAGCAATTTATCCAGATGCAAACTGGCCCTTAACTTGCCAAAAAAGTTTAGCAGCTTCTTTCAACAGCAGCTTCTTTTCAAATAGGGTTAGAAGTGCATTATTGTCAGTAAAATGAGAGAATGTATTTTGGAGATTGGGTGTTATAGGGACACAATTTAAACCTGTTAAGTACCTAAAATCCAGCTCAGCCTGATCCATGACTAGCACTGCTGTGTGTACATGTTACTGCCAGCCTGGACAATGGAATAGCTGCAAAGGGAGGTTAAACTGTATATTAGGAAAAAATGATTCACCAAAAAGGTTATGAGGCACTGAAACAGGCTCTCCAGGGAAGTGGTGGAGCCACCATCTCTGGAGGGATTAAAAAGACACGTAGATGTGGTGCTGGGGGATATGGTTTAATGGTCACTTGGTAGTTAGTTCTAGGCTGACAGTTGGAGCCAATGATTTGAGAAGTCTCTTCCAACCAAAACAATTCAATGATTCTATGAATATAGCTAGAGGTGGATGAGACTGATAGCTTTTTCCAAAAGATTGAGAAGTGGGTTCTTTGCTTCTGGGTGATTGAAAATCCAGAGGCAGACTGTGAGGAGCTTGGTATGATGTCAAGGGAAACCAGGTTAAGTCTTTAGTCGAAATAAATTGGTATAATGGTCCTAATGCTGAGCAAAACCTGCTGGTTTACACAAGCTTTGTGAAGTATTAGCCCCTTTCACAGCAGGCTTTCTCACAGGAGAAAAGGGTTTTTTTTCTTTCAATGATACTAGAGTCAATTCCAATACACTGTGAGGATTTCCCTCATTAAGAGAGACAGAGAACAATGCTATCCATGTTTGAGTAAGGGTGGTCCTGAGAGGAGCCTTGAAATTACCCTTATAACTTCCTTCCTTGCCTCTCCTCAAGCTGGCCAAAATTCAACTATTCCCCAAATTACAATTCCAGTAGATTCACGACCTTGAATGAAACAGCATCTGCTGTTTGTTGATGCATCTTTGTGTACAATGGTCAATCCATTCCTCCTGATACCATCACCGGGAGAAAATGGTTGCTGCTCAGCTTGAAATTCTCACTCCAAATCAGGAGACCAGCTTAACCTGAGTATGGCCTATGTCTGTATCTCTGAATACCATAAACCCTTCAAGCAGGCTAACTAAAAGGAGGAAGGTCTTGGGGAGGCTGGAAGATCTGTCCTGCACACACTGTCATCTGTGGTGTGAGGACGAATAAAGGCCCATGTGAGCTCCTGGTCATTCCTGTCTGAAATCCCATTTCCTTTCTACTTGTGCTAAGTGCAAAAATGAGAACAAAGACACACACCTAAGTAAACAGAAAAACACAGCCAGCTGAAGGGGAGTGAGGCCCCAGTGCAGGTCGTGTGCCAACTAGTATAGAGAGATGTTTTCTATTTGCGATCCTCCACGTTAGACCTTGCCATGTCATGTGGAGGAGGATGTGAGTGGGAGACTGTTTTGGACAACACTGGTTTTACAAATGTCTCACGATTGCAGAAACACCTGCTTTACATTATTGGTTTTTTGCTGGTCCACAACAAAATTCTTCTCTGGTCAACAGTTCTCAGCAAGTCTTGTTTCTTCCTTTTCTGTGGACGGCTCAAATCACTGGTTTCTAGACCTTGGGCCACCACGAGATCACACCCGAATCTCATTGCATAGGAGGCGGAATACACAAGGCAGAGGGGCACTTCTGCAGAGAGTCATAACAAAATGGTGGCTAGAGGATCAAAACTGTGTGAGACTGCTTACCAATAGGTGGGGGGAAGTGGGACAGGAGGGTCACCCAGGCCAAATGGACACATCTATAAGACTCATCTGTTTTCTTCATGAAAATGTCACAGCCCACGTCTATACAACACACGCTGCTCCAGTCACCACAAGTTATTGCTCTTGGTCTCCACTGCTTCCTGTGAAACTGCAGTGGGTCTGAGACAGCACACAATGAAACCAAAGGGAACCTTTCCTTAAATCAATGGGCTCTGGATCTGGCCCAGCATCTGTTTGGCCTTCTCTATACACTGCAGAGCAAATGTATTCTTTATCCATTCCTGGGCCTCTCTCTCCAACAGTGTCCATATTTTTTTCTACTGATGCTTGTCATTAGCCACACTAAGCATCACCCCCAGAAAGAGACCATTTGCTCCCCTTTGGCATCTGATCCTCTATCATGGCACAGCTGTGAGTGCTGCCCCAACCTCTTATCATTTCCTCAACATAACACTCTCTCCTTTCTCCTTGTTCAGGTTTCCAGGCCATTCCTTCAAGCTTCCAAGCTCTTCCTGCTCTTTCCACACCAAGGATTGAGCTGCTTGAACTTTCTCTTATATTGTAGCCTTGGTCAAAAATCTATGTCAAAACATTTAAGACACCTGAATAGTGTTGGCTGATGACAACCAGGGCAATGACTTCCCTAGCAATCAGGAGTACAAAGGGGAAGAACCAAAAGGCAGCTCCACAGTCTTCTATTAGGGTCCAGTAAGAGACACAGAGGTAATTCTCCAAACTTTCTGTATAATGTCATAAAAGCACAGAATATGTCAAGGATCATTTAGTCCAACTCCTTGTTCCTCTTGGAACTATCTAAAACTAAACTGTATGATTAAGAGCATGATCCAGATGCTCCTTGAACACCGACTTAGTGCCATTACCACTTCTCTGGGGTTCTTTCCCCACCATTCTCATATCTCAAGTACGAATATATACCTTGTGCCAGTTTACAGCACTACAATTCCCAACTGCTCTCACCAGATTCATGACTTAGATTGCAGCGACTCTGATGGGACTAGGCATAGGTCTTCTTTAGGTTCCACAGTGACAGCAATAGCAATTGTCTATGAGACACCACCCATTTACTGAGCAATACACAGTAATAATTTCTTTATGACTTTGCTGAGCTCTTAGGGCCCTTTTTTTCACCTGTTACACTGAGATTCCCATGCTGTAAAATCTATATCATTGCTAAACAAAGCAGTAACCTTTGTTGAGAAGCCAGGAGGCTGCTTAGAGCAGAAAGGCAAATCTCCAGTGTTAAATCTATAGATTCTCTCAGACATAGAGCTGTAGATTGACTTTAGGCCCTGGCACTATGTAAGCAAGAATCTCATGCAAAAATACCCCCTTGACATACCTTGAAATCACATGGGTTTGAAAATGCAGGCATGATGCCTGAGGCCAGCAGTGTGGACTGCCAGGCTACTGGCACTGTGCATAGGCACATCTGCATGTCAGGTAGTTACTCATCCCTGCATATTTCCCTGATAAAATCTAGATTGCCTAAAGCTGGTATTTTCACTCCAGTTTCCTTATCAAGGTATTTACCACCTCCTGTCTGTGCCTTGTAGACTGAGGCTGTTACATTCTCCCTTACTCTCAAGCATACAGGAACTGCTGTACAGGATGGGATTTCTAACCCCACTGGAGCATGCAGTGGGTGGTTGCTGTCCTGGGATTGATAGTATCTCACCCTGTTTGTACCTGGGATGTTGCTCTTTTGATCCTCACGCTGGCTTTCTGCAGCTGGCAGGCTGCTTCCTGTGTTCTGGGGGTGTCTGTTGTGTTGCTTTCTGGTAGTCCTTGACTGCATTTTAGAAGCTGTTGTCTGCCGTGTAGCTGTTGTACAAAAGAAGGATGTTTGGGAGGAAGTTATCTTCGGGATGGCAGAAGCGAATATGGCACCTCAATATATCCATGTAGCATCTTTTCTTCTCACAAACAAAATCCAGCGCTCTAAATACCGATATTAAGATAGGCTTGTGATTACGAACACGAGCTGCCCTTGGAAACTTTGAGTAGCTGTTTTCTAAGGGCACCGCACACATCTTTCCCACCCACTGCTGATCAATCATCTGTTTTAGCCTATGGCTTTCACACCCTCCTCTTCCCACAAGAGAGAACATCACTCTGAACCCTAAACAGATTGTCTCCTTGGTAGCTCTGCTCTTCCCCTCCAAGTCTGACAACAGGAGAATGAGAGGGACAGGTTCTGAAACATAGTATCTTAAAAATTATTAGAGGAAAAGTATTATTTGATTATCCATTGAGGAAACCTAAGCAACAGATTTGTTTCAGTTTGATTTCACAAACATGGTAAATATTTAATCAGTTTAATAATAATATTTCTGGAGACTGATCAGTTGTGTCCACATTGGATTATGAGAGGATGTAGTTTACTTTAGGATACTGATTCTACAGACAACATTGTCCTCAACCATTCCTGTGAGCATTACACTATAGGAATATAGCTTGGCCTTAATCAGTCTTAAAAGGAAGCTTTTTGGGACAAATTCAAACAGAATGAAAATAAATGCAATTTGACTTCAGAAATGTCACCAAGTTCCTTTAGTTTAAAAAAATAACAATATAGAGTTTTCCAGACTTCATATAAAAGGATTTTCCTCTAACATTTCTGCTCCAGTTTTAAACTGCTTTTTAGGATATAGGAAAACAAAGTCAGAACTATCACATGGGATAGATTTCTATATAATTTGAAATGTTTGTCTTGACATAGGCTGGTTGAAGAAAGAGTGATCTCCTCAGCTGTCTCTCCTAAAGCAAATTCCCAGCTGTTCCCAGCCTGTGTAAACCTGTTTAAATCCTCCCTCTACATCTCCCCATACATGTAGTGCTCTTCGGATGCTGGGCTAACCTGTGTTAGACTTGGATCTAAGGTTGTCATACTTGACAATGCCCATCCTCACAAGAGTACTCTGAACCCCACTGGCTCAGCAAAGGAAGCCCTGTCCATTGGCAGTGGTGAAGGAGAACCAAGCAGGGTTCACGGGGCTGGTTCTTCCCAGTTATTTGGTTTTCGGCTGAGCGAGCACTGAAATTACTTATCTGAGGTAGTTACAATTAGGTGCCAGTTTCAATGAAGACATGATGACATGGGCTTCAACTGGACCCAGTTGCCTGAGATTGTATCCTACATCCAAGCTGTAACCTGCTTTGCATCCTCCCTCCTCCTAGTATTGAGACTAGCTAGGCTAAAAACAGTTTGAGATGTGCTTGCTCTTGCTGTGGTTTCCTCTTGGACTCTTAGGAGCTTTGATTTTTCAGAAGTGTTGTACACCTGCTGCAACCTCTGCCTCCATGCCTTGCTGCTGAGTGCCCAGAGCATGGAGAGGAGCAGTCCTGGGAAGCCTCAGGCAAGCAGATGTTTTGCAGAAAGCAGATGCTTAGCAAAGTGTTGATCAGCAGTTCTGTGTTATCCTACAACCTCCAAAGACAGTACACAGAAGAAAATGTATGGAAGCATGTAGTGTGAGAGAGCAACTCAAAATTACTCCTGTAGTGAGGAAACCATGTAATATATTCAAGATGTCAGAGGTTAGCTGTGGTGCGTGTGAATCATGCTGCAAATACCTCACCTTTAACTTCACAGTCATAATTAGATTACAAAGTTTTTACTATGGTTTTAAATTCTGTCTTTATAGGTTGCTACCCAGCTGTGCACTTAAATCTAGTTTTATCACAGTTTCTGAGCTCATCACATTTAATTCTGCCCCTACAATGCTGGATTAACTTTAAGGGTCACTGAAGTCAGAAGTCACTCACCCTTGCCCTACTAATGGATTCACACTACGGCCCTGAAGAGCAATGTGTACAGTAAACTGTATTTATTGGCCTATGGGAGGGGAAGGGGCATTGGGGTTGTTTATTTACTCCACTGCTATGCTTCACTGTCAGAATATTTGCACAGATCACTGCATCAGCAAGACGTTGTTTACCTCCATCTAACAGCCTGTTGCAATGAAATCTTCTCAGCAGTGCTGGTCTGAGAGGTAAAAAGGAGAATGTTTCAGGCTTGTCTGTGAGAGGCAGATGGCTGATTAATGAGATATATGGGCCTGTATCATCTGAGGAACTGATCAACTGTCTCCATTTGGAAACCCAGAAATCACACCTGCTTCCTGCCAGAAAGCCCAGATCTGTTATTTTATGGATCCTGCCTCTGATATTTGAGGCAGTCTCAGAAGAATGAGAAACCATTATTATTTTTTCTAAAGGTGACTTCTTTGTTGCTCGCCTTTCATCCAGCAAGCAGGGCAAGGCACAAATGAAACTTTACATCTAAACAAAGTCCATCCTTAGATTTTACCTCAATCTCTTTTCCTTCCTTGACCAGCAAAGATTAGATAGTTGGTGTTAGACATCACTCAAAACCCATGATTCATTGTACTGAAAAATTCATCATGTATAAAAGCAAATAAAAAAGAAATAATATTCTTTCTATCAAAAAAAGATGGAGAAATGGAGTACTGATTGTCCAAGTGATTTACATGGAGTCACACGGGGAGTCTGAAAGGAATGTGGGAAATAAAACTAGCTCCAGTGGAAGGGTCATTTCTCTCTTTCTTGCTGGGGAATACTTTGAATAGAATTAGCACAAACCTGAGCCAGAGATGGACAGCAGAGACTTTAGTGCAAACTGGAGGGCAAAATTCACCGCTTAGTAATTCCGTGACAATTTTTGACCTTTTCCATTCGATGACTAGACAGAACATTTTTTGAATCAAAGTTAATAATGTTCAGCAATATACAACCTTCTCCTAAGGAATGTGTGGTGATTAGGGCAAAGAATTTCACATGGTCACAAAATCTCTATCTCAGAGTTCTGGGCTTATAAAATACTCTATTTCCTCCATTAATTGTGTCCACGTGGAGCTGTAACTAAGTAGCTGAAACAAATAAAACCAAAGTAATATTGTTTCCTTTTAAAATATTTCACTTAATTTGTGGAAGAGGTTTGGGCTCATTAAAAGTAGACCATCTCCCATGAGGGCTTTTTCCTTTTCTTCTCCAAGTCTCCTAATGAATCCTTGGTAACATGTACTGCAGCATAGTCCTCCTCAGTGCAGCCCTGGACAGAGTTACTCTCTTTGACTCAGCAGCTCCTGTCGTGCTCAGCAGTGAAGACAGGGAGCCACTTGTTTGGCTAAGCCTCTCTGTCTTCTGGTGTGTCATTGCTCTGATGAACAGTTGATGTCACTGACTACAATTTCCTCCTTCCATCTCCAGCTTCTTATGAAACGTCACTTTTCCCTCCCACATAAAGATTTGGCTATCATGATCTATGTGTTTTTTTGGTTTTTTTTTTTGTGGAAGTGACAAGATGATCACTGTGACGAAAAGTGCAAGCAATGCTTAAGACCTCAGCTACAGCTTACATAGCTGAAGCTACTCTGCAGGCATGTGGCTTCTTACTCTGATCTTACTCTGATCCCTCTTCCAAAGTAAGCTATGAACCAGTTACAAGTGACACACAAACTCACTGTTTCATCAACAGACTATGACAATTCCTTCCCCCAAGCTAATATCAATCACAAAGCAGGGGACAAAGAACACAAGACAGGTGTAAAGAGTAAGAGGGAGCAAGAACATTCATTAGATTGCAAGAAAAACCTCCAGAGGAGATCATATTATTCCACAGCTTCCTTCCCTGTTTAACATTTATTCTTTCACCTTTATCACAGTATCTTTTCCTCTTAACTCCACTCCTCCAAAATAAAGATGTCTGTAGTCATGACTACCTAAATATAAAGAAGATTAAATGATTCCACACAATCCCTTGCAAACTCTATCATTGCTGGTATGCCCTGACCGAGAAAGTGCTTGTGACACAGTGTCATCGTGACAATGCCAAGACCAAAGGGTGGAGGCCCAGTATATACAGATGTTCACAGAAGTTAAGAGAATAGAATAGAATCAACCAGGTTGGAAGAGACCTCCAAGATCATCCAGTCCAACCTATCACCCAGCCCTATCCAGTCAACTAGACCATAGCACTAAGTGCCTCATCCAGTCTTTTCTTGAACACCTCCAGGAACAGAAAACTCAGAGCAGAGGTTGAGACCATAACATCTGCACTGGTATGTTTGACAAGGTAGTAATGTCCTGTTGGCATTCAATAGCCTTCTTCTCTCCCCCACTATCGATGTCACTCCAAGTACTAATCAGAGATCTCAGACAGATGACATGGTATGTGTTATGCTTCAGCTCTGTTTTATGGAGACGTTTCCATAAAATTGGATCCTGTGATCCCTCTCTGAGGTTTTCCTCTCTTCCAAGCTCAGTTGAACTATAGAAGAATTCATGACAATGTTACTAGGCAACAACAAATTCATGAGGGCATCCCAGACAAAAGATACAGAGGAGTTCAGAGGCTCTCCAAGTGCTAGGTCACTCCAGTTTTTCCTCACTATTTTTGTTCTCCTAGGGGGGAAGCCACATCTGTAAAATTACTGGTGTCCTGTTGTACCCTATGGCCACCACTGGGAACTATCATATGGTCTTGCAAATCACAATTAGAACTGCAAAGTAAAGCCTCATTAGGACCTCTCCCAAAGTCTTTAAAAACACATTTCTCTAACTGCTATGATTACATTCAAATTCTTTCATTCTAGCAATAACAACATCCACATTTTCTCCTTTGTCTGATCATAATCTTGTCAGGCACAATAGAAAAATCATTTCATAACTCTCTTTTCTCCTCATGCTCTCCAACTTTGGGCAGGAAAACTCTATTCCCACCAGAAAAAAAAACCCAGTATGAGTGTAAACAGCCTCTCTGTTCTGGATGAGCTGAACCTGAAGTGCGGGACTTTCCTGGACTGTATCAAAAGGTAACTGGCATTAATCTTTCATTGGTATCATCATCAGTATTAATAGTATTGTTTTTATTATTGCTCATGTAAGAGCCCCCCCCCCCCCTTAGAGACAATAGCCAAGACCAAGGCTTTATGTCTGGTCTGATGCTGTACAGATGTAGGGTGAAGGCAGCCTTTGCCTTCAACAGGCTGACACAAAACAGAGTGCAAGACATTGGGTGAGACACTTTGTCAGTGTGAGAACTAGAACCCAGCTCAATTAATCTTCTGTTGCTGCCATTCCTCCACTGCCCCTTTGAATAATTTGAATTCTTCCTCCTGCAGCCTCTGCTGATCATCAGCACGGCTGTACCAAACACCTCTTCTTAATGCAAGACACAAAGCCCAGAACTGCCATCATTCAGCCTCAGAAAACACGTTCCCAGCAACTGCCTGGGATGGCAGCGAGGTTTTGTCCAAAAACTCGTCCCCACCATAACAGCTGTGGGAGAACTTAAGCGGGATGAAGACTTCTGCTATATTTATTCTGAGTATAATGTTCTGCTTCAGGCTCTTCCAGTCCCAGGTGCTTTCAAAAGAACTGATTCAGGATCACCTCTCAGCCTTTAAGAGCCAAAGGGCAGAGCTGGACCTGCTGACTCTGCAAGGACCAGTTTAGGTGCTGCAGCACCTGGGAAAAAGGACCTAACCACAGCAGGATAACCTGGTACATCTAAGCCATCCTAGCGTCCTCTGAGGGACAACTTGCAAAATCTACATATCTGTATTGTTCATATCAGATATGTAAAGAAACATGATGTTATTGAATATTTAAAACATTACGACTGTTACAGAACATCTCACTTAGATATAGAAACTAGAGAGATAAAAACACTCAGCAGCAGTTCACTCGACAGTGTACGTGCAGGTCACATAAGTCTATACAGGCGTTTTCTGGATCATGTTTATCTATGTGTCATAAATGGAGAGACAGACATAAGCATACTTGGTTTTAAGGACTGAATCACTTAGCTTTGATAAGATTTTATCTAAATAAAAACTGAACTGATTGACATCTCACATTTCTTGGGTTTAATGAGCTCATAACTGCACATTAATTGGTTTAATTACCAGAATATAATATAACAGGTAGGTAATGTAGACCAGTAGTACAGTTATACAATGTATTGTATATGCTATGCATACTAAAATGCAACATGTAGTAGAACCCGGTTTTTCCATGGGAGTTATTACTAGGACTATCAGGAGCAAATATTCAGCAACGTGACTAGAAATTTCCTTTAAGTAACGTCTTCAGGCCTCAGCCTTCCGTGAGTTTCTAGGGACAATGTACATAGGAAGAAAATGTGAAGCTTGTGAAATATGAAATTGTTTGTAGGCTGAGGTGGGATTTGGCTTCCGTAAGGTCAGAATCTAAGTTCCTCTGAGATGTTTAGGCACCTAACTCCCATTTCAAATGTCTATGTTTGCTTCAGCAATGCAGTTTTTCCTTCAGCTTGCTCCAAGGCTGGCTCAGTGCTTGCAGCACTTTCTCAGTCTATTAATTGTTTGCGTTTTGGAACTTGATATTAATTGTAGCCTTTGTTTTCCTAACAGAATTTTTTAGATCTCTCTGGTGACACAATTAGCATCTGGGAGAAACACTGTAGTGAGCAACTGCATGTTTAATTATCTTTCCATTGCGATCAGAGATGCCATGTGCCAAGGCAGTTATTACACCTGGCAAGGACAATGTATTTACAATGGCTGTTTATACAGGATAATTCCTTATAAAAATGCTTTGACAGAAAGCTCCACCTGCCTTCATGTTTGCTATCACAATTGTTAATTAATATTATTGTGCAGAAAATGATCCTATCAATTAAAGCCTCTTCTGGCATAACCACTGCTCCCTGCCTACCTATGCCTAGTTGCCCTGCTGCTGACTCATATGCCAGGAAAAGCTTTCATCTTGCTGATCCGATTTCCATTGCTCCACTTGGTTTTACACCAAGCCCTCCATTCAGCTAAGCATGTGCCTACCCTGAAGCACACTGCCCCATTGGTTTGCCTCTGCTCAGCAACTCTTACACTCTACTAGTGCTGCTGATTCAGGGTTTAAGGCTATATTCAATAGGTTAATAGGGGTGACTGTAAGCATATGTTTGAAGCCAAGTGCCATCCTATTCACTTTGCCAGTCACACTGGTCAAAATACAGTTGTGAGTATACTCTGTCTTTTGAACAACATTATTCTGCAGGACACTGTACACATTTGCAGCTGTTCTGAATTTTCTGTGTATTTGTCAAGCTAAACAATGATGTTTACATTGCTTGCATAAATAAAACTTGATTCTGCAAACTGAAACAGAGTGGAACCACTTTGCAGATCTGTCTCTGGGAACTGTGATGGGGATTGGAATGAACAGCATTGAAAGCCCAGCCATTAATCTGAGAACTGAGTCAAGTTCAAAGGGTGACTTCACTCTGTGCAAGATGCTTTGGGCTTATATCAAGGTATGTAAGGATACAAACAGAAGTCTAATGGTATTGCCAAAAGAACATTACTCACCCCTGGGGAGGCTGTCTCTTCTGCCAAAGAGCTTCTGCGTGGCGCAGCTCAAGTTGCAAAACCTCCATGTTCTTCTGTTTCTCACGTGTTACAAGACAGATAATTACAGAGGTGCTAAGAGGATAAATGTTGTAGAGGTGCTCAAAAAAAGGGCATGTAAGATAGATGAGGCATGACTAGTTACTTGTTTCAAGGCATGCCTGAGCTCTGCAACAACAGAGACAGGGCTTCAGGCCAACTGAAAAATCAGCTGTGATGTCTCAGTGGCCAGGGAGACTGAATGAGCACTCTGAGGATATAAAGTTATCCTCTCCAGGTTTGATTCAGATTGTCTGTTAAGAGACTTCGAAACTTCCTTGGGACTTTTCAATGATCAAAAAATTATCAGAGTATCCCAGGAGGACCGCTTTAAAAATCAGATTTCTGTCCCTCTGAGCAACTACAAACATCGCTTAATCACATGGAGGGTTAAAAAAAACCAAAAAAATCCCTCAATCATCTCTTTCCCAACTCCTCAAGAAAGACTAGCTTAAAATATGGAGGAGCATTCCAGCATAGAAGGTGCTGCTCACTCATCCCATCTTTCTGGGCTGTCCTCAGTGGTAAAACTCTGCCACATGTTCCTCAGCGGCACTACAGCGTTTATGTCAAACCAGCGCATAACGGTGGAGGAACCCATCCTGCCAATTCAACAAGATGTGGCTACACAGAAGAAAACAGGATCTTAAGAGAAAGGATGTCTGTGTGATGAGCCGTGATGTTTTCCCTCTCGGTATGAGTTAGGTGGTGCACGTTACAGATTGACTTGTAGGCAAAAGTAAAGAGATCTTGTGGAGGACAGCAAGAAATCCACGTGCACATGCCTTCTGGCAGATGAGGCATTCAGACTGCTCCTTTAGGAACTAACTATTAACACAAAAATAGAAAGGGGAAACTAATGGAGGTTAAATTTCAATGCATCTTTCAGTGTAAACAATGTATCAGTGAATCAAATGGTTTGAAAAAAGGGGAAGAGATGTGGATAAAATCAAGACTTTTTCACCCTTGTGAAATCATGAGATTCTTGTAAAGAGAGGGAGAATAAATATTTATTCTCAGAGAAATGCAGTGGTGCCACTGTGAAACAAAGTGGTCAGCACACTAGGTCCACGCATCTCCAGCATTATCCAGGATTAAAGCATGGCAGAAAATGTTTTTTAATCCTGTTCCCAAAGGAGCCTGGGATCCCCTGGCCATGAGGAGCACCTTCCACCCTCAGAGGTGTCCTTCTTTCACAATTCCTTTCCTTCTACTCCAGTGTAGAGGAGCTGGAAGGTGGCTGGGACTGACCATAGTTTCTGTACATCACAGGCAAATACTCTTTATGGAAATATTTGCTCTTGTCAGGGTTTCCCATGGGACCTGAAAGTATGCAGCACCCCACTGGACCAGTAGATGTTATTGCCGCTAGTAAATAGCAATGACAACAACAACAAAAGGGCAGGGGGAAAATTAATACTGCAACTTCCTTCCACCCTTGAGGTCTCTGTGTCTGGAGAGCAAGGATTCCACAGGACATTTGATTCTGCTTTCTCTGAAGCAGAGGGTAAATAGAAATAGTTGGAAAAAATTCAGAAGAAACATCTAGGTATGTAGTTACATAGGGTAAGTATAAGAAACACACAACTCTCTTTAATGCTGTTCTGCTGAATCACTTAAAACCAGATTCTGTTTTGACTGCACTTTGTTTTGAGAGGAAAACACCCAGAGGAAAAAGAAAAATGCTAAGAGCACTGCAATTCCAAAATTTAGAATGTGAAGTGTTTGGCCTTTTTCACCTTCAAGTTTTCCTGTAGACTTCTGTGTAAGACTGTGAAAAGGAGGAACAGAAACCACAGACTTGGGCTGACTTTTTGAGAGACACGATGGAAGAGAATTTTTTTCTTCTGGACTTATTCCTAAATGTCTAAGGCAAATTTTGGAATTCCTTCTTCTCAAGGCATTCCATATGGAGTATTGCTTATGTGTCTGTCTCCATTACCACCATCACTGTAGGAGCCACATGTCACATCTCCTAGTATACTGATACTGGAAGAGCCCACAGCTCACAGTTGTAGAAACTGAGGCAAGGAGCAAGTCGGCGATGTTTATAACTTAGCAGAAAGCATGACTGACAGCACTAGGTATAAAGTCATACACTGTGAGTCTGTGATCTGCAGCTCTGTTAAAAAGAAAACCTTTCTTACTCTGTTTTGAGTCAGCCTGTGTAATGCCAAAGAGCCTTTTGTTGCTGGCATTCAAGAAGCTGGCTGTTGGTGCAAACTCCTGCACTCAAGGAGGTAGCAAGAGGGGATTAGAGCACTGATTCCAGTGGGAACATGTGTCCTATGTTGGTAAAATAATTCTTCTCCAAAAGCTGAGTCTGGGATTTGCTACGTGGCTAAGTTCCCTCCCTGTAGCACCCAGAGCAAGCGTAGTGACAGATATGGGAAAGGAAATGGAAATGTTTTGGAGAGTTATGGCATAGAGAGTGACATTTGTTGCAATGGTCTCATTAAGTGAAAGATTTGGTGTAATATATATTGCAACAAGGTTATATTCCCAAAAAACTAGGGCTTGCTAGAAGAGTGAATGAAATCAGCTAGGCTTCTCATTTGGTTTGATCCTTAATCTAAGTTCTTTTCAAGGTCACTACAACTGGCTTGCATGAATCTCAGTCCCTAATCCTCATCTGGTGCAAGATGGAGCAAACCCATCTAATTCAAGGGAGCCTTGCCAGTTCACATAAGCCTGTGGTTATTTTTAAGTGTAGGCAATTTAGAAACACATAAGTACTTATTTCCAGCTATGCTTTTTGGGTAAAGCAAATAAATTTGAAACCTACCAGGATACAAAGCATTCAATTTTTTATTTTTCAAGCCATGGGATGTTGAATCTGTGATGCTGAATCACAGTGTAGTGCAGGAGACCCAAAGATACCAATTGCATTAAGGTTTACAAGATATGCTCCCCAGTCCCATCTTTTGCCCAGAGAAGGATGCTAGGCTGGTCACTGTGCTTAACACTGGTAGCAGTCAAATACACCAGAAGAGAAACTGGTGGGGAGTGCAGAAAGCATTGCTCACCTGCAGAGCCTCCCATGTTCCAGTCCTCCTTTAGCATCACTGAGGTCTCACCAGCTTCTTACAGGCTCACTCTGCTGATAGACACATTGCTGCCTTGAAATAAACAGGGCCCTTCCACATCACACTAAATAAGAGTTTGGCAGTGGGATTCAGATAAGCTGTGGCCTGAGAGTCCTGAGAAAGAACTTGGGTCAAAGATGTATCCAGAAGCAAAAAAGCCCTGAACAAACCCCGGGCCCTATCTCAGCATTTAAAACTGGACAGCCTCAACTTCCAGAACCCCAAATAGCTCCTCTCCAGATTGAATTTCGCAGCTTTAAGGAGGAAGACTAATCATAACTTGCCTTACTGCTGGGATGGGCAGAATAGTACCCTCATGCAAGAGGAATTACAGATTTTGTGAATTAATTTTGGTTCATCATCTTTTATGACAATTCCTCTTCACACGTTGTAATTTCTAGCCATAGTGAATTGCTTCGCTTTCAGTCCCACAGACCTGTATCCATGACAATATCCCCCATCCATGGGAGAAGTCATAAGGCAGTGAGTAAATACATTGTCCCAGGAAGAGAGAGAAAGGTCATCAATTAAAGGAGAAAAAAAAGTATGATTACCTGGATTGAACATAATTCATTAGGTCAGCTGATTGAAAGAGAAAGGAGAACACCCACTAGTAATGGTTTGTAGAGAAACAAGCTTAGGTCCAGGAATGACTCAAAGATCAGCAACGTCTTTGACTGCCTTTTGGGTCATTTCCTCTAAAGACTTCAGTGCAATGGTCTTCAAAGAAGACTGAGACCTCTGGGTATTTTCTGGGTTTAAAGAGAATGAATGACATCACTTAAAAAAGTACTGAGTAGCAGAAATACCTATTTTGCTCTATGATTTCTTGTTGGAGTTTTTTAACATCTTTTGCACTTGAATAATTGTCTCCCATAGCAAAAGTGGTGCACATAATATATGGCAGAAGCAAAAAAGCTATATTAAGAGCCATAATTACTGCTGTTTAACAATTAGCAGTTTTATTTGAGGGTGTTTTGACTAAGATTTATGGCAGATTTTCTAATTATGGGGAAGAAGCTTTGCCTTGAGTATTTCTCCTCTAAAATTCAAAAAAATAATATATAATACACTTTCAGTTTCTAGAGAGGGATACAAAACCAGGAACAAACCCAGAGAGGACGAAAAGGAGAAGTTTTTTTTTTAATGTGTGTGAGCAAGGTTTAAACGGAATAATTAAATTTATCATAATCAATAAAATATGTGAGTCGAGTTTATTGAAGTGGCTATTTCCCATTGCATAATTTCCCTGAGGAACTTTCACTTTTAATTCAAAAATAAAAAAAATCATAATAATTAAAAAAGAATAATAAAAGCCCCAAACCCCTAAGCACTTACTGTAAAAATGCCAGCGTATGTGTGAGGTTAAGAAAAGCACTAGCCTACACCCAGGAATCAAAGAGGGGCTTACCACTGCTTTGACACTAATTGTAAAAGCTGAACATTTTCTAGAACCATAATCAAATCTTAACTGCCGTGGGGGACCCATTCAACAGCTCACAGTCATTCTAATAAGATGCAGAGGCTTTCACCTTTAGGTCACTAGTTCAAACTCACTTTGGCTTGGTTAGTAAGCAGAAGGGAAATCCTGGATCCAGTGGAATGACAGAGTATCTAGACTAGATGCCAGAGCAGCTCTTAGGTATAAGTGGGAAAGGGTTTTCCCATCCACCCCATGTCATCCATGCTTCCCCTAGGACTGATGTGGCCACCTCCTCTGGGGACTCACCTCATCTCCCTTAGTTTCAGATCCTCTCTTTTGGAAAGGGGATGGGAAACCTTTCTTCTTGCTGTCTTTCCTCCATTTCAACTGGAACCTCCCCAGATGCCCCACAGCGCCTACCACCAGAGACTCTGCTCTTGCCATGGGGTTTTTTGATGTTTCTGTAACACTCCTCCCAAGAAAACATGATTAACAATATTATCTCTGTCCCACTTCCATGTATACAGTTGGTTCATTTACTTGAGCACTGCATGGAAAACAGACTGATCACACACGTAATTGAAACTAACAGGCCCCCCACCCTTCTGCCCTAGGCTGCACAACAAATGGCTCTGCCAGTAACGGCAGCATTTGAAAACTGAAGCCCAGTTCTTGCCTCACCACTTTAGCTGGCTTCAGGTAGGACTTATTGCACCCCTCTGAGCTGCTTGTACATGAAATCACATCTCCAGCTGACGCCCCTGGCACTGCTTTCAGACCCAAAGCATCTCACATTTTGTGGCAAGCACTTCACACATCCTCTGCTACACCAATGCCCAGATGAGTCCTTGCCCTACCCAGATCTTCCTTGAAGAAGGTATGAGCATTGATGTTTCAAGCTGTGAAAATGTCAAAAGAAAGCCATGTGATCCAACCAGCCTGATTACTACCAACGCGGACATGCTCCTCCCTCCCTCAAACATGAGTCCCCTTTCCCACATGCGCTGGGATGACTGGGAGGCTGCTTTATAGTATCTAGTTACAGTGTGCAACCTCGTTGTTGTGGCTGCAATGATATGCATGATGCTGTGTATGTGTGTGAGAAAATAATCTGAGACCTTAATTGTGTTTCATATTAATACAGCTGAGAAGTTGAGGGACAATTAATTCATTGTCTTCTAAATGCCTGGGTTAATGTTTCCTCCTTGGATTAGTCTGTACCAGTGTGTTCCTTCTCTGCTTACCACAACCTAGCAGTGCCAATTTCCTTCTGTGGCAGCTTCAGTGACAGCTGTTTACTTGGAAGTTCATGGGTTTGATATACTGGTGGTAGCCACAAATTAGTAGAATGCTTTCCAGATGCAATGTCTTTACATATTCAAACAATAAGCCAAGAGCTCTTTTGGCCACTTTTCCTCTTACCTTTGAATGTCTCTCAGTGACAATGTAAACACAATTTCTTGGAGTGATGACCAGAAGACCTAAGATGTTTCAAAGGACAGTGGCAGTTCAGGGTAGATAGTTGACTTGTCATCTGAAGCCAAGACCTGATATGGCCAAGAAGAGGAGCAGAAGAAAAAGGAAGCGTTGGGACTAATTATTAGCTGACTGCCTTCCCAGCCTGCTCAAGTCAGGGGCTGTCTGCTGGCCTTGGCCCCTGAGCTCAGGTGAGCTCAGGTTCCAAAGAGAGGCTCTCCAAAATATCTCCAGAGGCTCATCTGGAGCATTTCAAAGCAACAAGGAGAGCCTGCTAAGGGTGGTTACAGTGGACAAGGATGACTAAAACACCTCAATCTCTCCTGCCTAAGTATCATCTAGAATTTTTTCTTGAGCAGAGAAATTGTTATCTAGCTCAGAAAAGACCAATAACTGTCCTGTGTGTGCCAGTCAGATCTTCAGTGGTGGCATTGCTCCTGTGATCTCAGTTTGCATTACAGTCACGTTACTGCTGAGGACTGAGACCAAAACAGCATTTGAGGGTGAAGACCAGCAGACAGAAGTGGACAAAATTGCTTTGGACCTGGTGTAATTTTTACTGCTACCACCTTTGCTCAAAGCTGACAACAGCTCACACTGAAAGCTTTGGTGAAGTGGAACAGCTACAGTGAGTGGTGTGGTAGTAATTTATACCACTTCAGAGCCCTGGCCAAGAAGTGTAACTTATTTCTTGGCCAACTTACATCACTTTTTCTTCCCTCTTCCCTCATTGCATTTTCTTTGGCATTTTCTTCTTTGCATTTACTCATTTTCTTCCACAGAAATTTAACATGACTTAGACAGTTGAGCTACCAGGATATGGATTTTCTATCCAGTAGTAGTAGGGAGGAACCTTCTTACACATTTTTATCTACTTAAAAACACCATTAAACATGAGCTATGTGGCCTTACATTGGAGGAGGGCAAGAGAGCGCTCCAAGCCACCCTGTCTGAATTTGAAATCAGTTCAAGCCTGAAACACTGTCTCACTGAAGGGCTCGCCTTTATTCTCTTCAATGATGTTATTAGAGTATTAACAGTTATTAGAACTATCATAATTGTCATTGAATGCAAAAATTCAAGCTCATTATTTAATGATAGGAAAATAAACATCATTTTAGAAGGGTTTTAAAGGAACAACAGTAATAAACCACCCCAAGCTCCAGTCCACAGGCAGAACAGACATCTGCTAAAAAAGTATGATGATTCCCCCACCCACCATCCTGAAATTTAGGGATTTGTGGAATATAGGCCTTGCCTAAAGTTGTTTGGCACAAATCCTTATGTTAAGTTCTCATTTAATGAAGTCATGTGGTAGTAAATCAAACACAGAAACGGGAATAAGTAAATCTACCACATCCTTTGAAAAAAGTCTGGTTTGGCTTTGTCATCTCTAGTTGCCCGGGTGTGGCTGTTTGAGCTAGATTTCTAGCTCAGAGAGAAAAAATATTTGGAACAGAGAAACTTAGGAGTGGAAGAGTATTGGAGTCTCTGAGTGGAGAGGTGAACATTCCAGGGATAGGCCATAAAATGGCAACAATGGGAAGTGAATATAATTTCATTGAAGCATCAAAAGCTTATGTCTGGAAGCACAACTTGTATCTCCTCCTGGCTGCTTCTGCTGCGCCCGCTGCTATCTTCCCCTACCGCTGTTGTGGCTGCTGCTGCTATGTTGCTTTGCTGCCTCTTGACCTCTTCCCCATTCTCCTTATTACATTTCTGTAGTAGTTTGTTCTTCTTATACTATTATATTTAGTTTAAACTGTAGAAAAAGACTATTTCCTTTTTTCTCTAACTTTCCAAAATCCTGAGTTGTAGTGAATTTACTGGAGGAAGGATCCATTCTAACCCAGCACATTAATTTTGGTGCCCAACATGGGGCACGATCTTGGTTTGGTTTTTTTTTTTGATTGATAACCAGGATAAGGAAGTTGAGAAAAAAATTAATTGTTTGGAATATTGTGGCCCATTATTGCTTCGGTTTTGACCTTACTGGTTCAGGGAGTTAGGGGTTAAAGGCACAGTCTGCAACCGAAGCAGGAGAGGGAAGACCACGGCATCGGGCAGAGGGATTGCTCGCAGAGCAGCAAAACGTCCTGCCCCGGAACCTCTGAAAGAGGAAAAAGTAGCAGGATATGCCCTGTACCCCACTGACCCTGAAGCATAGTTAGGAAACTACCTGGTTCCCATTAGTACTGAATAGAAGAGAGGAAAATAAGGGTAGCAGCAGTGGAACCCCTGTGGGGGTGCAGTCACAGAGGGCTATGGCGGTAGTGCCAGCTGCAGTGGATTTGGCTGCAAATGGTGTGGGCTATAGCAAAGTCCCTCAGATGGACAGACTTGAAGAACTTGTTTGCGAAAAATGCAGCTCCAGCATTTTGATTAGTAGAAGAGTACCTGACAGAGGAGCGTCTGCCATTAAAGAGCCTGCCGAGGCAAAGGTTCTGCCGCCTGCAACCAGGGGGCCGGAAGCAGTACCAGAGGATGCGTTAGGATCCTCGGCGGGCGAGCCCGCTAATGCCATGGAGCCTGCTACTTCCACTGCTCCTGCTTTAGCCCTGCTTATTTCTGCTGAACCTGTTGCTGCTGCTGTGCCAAAAGTTCCCTCTGCTTCAGTCCCAATTCCACCACCGCATAAGGAGCACAGCCAGAAAGAGAAAGCAGATTTAGATGATCCTATGAAGGGCACCTCTCAGATTAAGATATGTCTTACTTTAAGCAAAGAAGTTCAGAGAGATAGCAGTGAGCAGGAAGATTCAAATGGGAAAGATCTCCATTGCTCCAAATAAAATGAGGAAAAAAAAGTGGCAGCTAGTATTGGGGGAAGATAGCAGCAGGCTCGTAACCCAGAGGTTGATGGACCGAAACCAACCTCTGCTACCAATTATTCTGTTGTGGTTTTTAGAGACAACAGAATGAGAGTCTCTCAAATTAATTGGAGAGAAATGCAAAATTGCATTTCTAAGGAAAGACACAGAAAGAAATTACAAAGCAGATACAAAATTCGTAGCGACCCCCTCGAATTTTCTCCCAACCCAAAACTAATCTACACTCCCCAGTGCTCCAGTCCTTCCCTCCCAGCACCTCTACCATCTGTAGGGCCAAACAAAGGCCTCTGAAGGCCCCCAAACAAGCCTACTCCTTACATGTTTATCCCAATAATTAGCTCCTGCCAAACACAGCAGGCTGGAAGGAGAGGAAAGGAGAGCGAGTTGGCCTCACCGTGAGCTTATAAAGAGATAGCAGAGTTATGGGATTGAATAACAATTTTACAACTCCTCTAGTCCCTAGAGGAGTTTTTTTAACCCTATGGTTCCCAAACTACATCACCAGGTAATGAATTATTGTATGTCAATTTAAATTAAATTTAAAAGCAATTATCTAGCAGTCACCCACCTTTTGCATCATTAGCTAATTTTCAGTCTCAATGCTCAGCTGAGAACCAGCATAAAATGGGCAGGTCACTCCCCAAAAGAGCTCCTTAAAATGGTACTAAGCTTCCATACCTTCTCAAAATCTGTACAAATTGACCCAGATACAAAATCTGACCCCTTTAAAACACGTTCATCTCTGGATGTTTTTACTTTTATAACTGAATAGTTATAAGGACTAAGATGATGGTTTTGTGGTCCTTGATCCATTATTGTTTCAGCACTACGATTCATCACTGTGAAATCAACACAAAACAAACCTCAAAATTTTGAGACTTCTCAGAATGTCCATTTGAAGGCCATTCAAGAAGAATTTAGTTTGAATTTAACCATTTCTGAGCAAGCTCAAACCTGACATTTTCACAACCTTAATAAACCCAAATGCAACATTTACCAGGTATGAAGTTCAATGAAAAAACTGCTACGGCAGAATAGCTGTCACTAAGCTATTTAAAGCAAAGTAGTGGCAATTGTAGAGCAGCAAGGTACATATTATTGGCACATGAAAAACTCCTTTTGCACTTGAATAAGGCAACTTAACAAAAACAGGACAAGAGCATCTGCAACAGGTTGCAGTGCTTAACAAAAATCAACCATAGCAAAGCCTGTGTAAAAAGTGGCCCCACTGACCATGACTTGAATGCTCATGAATGCCACTGACTTTACTCAAACTCCTGTAGACTTTGGTAAAACAGAATCACAGAATCAACCAGGTCGGAAAAGACCTCTAGGATCATCAAGTCCAACCTATCACCTGACACTTCTAATTAACTAAACCATGGCACTAGGTGCCTCATCCAGTCTCCTTTTAGATGCCTCAATGGATGGTGACTCCACCATCTCCCCAAGCAGCCCATTCCAATGGGCAATCACTCTTTCTGTGAAGAAGTTCTTCCTAATGTCCAGACTAAACCTGCCCTGGCGCAGTTTGAGACTGCGTCCTCTTGTTCTGTCACTGGGTGTCTGGGAGAAGAGACCAACCCCCACCTGGCTACAACCTCCTTTCAGGTAGTTGTAGACAGCAATTAGCCTCTTCCTCTCCAGGCTGAACTCCAGCTTCCTCAGCTGCTCCTCAGAGGGCTTGTGCTCCAGCCCCCTCACCAGCCTTATTGCCCTTCTCTGGACACATTCAAGCACCTGCATGAGCACATCCATAGTGGGTTTCCTGGAGCTAACCAGCTTCCCAGCTACCCTGAGCATCACTGCTGGAGGGAGGCAATAGTGGCTGCTGTGCCCTACCCAGAGGGAGGAGAGCAGTGTGCTCCTAGCAGTGTACTTGCTTCCTTTATGACCCAATTTCCAGAGGCAGAGAATGATACGAACTACAGACAAGTGATGTTACTTCAAATAAATTCGGGATTTTTTTTTTAGGGGAAACTTTTTCTCTGTTAATGTCATAGTTGATTTAAAAAAAAAAAAAAGTGAATTCTGAAATGAGGAAGTTTTTTCATTCTTATGCTAAGGAATGTGTTTGTTTAAATTTCAAACTATATTTGTTTCTATAAATATATCAATATTATTTCTGTAAATATATCAATGGCAAGAGAAGGGTCAAGGACAACCTCCAGTCATTAGATAGAGAGGGGAACATGGTGACAAAGGATGAGGAAAAGGCAGAGGTGCTTAACACCTTCTTTGCCTCAGTCTTCAATAGTGGGACAGGTTGTCTCCAGGACAACTGGACTCCTGAAGTGGCAGATGGAGTCAGGGACCAGTATAGTCCCCCTGTAATCCACGAGGAAGAAGTAAGGGACCTGCTGAG
>WAAF01016643.1:1067844-1101047 GCA_013400475.1 Tricholaema leucomelas | reverse complement strand
TTTTTTTTTTTCACTAAAAAAGGCAAATTCCAAAATGTCTCATTTAGTGGTGAACAAGTGGTGCTTTTTGATTGTAATTGTTTGCTGGGGAAAAAATAAAAAAAGAAGAAAATAATAATCTAACCCCTTACAGAAGGTGCCCTGTGTGCAAGGTTCTGCAAATTACTGTGCCTGGTCAGACAGGCTACTCCAGGATTAGGACTCATGCATCACAAGCTCCATTTATCCCTTTTCAGAGCAGAGAAGAGATGAACTTGGACTAAGCCTTCCAAGGAAGCCTTCCTTTATTCCTCCTGCTCTCACAGCAGGAATTGGTTCAGCCATCAGATGGGCTGCAAGGAAAAGCTGTGTAAGTTTACCAGTGTAGAATTTTGGAGCACTGCAGAGAAAGAGCATTACGTTTTATGGCTCTTGCGCAATACTAGGGGACACTAATTTTACAGGTGCATTCTAAAAACTGCAGTCCCTAATATCAGAATGCCATTAAAAATAATGCACTCCTTATGCCCAGGCAGTTGATTTAATATTAAATCAATAAAACATTTAGTAGGCCTGGTGACGGACCTGGTTGCTGACAGCAGACTCAGCTCACAGCAACAAATGTCTCCTCACCCTTTGCAGACAGCTGCTGGTTTACTGTCGAAGATGTCTTTGGTCCTGACAAACAGCCTCCCTAAGCCTTAATGAGTGCAGAAATTCAGAACATACACGGGACATTTATTAGCAAGAAAGCACTAGCCTTTTGGGAGATTTGGATCGACAGCAGCAATCGTCTGTGGGCTAAGTTCAGTCCAGCTTGTGCAGGGAATGCAGAATTACTCTTTTGGTTACAAGGAGAGAGATGGTAGCTCTTTCCTATTGGTTTCGTCTTTAGGATATGGAAACTGGTGTGAGAGCTCTTCCTCATGACAGATTTTCAGTGGTGGAGTCATTTTAGACTCCACCAGGTTCCAAACAAAATGCTGACATGGTGGAGGTCACTGGGATGGGATCCATCACCATCCTACCTGCTGCTGCGCACGAGCAAGCCACCTGGCACATCAACCTTCCTCTTCCACATTCTCTTCCAAATTAACTCAAGCAGAAAATACAGGATTTTGCCAGCACATCTGAAAAGCTGGCTAAGATTAGGCAACTGTGTTGCCCTGTGGATTTTTTTTGGTTTAAAATTTTTATTAAAGAATAGAAATGGACTTTTTATGAAGAATCTGAGAACTGATGTAGAACTTTTATAGCAACCTTCTCACACAGGTCAAATAAAAATAAAAGAGAAAATGGAAAAAAATTAAAGTACCAAAAAGAAAAGAACTGACCAAGCTCACAAAGAGTAGCAATCTAGCTTGTCTCTAGGAAGAACTGACATTTCTGAGTTCAACAGTTACCTTTTATCCAAATGGTATTGTGTGGGAGTCCGATTATCTGAAAAAACTCTGCACAAGTTGTTTCCCAGCGTTGTTCTCAGAAAGTCAGCTTTGCCCTGAATTGATAGAACTCCAGAGACCCATGACTGAGGAGCTTGACTCAAGAACGCATATTTGGTACACTGGCTTCAGTGAGAATGGCAGCATATGCTGGTTTAGGCATAGTCCTCCCCAAAACACTTGCAGCAGACTTGTCTCCTCTAGGAGCAAGGACACAGGTAGCTGGTGAAGAGGTAGCTGGTGGAGGAGCCTGGTCTAGGCAGGAGGTGCCTGCCTGGAGGACAAGGTGCTTCCTATGCTTTCCCTAAACCCTAAGTACCTGGGACAAGTCCAGGCCCAGTCCAGCTCTGACTCGTCCTGACACTGCTGATGGTATTTGTGTGACGAGCCTCTATGCTGCACTTATAGGAACTCTTTAGCTGTAACCGACAAAGCCAAGCCCAGTCAGAATTAATACTGAACTCAATCCCTAGTAGCTTCCTTTGGACATCAGCATTCCAGCACATGTAATACGATGAAAACAAATTTCATGCCATGAAAGAAGAAATATGGGTGAGGTCTGGGAGCATAGTTAGGATGTGGTTTTCATAAGCACTCAGTGTTGGCTTAACTCTGCTCCTTTTACAGTCAAGAGTAAGAAAGCTCCATTGACTTAAGTGGGAGCAGAATTAGACCAGCATGGAGTGGTTTTGAAAATCCTACCCTTGGCTTTCATATCATGCAGAAAATAAGAATCACATACAAACCTTCAGAGGGTAATGTGGCCATTACAATACATATAATTATTTATTTCAGCCACCATTTTTACTGTGAAGATTTGTGGCCCTGCTAGATATGGCCTGACAATGGCTGGGGAATGCTGAGTGAGACACTGAATAAGTCAGAATCAGCTAAAAGCAACGTGCTAACAATGTTCTCAGTTAAAAAAACTGAAATCTTTTCAAAACCTAAATGTGTTTGTAGTGATTTGACTTTTTAGGGTAAAGAAAACTTTCTATTAGAAAGATTAAAGTCTCCCAGCCCCATCTAACAGCCCACTCTCACGTTCCTTTGTTCTTCCTAGGCAAAAATATCTGTGGCTAGAAAATAAAACAAGTTTCTTCATTTGCCCTTTGCCTTTGGAATGAACTCCACAAAAGCTACACAGAAAAATGTGGGCTAAAGTTAGCCTTTGTCAACAAGTTAACGTCCTGGCTGGCCATCACAGTTCTGCTGGTATCAGAGGTACAAGATGGGGACATGGTGTGGTCCAGACCTAAACGGACAGGAGTCACTGTCTCGGTCTGGAGTGTGTTACTCACCTGTCCATGTTCCAGAAAAAGAGGAAGAGTAGGAACAAACCATTGTTTAAAGACTGTAAAACCCTAATCTGTTCCCTGAAGCGGAGCTTTGGAGCACATTGCCATTTCCTCAGAAGGTCCCATAGGAAGCAGAGAGTGGCTTTCAATGGGGGTCAAGCCTGGGGGTCACACAAACCTTTGCTTCTCGCTGAGTGTACGGGGACATAGTGTGCCTTCAGCATGGCAGTGAGTCAGGCATGACTTAGGAAGAGAATAGACTCATTTTCAGGCACTCAAGAAGCTCAAAAAGATGAAGAGGACAACCAGGACATGACAGAATCTTAGATGGGAAAGAGGAGAGGGTGCTGGATTTACTCGCTAGAACCAACAGAGCTAAAGATAGGGGCAGTACAGTATTGCAGGGATTTGCTATCATCAGTGGGAACAGAAGGATATAGCCACTGACCTGTTGCTTTCTAACCTCAAGTGCTCCAGTTCCAGCTGACCATAGGACCTCTCCACTTGTCCTGAATGGAAAATGCAGTCAGCTTAATCCTGATGCTGTCGGCAGAGCATTTACCAAGCCATTGTATCAGGTAGGGATATAAACAACACTTGTTCTTTGGAGCAACACATTTAGTTCTCTCATCACTCCCACATCACTGTTCATCTCTGTCTGCCCTGCCCTGGGCCTAGACACGCTGATCACAAGCATTTTGCTGATGCCCTCCCTGCCATCTGTTTGGCTCACTGCTGTATACACCCATTGTCAAAACATCAGGCCCCTGCCACGTAAAGCCTTACAAAGACGCTTCGCACTACGTTCTTGCCATAATAGGGCTCCACAGGTCAGGCTCAACTGTTCATGGCCAGGCTCAGTTAGCAACAGCTCTGCAGAGTTCTCTGCTCCCATCACTGCACAGGCATTTAGCATGAAAATCATCACGCAGAAGCCATTAACAGTGCTGGGCGCAGGGACTGGAGCCCTCGGGGAAACATTATCACTCTTCCTAGGTTTGGGCTTGCTGTTCAACTCTGAAAGCATGATGGACATTTCTCAGCCTCCTGCATAAACTACCCATAGTGAGGAGACCAAGGAGCCTAGCCAGGGTCCTCAGCCTCCACAGCCCAAGCAAGCTCTTCATCTGCCGTGTGATATGTGATCCCTGGAGACTTCAGGCTATTGGGCAAAAGATGCTTTTATCAAGTTTTTTTTTCTGGTCATAGCAGATACAGGAGGCTTTTTGCCAGGTTACATCACTTTCTGCCTCCTCGTGTTTTGTTTGCACAGATGTTTTGTCCAAGGCTTGTCATCAGCTTGGGGAGGGGGAAATTGGAAAAAAAGGGAAAAAAAAGGAAAAAAAAAAAAAGACTGAACAAGTTGAAGAAATTGCAAACAGTAAATCTGGTGCTTGCTAGGCTGAGTCTAATAAGTTGCTGAGGTTGTAATTTTCAGATTCAGTTTTAGGCTCTTGTAAATTTTCAGTTATTTTTAACCTGCCTTTCTGAGTGAGCCTAGGAATGAGAAAGTAATCGTTTCATCAGCTCAGGCTGTATAAATCTCCTCGAGGTTTATTATTTGCTGTTTCATTTTATTGGCACAAGAGCTCCTATGAAAGTACAATAACCTACTCGTTGATTTACAACCTGGAAGCAGGCGCTTGCTGAAAAACCGAGTGCACAGCACCTGAGGAAAAGTGCACTGAGTTAATTGAAACGCTTCAGGAAACTGAAATTCCTTGCAGTGATACTGTCACATGCGTCAGTCACCAGATGTAACTCCAGTTTTCTGCTTTTGTAATAAGAATTCAATTGATATCCCCAGAAATAAAAATCTGCAGCCAGAATAGCAGCACATTTATCATGAGCAGGTTTATACCTTAGAAGAGAGCTGCATGCATGTCCCAGTAGGAGTTTAGTAAGTGCTGTGGGTGCTTTTTCTTTTGCACAGGAGCGTGCTTTCGTATGTACACCTATACACACAGGTACATGAACCTACATACCTCTCAAGGAAGTCTAAGATTAGAAAAAGAATGTTGTCTCTAGAGTTACTCCTACAGCCCGAGTTAAACATTGCTATCATAATTCCTTTTTCACCTGTTTTCTTCTTCCACTAATGCCACATCTCCATATTTCTCTCTCCCACACAGACTTTTCCTGCAGTCCTGACCCATGCCACTGCTTGCCAGGTAAATCACGGTATTGTACAAGTGGGTAGTCACCTTTGATTAGAAACACAGACACACTGCAAGCAGCATAGCACAATGCTGCATACTCCTTTATATGCACACCTGTCTGCATATGTCCCAGAGACAACAAAGCCTGTTTATTGGCTTTTGGACAGCTACACATTACAGTCCTGCCATGAAGGTGTGGCCAAAATAGCATGGTAGCAAAATACTGAGCAATAGAATCATAATCATAAAATCAAGCAGGTTGGAAGAGACCTCCAAGATCATCCAGTCCAACCTAGGACCCAGCCCTATCCAGTCAACTAGACCATGGAACTAAGTGCCCCATCCAGTCTTTTCTTGAACACCGCCAGGGATGGTGACTCCACCCCCTCCCTGGGCAGCCCATTCCAATGGCAATCACTCTCTGTGAAGAACTTCCTCCTAACATCCAGCCTATACCACCCTCGGCACAACTTGAGGCTGTGTCCCCTTGCTCCGTTGCTGGTTGCCTGGGAGAAGAGACCAACCCCACCTGGCTACAGCCTCCCTTCAGGTAGTTGTAGACAGCAATGAGGTCTGCCCTGAGCCTCCTCTTCTCCAGGCTAAACAATCCCAGCTTCCTCAGCCTCTCCTCATAGGGCTTTTGTTCCATGCTCAGTTCAGCACAACTATCCTGTCCTCACACTCAACAACAAATGAGACACTTAAAGCACGCAAGTTGTAGGCACAAATCTGTCTGTTTTATAGAAGGAAGCTATAGCGGGAAATATGGCCAGATCTTGCTGCTCTGAGAGTCTTGTTCCCACAGGCTGTGGGAAGGAGGGTGCTGGCTGCAGCTGTCACTGGGGAGCCTGGCCACAGCTCTCCACATGCTCTCTGGAGAGGAAGTGTTGGACATATTAAAAAAAAAAAATAAAAAAAAAAATCTCCAAAGTCTCTTCATGAAGGAAACATGAGGAATGATATTTCTTTCTGTTCCAGAGAGATTTGTCAACAGAGAGATTTCCACCTCAAGTAGGTTTCTCACTGCCTTCAGCGAGGCTTGTATTTTGCCAGGATAGGACTCACTGTGCAGTGTTGAATAAGCTGCTAAACCCCATTTTCATGCCCCAGTTTTGAGATCTCCCATGGATGCCAGTATATACCATCTTTGAAAACAAGGCCACTTTGCTTTCTGTGCCTCAGAAGAAGGTCTGCATCATGCTTTGATGAGAGTTTATCCTACTCTGTAATCTCAGTGGTATACAAGGTCCCCAACAGGGATTAAACTGTGCTCATAAAGTTGGCAGGCACTTGTCTCACATAAACATTCCCATAGAGATTTTACATACATTGGCATGAAAAAATGAGTCTATGCCAAGCTGAGGTTTAAATTTAAAAAGTAAAAATGATATCAGCTTCATTATGTCAGCTAACTTCTGTCCTGTTACCTTGTTTAGCAGTCTCATCTCTGTTAATAGAACACACTGAGCTCAGGAGTAAAATACCTCAAGTATAAGAGACCAAATTACTTCATACATTTATTAGACTTTTGATACGGGGTAATTTCTACCGGCAGACTTGCTCTGAAGCCAGTTGTAAGTAACATACTGGCATAAAAAGGTGCCTTGGAAATTTGCCCCCTCTCCAGCCCTGCCAGAGGAGTCATAGAATAACCCAGGTTGGAAGGCAGCTCGAAAGATCACCTGGTCCAACCTTTTGACCAAGCACAGGAACACCAATACAAGTTGCACACCTCACTTCTGGTCAGGAGAGTTTGGTGAGAAACATCAACCTGCTGCTGCTTATAGAGGGACTTCTCACATCTGCCACATGTGAGCTGGAAACATCTCTTCCTACAGCTGCTGAAGAGCTAAATCTAACTTTTCAACGTGTTTCTGATGCATGGTGGTACTTTATGCAAAGTGTCCTCTCCCCAGACCCTCTGTTTTTCCCTTTTGAACTATTTTTCCAACTCTCCCCAATGTTTGCTTTCTATAACCACAAATCAGTGTGAAGGAGGATATCTTGCAGTATAACTCATCTCCAAGAGCAGAGTAACAAAGTAATCCTGTGGAGCGGTGAGCATCCATAATGTTCTGCACTCCACAAGAAAAGCCAGTCTACAGTGTCAGTACAAAGTACTCTCATATTAACCTGCCTCTGAAGTCTAGGTAAACTTCCTGCTCACTTAGTTCCCTAAAAATAAATCAAAAGTCTATTTCCAGTAAGTGGTTCAAGATGGATTCCAGTTTAACTGGAGGCTTGGGAATAAAAAGATGGTCACAGGAAAGCTGGGTTCAATTCTTGCCTCTGCCACAGACTTCCTGTATAAATCTGGACACACTGCACTGGAGGGGGTACTTACCCATCTAACTCAAAACATCTAATTTCAGTGCCTACAATAAGGGCTCAGGCTTCCATTACAGCCAGTGAAGCGAGCTGGGGTGATTCAGAGCACTTCCCGAAGCGGTGCACTCATCGACCATATAGGAAGCACAGGCTCCTAATTTAAGAGCATACAGCAGACTTCTAAATCACCTCTGCCCTTCTGACATCCTTAGGGCTCAGCTTCTCACCCATGAAATATGTTCCAGATTAGCAACCTGAAGAAAGTGGTACCCAAAGTGAATTTGAGCACCAGTCCTCTGGATCAGGAGAGATGCAGGATATACATCAGGCAAGACCATATTTCTGATTTAAAATTTGCCATTGCTGTTCCATCTTTCTGATTAAAAAACCTCTAACCACTGAAACAAAACCCAACCAACCCTAATAAACCAGGAAAAATTAGAAAATGTTTCAAGCACATTTTAATAAATTTACTTCCTCCACCTTTTTTTCCCCTTTCTCCTGGCAGTTATGCCTGGAATCTTTAGACCGCAGGGCCACTGCAAAAGTAGTTCTGGTGACATTTGTCCAAACACTGTTACAAAATTTCTGAGCTTCATGAAGTAGCCCCCAAAACAAAACATCCTTCCCACTGGTGTTTATAAAATGAAAAATGTAGTCTGCTTATGCTCCTGAAGCCAATTCAAATCATTTTACTTGAATATTCTTTGCCAGACAGACATTGTTTGAGAAGACTGTGAAATGCCCAAGACAGCAAGAAGATGGATAAGCATCTGGAATTGTAAGATGCAAGGCTTCACCCGTACCAGATTCAGCTCTAAACATGTTGTGCATTTCTGGGGCTTTTTTTTTCCCTTTTCCTTTTTTTGAGGACTGTAAACTTTCCCTTCAGAACGTCCCATTTGGGATTGGCAGTATATCGGTATCTGAAGATTGCGCTACTGAGCAGCTACTCAGAGTCCTGCAGTGATAAATTAAACCAGAGGAAACAGATCATTTCTGCTATCAGGGTCACTGTTGTCAACTCCTTACAGGGCAATTGACTTGTCAAGTTGTCTCTGAAAGCCCAAGCTCAGATTTCATTGCCTTTCACGTTTTTTTTCAGAATTGTATACAAGGGTCTGTGAGCCTGTCTTTCACCCAGTGCTTAGGGAAATTCCAGGCACCAATCCTGCTCATAAATTGCAGAGGAATAGATGAGGCCAGTTCCAGCATGAGACTCTCTTGCTGGAGCGACTGTGTGGAAATACTAAGTACAAGAAAAGATACAACAGGGATGTGCACATGAACAGATGGGGATTTGCTCATGTGTCGTTGTCAGACACGAGTAAGATCTTAAATGGTGAAAGGTCATTTGGAAAAGCCACAGGACACCTCTAGCATCTAGAGGAGAAGAAAAACAAAAGCTGACACTGAGGCTCGCTCCATTCTTTTGAGTAAGAAATCCACCTGCTAGAGAAGTGAGACAATAACCACACACAGCCCAAACGCATTAACAACATTTCTTACTTATTTTGTTATAATTTATGTAACACACACCCAATAAATAGACAAGGTAGGTAGAAACCCAACCAAGATCAGCACTGCATAATAATATTCACTCAGAAGAAGAGAATCTCTTCATTTTAATCAACATCAAGGCTAGTAGGAATAGGTACAGTTTGAATAGCACATCATGGGGTAATGCCAGAGAGGAGAGCCAAAACTGTTTCAAGTGCATCACCATAATGCTTGGGTCATGCTGCTACCCAAATTAGAGTTTCAGTTTTCCAAAAACGCTTTGGAGTGTTGCAGAAACTCAAGCAATCACTTAAGGGAAAAGACACTATTGTTAAAAATGCTCTTGTTCCAAACACAACATTGGTCTATGGTGAACTACAAGATTTCTTTTGTTGTTAAAGATTTCTTTAGTGGTGATGCTGCTGCTGCAACTAAATGTAGAGGTTTCTACTATGATGTTAACATCCTTGGTTTTATTACTGATTATATAAGTAGTTGAATTCCTCCCCCTGCCCCAGCCCCAACTACATTGCATCCATTTTTTCCACGGAAGACCTCAGTTTCAGTGAAAATCATTCCTAGAGGAGAAATGCTCTGTTGGGAAATAATGACCAACTCTTATAATTATGGTTGAAAATCCAAACCACACCCAGATGTACCATAAGCCCTTGTTATCTTTGGGATGACCGAGTTTTTGTGGTAGCCTCATACACAGCCATGGCACTTTGAGTGGAGAAGGTGAAGCAAGAATATGCCTAGGGAGTTTCTTTGACTGGCTCCACAAAAATGCCCCATCCCTCCACCCCCAAAAAGATGCTTTTCCTCACAGTTCCGTGCTCTTTACCACCTCACCCCTAGTTTACCCTCTTGTCATTTCCTCTTGCCCTCTTCCCGCCATATCACATTTCCAGTTTAAAATCTGTAGCTCCACAACTGTTTAAAAAACAGCTCAAACTTCCAACTTATAAACATTGCTTCCTCTGTCTCCTGAATTTATTTTAATAGGTGATATTTGAGCCCAGGGGATTGTTTTAACTAACACTGTATAGTCAGAAGGAATCACTTTCCTCCAGGCTACCTCCAGGTCAATAGCATAAGGCAAAACCCCCTCACATTTCATTACTCAGGGATCAGATCCCCTTTCCCAATCCATCACTCCAAAGCTTGTTCCTCCTATTCCTCTCAGATTTGCCTGTATGATTCATGTGGTGCCAAATCAACAGTATATTTGCTTTTTTTTCAGTTCATTGTTTTTATTTGCTTACATGTTCCCTGTCATAGTTCAACTCATAAATCAAGGCTGGTTTATTTTTCACAAACCCGTTGAAAGTTTCAGCCAGTTTCCACTGTTATGAAAGACTCCCAATACTACATGTCTTTAACAGGTGGAAAATGTCTTAAGAGGCTGTTTGGATGGGAATTATTTTCTAACTTAAAGACAGAGTAGTATTTATTTATGACTTAATCTAATTCCAAAACAAAGTAACAGTTCCCTGCACCAAATTATCTCCTCATGATGCTATCCCACTAACATATGGTTTTATTATTTAAATAAATGAAAAAAAAATGCAATGTTGAAACCATTTCTAGGTCTTAAAGTTGTGTAACTGATTACAGTGAAACAGCATTGGTGAGGTACTTGAACAGACAGTTTTCTCTTACAAAGACCACTAAGTGTCCGTCCTAGCTACATTTGGCATTAGAAAAGCAAGCAAACAAAACTCATGCATGCTCCTCCCCCTTCCATCTCCTTTGCTTAACCTTTACTTTTTTTAGTTCAGACTAAAGAGCTCTTGATTTACTAGGTTTATCTGTGGTATAAACCCACCCCTTTTCTGGTAATCTGGACTTGAAGAAAAAGAAATTGCAGTGAAGAACCCCCAGTGCTGAACTTTGTGTGCATTCCCAAGAGCAAAACTTGGCTCAGCAGCCCAAGAGCAGATGGTTGCTGTTCACCTATGCCACCTGGCCAGGTACAGTTAGTACAAGAAAGGAACCTGCCTATATCCCAGTTCTCTCTCACTTGTCAACTGCTGCTATACATGACAGGTCTTTCCCCATCCTGATGACTGGACAGGGTGGTTCTCCACTCCTCCCATCTCCATGCTGCAATGGGATGTGATCCCTGAGACCATCTGGTGTCCCTTCCTTTCCCTGGCTGACTTCAGCTCTCTGCTGTCAGCCAAGTAGTCTGCTTCAAGCCTGTGTGTTCCTCTAATGTTTCTTCCTTGCATGAATGACATTAACCATGGGGAAAAAATCTTCTTCTGGGTTAAGACACTGAGGATGTTCACCGGCAGTTTGGATGACAACCATGGGCTGCAAATCAACAGCTTCAGTGTCTAAAGAGCAGGAAAGAAACAAAGAGCAAAGCAGGCTGTCCTGGCATCTCCTACTTGCAACTGCAATTAATTTCCCTTCAGAGAAGTGATCTACACCTCTCCCTTATCTTGCATCAAAAACAGATCCTTGAAGTGCTGTGCCTGCAACAACAGTAGGCTTAAGACAGAGAAGATCTACCCCAGTAGGATGCGACAAAGCGACTTTGTCTGCTGCCAGAGCATGCTCAAAGCAGAAAGTCCAAAAGTCAGCTGTTGCTGACCTCAAGCTTATGTTCTATTGTTTTGAACTGGATTGAAACAAGTAATGTTGCAAGACAACTTTGAACATGCTGTGAAACAGTTTTCACCAACCATAAAACATTTAATGCATTGAAAATATTACCTATTGTGAGTTCTGATGACAACCTTGGCAATTTTATGAACTTTCACACTACACAATTTAGAATAACAAAGATTTCATTTCTGTAATGCTTCATTAGGATTTGGACAGATAATAGTTTTCCAACACTTACTGCAATGAGAATGTTTCTATATGGCATATTGCTTTAGATGGGAAAGGTATAACATTTATTTAGACAAAAATAACACAAGTATTTAGTGTGATATTTTGGAGCTTTGCTACTTTGCTTTTTCTTCAGATGAAAAATTGTCTGAAAGTGACCCTTTCTTATAATGCATTTCAGACTAGACACATCAGCATTTTCCAACCACAACATATTTACCTTGAAAAAAACCAACTTGGACAGCCACTACAAACTTGCACTCTCTGCTTGCTCCCTTCCAGCTCTGAAATCACTAGGGTTGGATCCAATACTAGGTTTCTGCAGGCCAAGAATCCCTTTGTCACACATACAAGCTGCCATCTTGCAGAAAACCCATTTGTAAGCTTTCTACTAAGTGGAGTTAGCAACATAGTCCTGTCATTCAAGGCTTTACAAAAGTCCCTGACTTAATCTGCTGCAAAGCCGTTAGAAAGAGTTTCTTCTTCCAAACCATTGATAAAAATTTTGATGATGATCAGCTGTAATTTCAGCTGAGTATTCACAAAGTGACTTAAGTTCACACCATTCAATAAAAATGACGAGAAACACAACAGGGAATTACGCAAACTGGTAAAGAGCCATCACCTACTTCCTCCTCAAAAAAAGCAACACACATTCCATGATAGGAACCACGACTATGAAAACCTAAGGTGATCATTGTACTAATCCTTGCCAATGGGATTAATGAGAGGCAATAAGTGGAGGAGGGACCATACCCAATTAGACAAGGCTATTTAGCAATGAGGAAAGCCAGTGACTCAGGATTCACTGCCACGGGCCAGTAAATTCACACTGACATAAGCCCAAGGTGATGTCTTCGGGACAGTGCACTGTGGTCAAGTACACTATGACAAGCCTATGACAAGAAGAGGAGGCTCAGGGGAGACCTTATTGCTGTCTACAACTACCTGAGGGGTGGTTGTAGCCAGAAGGAGGTTGCTCTCTTCTCTCAGGCAGCCAGCACCAGAACAAGAGGACACAGCCTCAAGCTACGCCAGGGGAAATTTAGGCTTGAGGTGAGGAGAAAGTTCTTCACTGAGAGAGTCATTGGCCACTGGAATGGGCTGCCCAGGGAGGTGGTGGAGTCGCCGTCCCTGGAGCTGTTCAAGGCAGGATTGGACGTGGCACTTGGTGCCATGGTCTAGCCTTGAGCTCTGTGGTAACGGCTTGGACTTGATGATCTATGAGGTCTTCTCCAACCTTGGTGATACTATGAAGCCTCATGCTTCAACATCTACTGGAATTGTGCAGGCCAGAAATACAGGCTGTCCAGCTAGATGTTTCTTAACATTTTAAAATACCTTATTTACTTGTACTTTCTGTTCACCAGACAAATAAGCTAACTCTCCCCACAAAAGTTAAATTTGACAAGTTAGCATAGCTGGGGGAAGAAAATGATCACATTTTCAGACACACAAACCTTTTTCTGTGTGGGTCTGTGTGTCCCAGAGCTATTCCACTTGTACAAGTTAACCTAACAAGCAAGATGCCTGCGAGTCTTGTCTGTCTTATGCTCATAGACAGCCCAGCCTACCCCAGCACCACTTAGACGTTCCTGGCACAGAAAGATTTTAAGCTTGGTTTTTACATCTGGAAGCAACAACATAGAAAAAAGGGTACTTGCCTTCTATTTGTCCCTTTCAAACCTCCCCCACTGAAGCTGAAGTGACATAAATCCAATTAGGAGAGGAGCTAGAAAGGTTTAGATTTTTGTATACTCATCTAAAAGAGCAGGTATTTTCTACAGCCCAAGAGAAACTCTGCAGGATGCCACTGGTGGAAGAGTACTTAGGTCTGAGAATTCCTGCCTGCTGCCATGAAGGAGAGAGGTTTGTTGCAGTGGATACACACCCATTGTCAATTAATTTACTCCAGCTTCTGAGCAATTTCTGAGTTGTTTCTCATTTTTAAAACTGGTTTACGGGGCATAGGGAGAAAAAGAAGCAGGGGTTTTGAATATGGTCTTTCCCTTTCATTCCATTTCTGCTTATTAATTGCTCATTGTCTGTAATTGGAAACATAAGGTGCATTTGTACTTGGATCACATGCAGACAGCTGCCCTGATGTGACTCAATGTACTCAAAGTTTTGGGTAATATTTTGCCTTTTCTGCATCAAGGCAGGCCCCAGAATTCCCTTAGAAAGAAAAGGAAGAAAGAAAAATAAAGAAACATAAACGGGTTTCTCTAAAATACAGTTTTCCACTTCAGGCTTATCTGTGGTTCTAAGTCTGTATAAATGCAAAAAGGTGCAGAGCAACCACATGATTTTATTGGCTTGACAGCAATTTCCCAGGTTGTAACTTGCCTTTAGGAAATGTGGCTAAGAAAGTCGGGAACAGTTCATTAACTTCCCTGTTGCTCTAAGCAAGCAGAAAAGCAGTGGTTCCCACAAACAGCAGGGAAGAGGAATGATTCCTCATTTTATACCTAGTTTCAGTTTGAAGGATACTCCTATTCGACTAAAAATCTTGCTTTTGATTTTACAGTGGGAACTACTTATAAAGCTCGTAGCTAAACAAAACTTTTCTAGTAGTTTCCAGGAGAGTCAAATGAAAACAAGCTATTCTGAGTCAATCCTTCTGAAGATAAGTAGGTAAAGAGAAGCCTTCACAAAGAGCACTGGTGAAGGGAGATCGAATCCTTGGAAGGATCCTGGGAATGCTTGGGAAGCCTTTTCACACTGAGTGAGGCATTCAAGAGCCCACAAACCGTTTCTCTTAAGTTCAGGTGACATTCCACGTCAGGTTGAATGGGCCTCTCAGCGACTCTACCTAGTTGAAGATGTCCCAGATTACTCCAGGAGGATCAGACTAGATGAGCTTTAAAGATGCCTTCCAACCCAATACATTCTATGATTTTGCCTGAAGCAGCATGGGAAAAACAGAGCTCATTTCTTCTGCTAGCAGATCCATGAGATTGCAAACCTCCACTGGTGAACAGGGATAAGAAAGCCTGAGTGGGGAAACTGCATACCAACCCACAAAGCTATTCAGAAAAATCAACGTCTGCCTGCAGCACTAGTCCCTCGTGCAGAAAGGCAGAGCTTCCCTCTCTGTTCCCCACTCAGTGACAGGAGCTTAAATGTCACTGTTGTCAACCAGTCTGGAAGAAGGAAGAGGTGCTCTAGTGGGTGCTGGCAATGGAGAGCAGCAAGTGATAGCAAAAAGGGAAGATACCAAAATCCTGGCTCCGAGCCGTGCATGACGGCTGCACCACAGCAACAAGGCAAGAGAGCATCAAGTAGTTAACGTTTCCAGGGAAATGTTGATTCGGAATCTCAGGACAGCCCTTTAAATGAAGGAATCACAGAACGTTAGGGGTTGGAAAGGACCTCAAAAGATCATCTAGTCTAACTCTCCATATTTATAAACTCCTTCATATCCAACTGCCTATAGACCTCAGCCTAAAAGTGTCCTAAGGGGAAATGATTATTAAAACAGAGACCACATAGTAAAAGCCAAAACGAATGAGACATTATCAGTTTCCAATGCTAAAATCATTAGAAATATTTCTGTCACTTACAGGAATATTATTTGCTAGGTATAGTACACAACACCAGCAACAGACTGACCCTCTTGTGAACCACTCCATCACTGCAATGAATACAGGAACACATGCATGGAACCTTCACTTAAGCTTCCCCTTTCTTTCGGAAAAAAAACCCAAAGCCCAAATTATTTTATGCTGGCCTGGTTGTTACTTTAGGTGCAGACAGAGGTTTTGCCTTTTTAGTTTGTTCATTTGTTTTGTTTGCTGAGTAATAAACAAAAACTGGCATGCTGCAAGAAAAGTGATTGCCTCAATAGAAAAATGTCCATTTATATCATCCCACAGTTATTTCTAGCACTGTAGTTGAGGTTGGTCCCTCCAAGGCATGTACAAATTGCAAATACACACAAATAATAATGCTTATACTTTTGGAAAATGTGAAGCCCTTTGTTTTGGAAAGGTTGTTCCTATTATTTGTGGCTTGCAACTGTCATCATTATTCAAGCCTTGTCTTCTTTCATGATCATTCTGCAGCTACTGGGTGCTTGAGAACTTCCCCAAAATTAATATACTTCAAAGAACCAGACATTTTGTATATAGCTTAATTACAGACTACATAATTAAGTTTCAAAACAATAAAAACTCTTCTGTGCCATAAGTACAGTCAGACTCTGGCTCACAGGCAAGCTACTACATACCATCCAACGGAGCAAAGGGCCAAGAAATTCCATTTCATTAATTGTTTCCTCCAAATATGAAATGTAATTACATATTTTCCAAGGACCTTTGACATTTTCACACTGTGGCTTGGAATCTGATCATACCCTGAAGTAAATTGCCTGGTCACAGAGAGAGAAAGGGAAAAAAAAGGCTTGCTAGTAAGGAGGTACACTTGGCCTTTTTCTGCAGACTGCAGAGATGAGGAGCAAGCTGCACCGGTCTGGGTCAGGTTTCATTAACAGAACCTTCAAAGGAATAAGGAGGAAATGATGAGCTGAACTCTTATCCCAAGTAATCACTCTTAGAGCAGTCAGAAAAGGTACTGGAAGAGAGGTGTCTCTCTCTTTGCAACAGCCATGGCTGGTTCACATACAAACTAAAGGGATTTGGCAAGCTTCTTTATATTTAATCTTCCTGGGTTTGGGGCTTTTCATGTTTTTGGACTCCTTTGTTTTTGATGACAAAACCCAGCCTCGATTAACAGGTAGATCTAACCCATGAAGATGTAATGATCCAGAAGTTGGCTGCTCCAAGAAATATCCTGTAAGGTGGGTGCTGCTAGGAACTGGCATCAAAGACCAATGCTGTCATTCAGGGTAGGCATGTCCGTGATACGTAAGAAGTCACAGTGATTTTAGTAATGAATAACTCAGTAAAGAGGAACTCACTGCTTGAGAATGCATTGACTTGCATCAGTGGGCCCAGCCCACCATTACCACCATTCAGATGAGCATGATGTGCACTTGTATACACATGCAGAGGTAGCATACACAAGTAAGCAAACAGCAAGTAGAGTTACTTGCAAGCAGCACATTATACTGCAGTGCAATCAGCCTGGAACTTCTGTAAGTCCTCAGTTCCCATTTAAGAACAATTTTTAACACAACACCAAGGGTTTTTTTAATCTCAAAATGCTTTTTGTGTATTTCTTTGGATGCCTTAGTTCCTAGACAAAACATATTTCTTCAAAATGTTGCCCTGTTTCCCCTTAGTTTTGCGAACAGGAGAACAGCACCTTATTAGAAACAAAATCGACGAGCCTCCATGAATCATTACTTGGAAGTTGGAAGGGAAAAAAGAAAATTGGCAAGCCTTAAGTCAGTAATATGTGCTTCTAAAACCTACTCTTTGAAAGGGCCAAGTTATTACATTGTGAAAGGTAGTTACTCAGCATGTGTTGTAACTTTTCATAGGGATTTCTAGGCCAAATTTAAAGAGTGCTAATGATTTTGAATGCCAGACTTGAAACCCTACAGTAGGATGAGGTTTTTAACAGGACTTGAAGAACTCCCTTCCCTCCCCTAGGTCATGCCTCCTTTAAAGATCTGGATTTTTGGTGCCTTAAAACTAAAGTACACCACATCTTCAGTCACGGGAAGTCTTGGCCTTCATATCCTTTTCAGGATATTGAGAGTAAACTCTCACTCAGAGCAGTGGGAAAGCTCCTGGCATTTACCAAAATACATTGGCATACTGGGAACGCCATTCATCATTAAGACTAAAGCGAAACCACAACTGCAAGTGCCTTGTTCAGCAGCGTGTGTCTACAGAGGGACAGGGCACACCAGTTCCTTTCAGACAGCCTAGTTCTGGTACTGAGAGAAATCTTCACATGGAAGCTTGGAGCTAATTTATTTTAGTTCTCAATTACCTCGTCTAACTCAGCTATCACTACAGGAAAGTTTGTTGAAAGGTTCTCTGACAGTGGCTTACACTGAATGCTTTAGAAGGTGGCATAGCCTGAGGGGTGATATGTGGTAAGGGCCAGCACCTACTCATTTTTCTCATCCATTTATTATTTTCATAAATAATAAATACTTGTGAAGGCAGGATAGAGATAACATACTATTAGAACACAGTTCTTGGAGCTTGCTATTGTGGGGAGAACAAGGAAGACAAACCTGATTCCTTCACTTCCATTGCTCTGACTCACAGTGAGCCTTCAAAGCTGAAGCCCTGCAGTGAAGTGGGCAGGCAAAAAAAAAATCCAGATTTTCTGAACCCTCAGGAACCCCGGCACACATCCAGACAGTTGTTGGCTCCAAGCCCCTGAACGATCTCCAGGTCCCTCATTGGCCATCTGGTTCTCCAGCCATGCAGTTCCACTGCAATTTGAACCCTTCTTTAACATTTCCCAAAGAAAGGGGAGACAAAAACAAAAGGATCATTTACTTCCTCTAATTGAGAAACAAGATAGGAAGACAGATAAGCCAAGGAAAATTGGCACAACTCCATGGACTTCAACTGATCCTAGAGAGCAGGCTGGCAAAGGCAGAATAAGCAATATGAGCATGCTAGTGTTACTGCCCTGTGATAGTAATACCAGGCTGTTATCTTAAAAGTTTCATCTTGGAATAAAAAAACAACCCCACCACTTTACAGGTGAGGTCAGTATCACAGAAATGGAGTCACATTAATTTACCTCAACACTTTGTCACTCACAATGTGATTTTTTTTTTCCTGACTAAGATAAAAATAATATAGTGATAGTTGTTGCCAAATATCCACTTTTGAAACTTGGGCCCAGTCATTTTTAGCTAAGCAAACTTGGCACAAAACGAGTGTTGCCTATGGATAGCGTTTATAATGTGGGAAGTCTGCCAGGATCCTATTGCAGCCTGCTTTGAGGTCTGGTGCTTCACCTTCTTGCCCTACAACAAAGATTAAATAGTCTTGTAACAAGGGAAAAAGAACAAAAAAAGCCCAAGCAAAAAACAAACCCAAAACACCTGATGCTATTTTTCTCTTCCCTCCCTAGAATTGTAGGGATTACAGTCTACAGGAGATGGATTTCAGTAATGGCATGAGTAAAAAGGTGGCTTCACCCAAAGCAAGCAGTACTTCTCCAGGCTGTGATTATTTATGTGCAACACACGTGTAAACACACATACACACAGAGCTGTCTTTTAATGGTACAGGAGCTCTCTCACTGCTTTCAGGGCATAAAGAAAAAAATGTTGCTAAAAAAGGACAAATAAATACTGTGAAATAATCCAAAGCCACAGGGACTTCTTTTAAAAAGAGAGTTGGCAGTCCCAGTGTGAGCAGCAGCTGCTGCACAGTGACACAAAGGAAAGACAGTAATACACAACAGAGCTCACAGGTCAGCACAGAGCAGACCCCTGAAAAAAGTCCCTCGAGAATCAGATCTGATGAACAATGGGGTCAAAGGAATTAGAGAAATTGCGGCAACTCTGCTGGGCTTTACACTCTGGATCTCCTTGCTGACGAGGGAGACAGAACTGGGAGCCACATTGCTGCTTTCTCTGATCACTTCTTGCCTGCAGCATCAGCAAGAGAGGTCTTCAATGTATTTACTGCTTTCTTCTCTGCAAAGAGGGAAACTAAAAAGGACCAAAAAATGCTATGACATTCCTCCAGAGGGCCTGTGTACAGTTCCCACCTTGGCAACTGCGGTAAAGCATTTAGTATTTTCTGGCTGCGACACTGGACACAAAAAAAGAGCGGGAGAGGGGTGTTCCCCTGGACCAGCTCTCCTCCTTCGCCTCGCTGAAAGAATAGCCGAGAGGGGAGGGTGTGGGTGGGAACCATGGAAAGATTGATGTAAATTCATTTTTAAAAGCCAAACAGATGAAAATAATTTTCACAGCCACACAGCTGTTCTAAGTTGGGTGCTGGTTGTTGGGTTTTTTTTTTTGACCAAGCCTGAGCAAAGCACAGTGCAGATAATAGCCTGAGCTCTGGGCAGATAAGTACTGCATAAGCAATCAAGCAGCATAGCCCCAGCATCTACCTGTCCCAGCAGGCAGCATGCTTCGGAGAGATGAGATTCTCTCCCCTTTTGGAGCTCTTCTTATTTGGGGGAAGATGCCATTTTCAGTGTGTCATAGCTTGCCTGTCAACTCCACACCTGAGGTAAGTTGAAAAAGACAAGTGGTGCTGCTTCAGGCCTTCTCCATCTCTCTGTTGGCACTTTTCAACATCAAACACATTGGGGTGAACAACCCGAAGACGGAACGGACAAGTACTGAAGCTGTGCTCTGAAGCAACGCTGCCAAGCCTCGGACCACAGAAGTGACAGATGAACTTACATTTGCATTTATCCTTGGTTATTTTCCTATAAACCAGCCCTGCCAACACCCAGCCAGTGCCACTGCACTTTGTGGAGCAAGACCTTACATTAGTTTTTAAAGGCTACAAAAATCTCTCTGTTTTGGGGCCAGAGAACACATGTTCAGGAACTTAGTGTTGTACTCCATGTCCTGGTGCCTAGTAGAAAGGTGAACTGCCTTTTCTGCTGCAGGGAAAGCAGGAAGGCTCTGGCACACTGGCTCCCCACAGGCATTCTCTGGCCAAGGACAGGGCTTGGTACAAAGTGATGGTATCTCTCTGTATTGCTCCCAACAGATTCTCTCCCTAAAGTCAGCCTGAGCCTAGCCTTGATCCTCACAAGGCTCTGCGACTGCTCTCAAAGAAACAATGGGGAATATAATGTGCTACGAGGCTTTCAAGAGTCTAGGCTGGCACCTGCCTAGAAATGTTCCTAAATGGCACTGGAAAGCTTTCTCTAAATGTTTTCTCTGAGACTGTGTTATTAAGTGGAACTGCTCAAAACGGCTTTTATAAAACTTGCTGAGGCTCTGAGAGCAATACCTTGAGCAGATGCAAAGCACGTTGGAAGCAACCACTAACGGTGACACCAAATGGGGCAGATTACATACATTAAACTTTGAAGCACATTTAGAACATCTGGGATTAGCAACTTCCATTTCCCATTACATGTAACCAAAAAAAGCACATCTGAATGCCCTGGGACAAGGAACAATAGGCATTCCCTTGGTGCAGCCCTGCTCAGCACAAGACTATCACTTTGCATGTTGTTTATACACAATGGCACAATATAAAAGCCATTTAAAAACTGGGCTCACTTGCTGCTGCTAAAGAATCCATCCATGAATTTCATTTTTTATTGCTTCAGTTACAAAACCACAGCAGTGTGTTGTGTTGGTTTTTCCAGAGCACCAATAAAAATCTTTTTGATTAAAGGAAAAAAAGAGAGAGAGAGAGGGAGGAGGAGGGAGAGAGAAAGAAAGAAATTAAATGCTGGCCTGGTATAACCTGCATGAGCACTGAACCCCAGCAGTACTATATAAAAAGAGTCAAGAGGCAGCAAAGGCAACTGCTGAGCAAACACTTGACTGTGGCTGTAACCAGCAACCATCGAAACCTGTTTATGACAGAACTTCTGCACTTCTGCTTCATGAAAACAAGTACAATCAAGTCCCCCTACATTAAACCAGGTTTTGTCATGCACTGCCCGCTGAGGATGGAGAATGGCAGCCCCAGGAGCACGGCTTAGAGCTATTTCCCTGCCTTTCTACAGGCCCAGTCCTACTGGTATGAAGACAAAATGGTCAGCTCCAGGTATTTGTGGTGCTACGCTGCCATATTACTCCAAAGATATCAGTCTGTGCTTGCTGCTTATTTACAGACCTTTTTCCTTGTCTCATTTATAGCCACACATATATCTCAAGATGAGCTGTTATTGGCATGTATGACCTGCAATCCTATTCCACTCTTGTCCAATCCTGCTAGCTATGTTCACCTGCGGCTAAGCTGAAAATTATATGCTAGGTGAAAACTACCTTTAAATACTATCAAGACAATAACCCCAGTTATATGAAGATCATACAGGCACCACAGAGTGGTGCAGTCACAGAAGATGGCTGCAATACATCAGGTGCTCTATGGGGAAAAAAAAGCGTACATGACCTAAGTCAGGGCCACCAAGTCCCGCATGGTGACATGACAACCTGGCTGCACTGCACCTACAGCCTGCCTGGGTTTCCAAAATGAATCCTATGTTGGTCAAATATTAAAGTCATTCAGTCAGAGAATTTTAATTTTCAATTATATGGACTGGTTTGCAAAATTACAAAATTACAAATGTTGAAATTAAATTATAATGAATAGGCTTGTAATAAATAAAATGCATCTCTCTACTGCAAAATAAACCTAAGCACATAATATGAATTCTATATTTTACAGAGCTTTTTTTTAAACAAAATATGAATTTGCTGAAATGCACTTTCAAAGAGCAAGCAATTAAAGACAGGAAAACTATTTGCTTTAGAAAGACATTGTTTTCCCATCTCAGTTAAGAAAATTAGTTTTCAACATGCCAGCTGAAATGTATCTCTGCATTCTTACTGTTTGAGAAAAGTGAAAATGGAGTAAAGATAAGCATTTAGGACATTTAATTTTAGTTCCTTATTTTTTTTGTTTAATCACCCTTAGAAAATTAATCCTATTTAAATCATAGTATCATAGTAGTATCATAGTATCATCAGGGTTGGAAGAGACCTCACAGATCACCAAGTCCAACCCTTCACCACAGAGCTCAAGGCTAGACCATGGCACCAAGTGCCACGTCCAATCTTGCCTTGAACAGCTCCAGGGACAGCGACTCCACCACCTCCCTGGGCAGCCCATTCCAGTGGCCAATGACTCTCTCAGTGAAGAACTTTCTCCTCACCTCGAGCCTAAATTTCCCCTGGCGCAGCCTGAGGCTGTGTCCTCTTGTTCTGGCGCTGGCCACCTGAGAGAAGAGAGCAACCTCCCCCTGGCCACAACCACCCCTCAGGTAGTTGTAGACAGCAATAAGGTCACCCCTGAGCCTCCTCTTCTCCAGGCTAAACAATCCCAGCTCCCTCAGCCTCTCCTCGTAGGGCTGTGCTCGAGGCCTCTCACCAGCCTCGTTGCCCTTCTCTGGACACGCTCAAGCATCTCAATGTCCCTTCTAAACTGGGGGGCCCAGAACTGAACACAGTACTCAAGGTGTGGTCTAACCAGTGCAGAGTACAGGGGCAGAATGACCTCCCTGCTCCTGCTGGCCACACCATTCCTGATGCAGGCCAGGATGCCATTGGCTCTCTTGGCCACCTGGGCACACTGCTGGCTCATGTTCAGGCGGGTATCAATCAGCACCCCCAGATCCCTCTCTGTCTGGCTGCTCTCCAGCCACTCCGACCCCAGCCTGTATCTCTGCATGGGGTTGTTGTGGCCAAAGTGCAGCACCCTGCACTTGGAGCCATTGAATGCCATCCCATTGGACTCTGCCCATCTGTCCAGGTGGTCAAGGTCCCGCTGCAGAGCCCTTCTGCCCTCCAACCCAGCAACACCTGCCCCCAGCTTGGTGTCATCTGCAAACTTGCTGATGACTGACTCAATGCCCACGTCCAGATCATCTATGAAGATGTTAAAGAGGATGGGGCCCAGCACTGACCCCGAAGGACACCACTAGTGACCGGCCGCCAGCTGGATGTGGCACCATTCACCACCACATATTTTATGAATAAGTGTCTGTCAGATATTTGATCTTTTACACCTTGTGGTATGTCAATGAAACGGTCATTTTGGCTATTCATTATCAATTACTGATTGCTGGCTAACAACCATAGCACCAGGAAGCAGTCTCACAATACCATGAGTGCTGTAGCAAGGACATGGAGTTTAGAATGTCCACAGACATTCATAAATCAGAAACCTCTTCCTGGGCAAGAAACATGGCACAAAATGCCTCACTGGAACAGCTGTCTGGAACTGGAATGAGTATTTGCAAACACTCTTTGTCATCTTGAGCGATCTTTAGAGATGCTCTGTAGCAGACCATGAATTCTGCTGAAAATCAAATCGTTTATATGTTGCTAAACCTCTTGGAAGCCTTCAAAAGTCTTTAGGGCTTGTCTAACTTGGAAGACAAATGAGGCCAGCTGTCACAGAACAGGTGTTTATCAATATCTGCATGGGTGGACAATGATAGCACCTTTATCATGTTCAGCTTAATCCTCTTGGGAAACAAGCCATTAAATAACCCACAGAAGACCACTGAGCATGAGCAACCTTTCTGGGCAGTAGAGGGCTTTGCATTCACATGCCAGCACCCTCTCTCACCCTTCACCCAGGTGCTTGGCCTTCCGACAAGGGGGTGTAAACTGAGTAGGAATTTTGTCAAGATCTCTCAACTCTTATGAAAAAGTCAAACTGTGTAAGAGTGGGAGATCTGTGTTTTCTTTCCTCCTTCTTGTGGGTGGGAAAAGAACAGCTCACACAAATAACAGCACAGGAAACCTTTGGGGATTAAAACATGATATGTCGTATTTCAGCAGGGATTTAGACAAGCCTTGCAGAAGGAGTGCCTCCCTCACAGTCTCCAAATTACCTTAGTGCTTTTCTTGCTTTCCTCTTTCACTGTGAGCTTTCATTTGGAGAGAAGTCATCTACCACTGGGATGTGTATAGAGAAAGCAGAAAAATCAAACCACTGTTTTTGCAGAAGCCTTTTTCTTTCCACCCTGTCGGCAGAACAGATCTTACACAGACACAAGAACACTATTATGCTAAGTTTGTTCCCAGGACAGGAAAAGTCCTCTCCCATCCTCATTAACATTGTACGAAGTATTTCAGGCTTGCAAGTGCTATAGGACAGGCTTGACAGACATGACTGAGTGTTGACATGAAATAGTAGTGAGGATTGGAACCCAACCAGCTGAAGCTTTCTGAATGTGACCATCAGCATGACTGCCAAAGAAAGCATCAGCATCCATTACTTCATAAACCAACATGTGATTTGCAGAATCACTTGCAAGCCTAAACCCTGTTTTCAAAAAGGCTTAGTCATCACAGAGTGATTTAGGTATCTCAGAATATTTGAGGTGCTGGTACTGAAAGTTCAACTTTCAATGGAAGTGAATTGTTGATTATAAATTTCAAAGTGGGAAATTCCTGCTACAACAGCTACTGCAGGAGACTAAAAGCTCCTGCAAAATACATTTCCTCCAGCACAACCCCTACACCTCCACTCAAGCCACCCAGACAAAGTGAAGTGAAACAGTGATAGCTTAAGTCTGATAACAACTTCTAAGCTGGGAAATACAGAGATCTCAAACTGGCAGCAACATCAGAGACCATGCTAATGAGCCAGAGCTATACCTTTAGGACATAGGTAACTTACTGCATCTGTATTAAACAATTAACACACAATCTTCTTGGCCCATAAAGAAACCACAAAAGATATCAGCCTTAAGACTGCCTGCACACAAAACTCTGAGGAAATAAGACATTCACATAATAAAGAAAAACTGATTCAATTCAGCAAAGTCCCAGTTGGAAAAAGAGGCTTCAGTCTATACCTGTTAAATCAGATTTTCCTGCCTTTTGTTCAAGGCATTCAGCAGGGATATACTGCATTAGACCTCCCCTGGGAGGCTGTTGCTCTAAGATGTAATCCACAAATTCTGTATAGGCAACTATTTTCAGAATGGTCATCACCACAATTAAAACTCCAGTTGTGTGCAAAAGACCCATTCCTGAGTCCTTACAACCTTCCAGTTCTTAGCATCATAATTCAGAGGAATTACCTGCTGAAATCCTTTCCTGTTAATGAGAAGAGCTGCTCTGTCAACATCCTAAGAAATCAACATTGCTTACAGCCTGGTAGAAATTACAGTGAATCCAAATCACAGCAAAAGTTACAGAAATGCAGGAGAAACTCATGTCCTCTTCAGTAGAGGTCTTAGCATATTAGTCTATAGAATGGGTAGTTAGAAAAAAAGCAAACTGCAATGGCAAATCCTTGGATTCTTATGTCCAAAGCAGCTCTGAAAGTGGCAAGTGAGGTCTCTAATAACCATGAATCAAGCTGCAGGCCAAAGTTTGCCATTTAAAAGCCTTAGATCAATGCCTCAAGTAGCATATTTTGAATTTAATGGGCACACAGTAAAGTGCTGTTTAATTAAGCACTGAGAAGTCATCATAATTATCTAAAATACACTTCAATCTGCCATTTGCTTTAACATGTATTAATAGCTAGTGCTTGCTGGAAATGCTCCACTGGGAGGAATTTTAGAGTAAGGAAAGCTGAAAAAAATTCACCATGGAGATTGCCATCGTAGTAGAATAGAATAGAATCAATCAGGTTGGAAGAGACCTCCACGATCATCCAGTCCAACCTAGCACCCAGCCCTATCCAGTCAACTAGACCATGGCACTAAGTGCCCCATCCAGTCTTTTCTTGAACACCTCCAGGGACGGTGACTCCACCACCCCCTGGGCAGCCCATTCCAATAGCAAATCACTCTCTCTGGGAAGAGCTTCCCCCAACATCCAGCCTATACTTCCCCCGGCACAACTTTTAGTAGCTCTAAAAGTCACAGGAAAACAACAAAATGAATAACAAACAATCCAGAAAACACCAAAGCAACAACAAAAAACACAACAACAAAAAACCTCCTGAAGGCAAAATATCTGATTTTGAATCAGCTCAGCATGAGTGCAAAAAGCTCCAGATAGATAAGTTCATTCATGATGACATATAGTCTGATGTAAGTCTACATTTTTCTGACCATTAAAACTTTAGCTTTTTTTGGCAAGCTGGGCTCTTTGCTTGGACTACCTAGGAGACAGCAGCAAAATCTTCCTACATTAGGCCATTTGGAAGATGCCTGAAGGAATGTGTGTCTCTCCTCATGGTGACCTCTTGTTTTATCCATACCTGAACGAGGCCCTACAGAAACAAGCAAGAGTGAAGAAAAAAAAACACCATCAAAAACCTCAAATACACACAACCTATAAAGAAAACTCTTTGAACAGTAATGGAGCATGACTCTATGAAGAGAGGCTGAGGGAGCTGGGAGTGTATAGCCTGGAGAAGAGGAGGCTCAGGGCAGACCTCATTGCTATCTACAACTACCTGAAGGGAGGCTGTAGCCAGGTGGGGGTTGGTCTCTTCTCCCAAGCAACCAGCAACAGAAGAAGGAGACACAGTCTCAAGTTGTGCCAGGGGAGGTATAGGCTGGATATTAGGAGGAAGTTCTTTCCAGAGAGAGTGATTTGCCATTGGAATGGGCTGCCCAGGGAGGTGGTGGAGTCACCATCCTTGGAGGTGCTCAAGAAAAGACTGGGTGAGGCACTTGGTGCCATGGTCGAGTTCATTGGCTAGGGCTGGGTGATAAGTTGGACTGGATGATCTTGGAAGTCTCTTCCAACCTGGTTGATTCTATGATTCCATAAGTCTTGGCAGTTATTGCCATGATGTGGGAAATCCTCTTTCAGAGAAGATCCTAGCTATCTGTCACAGGCTGATGTTTTCTGGTAAATTCCTTGACTTCTAGAGAACACATCTAATATCAACACCAAATATGGACCGTAAAGCTAATGGCTTGCAGTCTCGACATCAATAAAGTTCAGAAGTCTTGCTTTGCCACCTGATGACAAATTAACACAGAAAACCGCACTTGAAAGAAAGGATATTAGCCTCTTGGTTGACCTGTAGTCTCCATTTGATGCTCAGAGGGCTGGAGCACCTCTGCTATGAGGACAAGCTATGAGAGTTTGGGCTCTTCAGCCTGGAGAAGAGAAGGCTTTGAGGACACCTTGGAGTAGCCTTCCAGTATCTGAAAGGGGCCTACAGGAAGTCTGGGGAGGGACTATTTACAAAGTCTGTTAATAACAGAATGAGGAATAATGGATTTAAACTGGCAGAGGGGAGATTCAAACTAGATCTTAGGAAGAAGCTTTTTACAGTGAGGATGGTGAAAAACTGGCACAGGTTGCCCAGAGAGGTTGTGGATGCTCCCTCCCTAGAGGTGTTCAAGGCCAGATTGGATGGGCCTTGAGTGACCTGTTCTAGTGGGAGGTGTCCCTGCCTATGGCAGGAGGTTGGAACTAGATGATCTTTGAGGTCCCTTCCAACCTAAACCATTCTATGATTCTATGGAAAGATAACATCTGACAACTTGAACACATGTAAGATTTTTTTCCCTTTCTTTTTAATATGCAATAGCAGCTGTGGGTCTGAAAGTAAGCTAGGATCATACTGATGGTCTACCCAGGGACAGCTACGGCACAGTTGGAAAAATACTGCTTGTGATTTGCTCATTATGTTCATCATGGCTTCCAACACTGAGGAAATGTATTATGTCTGAAACATCAAAACACTGTCTTCGGCTATAATGGCAGCTGAGCAGAACAGTGAACTCATTCCTGCTTACCAATAAACTTTTATTTGGTTTTCCACTGCGAGATTAGATCACGAAGGAAAAGTTTACTAAATAATACTGTGAAAAGAGATGAAGTCACACAAGATTTCTGTCTGTCATTAAAACCAAAAAAGTCCTCTGTCAAACCACTGGAAATTAATCAACTTTGTTTAGTCAAACACATAAGGATTTCGGCAAGAACACTTTTGGATGAGAAAAAGAAAATTATTTATTATGCCCTCCAGGGAAATGTACCTTGTCAATCCCTTGTCACTAAATCACTTGCTAACAGTTCTGGTGTGAGGTAAATTGCTGTTTAAGCCTGATGAGTTTAAAGACCTTGACGCCTAATGAATTCTCCTATTCATACTGGAGGTTATATCTGCACTCAGGCTCTCTTAACAGCCTGGTGCTGAAAAGATCTGATGTAATTTTATTATTTACTAAACAGGTGTCAGTAATCATATCCAATTAGGTCAGGCTGCTTGATGGGAACTTGCTTTAAGAGGACTGTCCGAGCCGGCATTCTGTGATCATAAAAAGGTTATCCCTAGGTAGCAACAGCCTCATAGTGCGTTTGCGATACCAAGAGCTGGTTAATGCTACTGTGAACGAGTCTGAGGTATTTCATGTGACAGGGCTAACTTTGTAAGTGTTATAAATGCAGCTCATTTGCTGAGTTCTTGGGCTTTGCTCCATGGGAGGACCTTTTGCTCCCGAGACTGAGAGCACCCCAATAAGCCTGTAGCTACAGCTGCTTCCCTTCCTGCTGAAATGCACCTGGAGTACACAGAAGGAGATGGTGTAGTGGAGCTGCACGATTTGAATAGAGCAAATGGGCACATGTCCTTCAACCCAGTTACAGAGGGAAAGAACCCACAGGGATATTCTACTTTAAAAGATGATTGAAGAGTTCCTGCTGCAATGGTGTTTCAGTGGCATAAACTAGCCTGAGGCTCCCTAGATAATTTTTGATTCTCTTCTTGAGGGACCCAGAAGCTGAACATGGCTTCATCACCATTGCTCCTGGATATACCGATGCAGAGTGCAGGGCTGGGGTGCTGCTGATCTCCCCCGAGCCCTGGGGGCTGCAACAGCCCCTCTGGGTAGACCCTGCTGTACTTAGATACAGAACTGCTCTTACATATGCTTTGGGATCTCACCGAGGCCAGCAGCCCATAAAATAGGTGGGCATGGTTGTGATGCTCTCTAAATTGCGCCATTTTTAGCACCCACAGAAAAGCACACTGGCCCTGAACTCCTGCTGCTGGAAGGGACACTGCACATGTCCCAAACAACAACCAGCTCAACAAGAATGAATGTTCTGGGCAGTCAGGATTTTACTCTGGAAATGTCTTAACTGCACTGAGAAACAGTAGTTGATGTCAAGAACATAGCATTTTAATTGCTTTATGTTCAGTTACTCATGCAGCATTTGGCTTCTGGAGGTTTGCAAATAATTTTGGTTACATAATACTGCTGCCTTGATAGGAGAGAAATGTGAGGCCAACAAGGCAGGCTTCTGGGGAACAGTGACACTTGTCCCACATGCAATGCGAAGGTCTCAGCCCATCTCTCTTATTACTCTCCTACATTAAATAAAGATAAGTAAGCTTCTGAATATTTCTGGGTTTAGACAGAAAGTGTCTGGTTTAGCTACATGAAATACTAAAAAAGAAAAATACATATTTCTGTGACACAAAGATTTTGGCTGGAAACTTCCCTGTTTCAACCCTGCACTGAAAACATTAATGCTCCAGGTTAGGCTAAAAATGTTTAGTCATTAACAAGCATGTTAAATTTACCATGGAGAAAAGACAAGTTCACCAGATATGCTAATAAGCAACAAGCCATATTCCTTACTGCTGGAAGTGTCCTCATTTGACTGTATAATTTTGGGCACTAATTTAGCATTTGCATGCCTACTGATTGCTTTACATCACACCAGTAAGACAGCAATCATTTGAAGTTGTAAGTTAAAGGCAACAAGAGAGACATTAGAAGTCCAATTCAATCAACCTCACTACTAGTTATTAGATCTCCATGTGGACATTCTTACCTGGCCCTAAGAAATGTCAGTAGTTTGGTCTAACACACCTTCTAAACCTCATTATGTTAAATCACATATTTAAGGTATAAGAAAAGCTCCTAATCCTGGAAGTTTGTGTCTAGTTTTTCCAGCTGTATCAGTTGCAGCTAAGAAAATCCATTACCAGAGATCACATCTTGATGCTGAAAACAAGCATAGAAGCAATAGATTTGACTGAGCTTTGCAAAATCAAGCTCCAAGTGTTATTTTCTGCATGTAGCATTGGATGGTAGCAGGAAATTTCACTTTATTTTTCCCCTCTTAAATAGAGCATTTTTTACTCCATAAGAATTAGTTTTCCAGGTCCAAGTTATGTGTTTTTTAGATACTTCCCCCCCCCCTTCAGTTTTGTTACTAAGCATTCAGCTCTTCCTTTCTTAATGGGAATTTAATAAAAGCCAGCTGACAAGTGCTCAGTAAAGTGACCACGCAGCACCTGAGAGAGAAGGGATGTAACACTCACGTAAAAGGCCCAAGGAAAATCCTTGTTATTTAAAGGATAACCAAATGAGTTCACAACGATGAGATGCTCATTTCAAAGCATTTCCATAGCTGTTACACATCAGGAAAAATAGGGAAGTTACCTCATTTTCTCCAATCCTAAATAACCTTATAAACTCACCAAAGAAATTAATTAGCCAATATTTCTTGAAAATTCATAACAAAGTTTCCATTTTTCCATCAGATAATTCCTTAGTGCATTCTGGTTTTCAACTTCATTCAAGTCTGGATCATTTTTGATGTGCGAACAGACATTCTGTGTTTCCACGGGCTATTTCCACAGGTTCAAATCTCTTATGTAATTGATATTTTCCTGCTTACAAAAGCTGTCAAAGTTTAAAGTACCAGTTGATTGATAAAACGTGGCGTTTGCCTGTAATTTCACTTCATTGTTGGGGCTGACTGCTCAAGCTCTGAATACTCCTCTCTTCAAAGTAACTTGCGTTGAGGTTTTGGGTGAGTTTAATTCTTTTGTTTTTTAGTATCTATGCTTTAAGTTACTTTTATAAATTAGAAAAAAAATAACCCCCAAACAACCTGCTTTTTCTTTTCCCTACAAGTAGAGTTCTTTTAATAATTTGCTTCCACTTTAACATTAATATCCTCCAAGTACAACTTGACTTCAAATTCAAGTCTTGCAAAAAGTCAGCTTAAAAAACATTTGGCAACATTTATCCTTTCCAATACTGACTATAAAAAAGGCAAAGAAGAAAGTGCTGAGGACATCACTGACCAGTACAGAAGCTATACAGGCCATAAAGCAGGCAGTGCAGACGTTTTCAATAGTAACAAGCCTTGCAATAATCACAACAGGATCATCTCTTCTAGCAACAAGAAGCATGATCCTGCATTTCAGCAGCACAGCATCCCAGTTTCCTTCGTGTGGGGCAGAACATGCACACAGGAGGTGAGCTGGATGAAACCATAGTGTGATAGAGTTGCCAAGACTCTGCTCTGCCCACAGCCAGACAGATTTCCCGTGGAGATCACCTCCAACAGCCTTTTCTTCTCCCTTGCATAACCCCCCCGCCCCCGCTCAGAGATGGCTCAAAGCCACTCTGTCATAGTCGATCTGTGCTTTAAATTTACTCCACTGTAACCAGAATTAAGTTCAATCGTACGGAACAAGGATGGATTAAAGCAAGTATCAAATGGTTGGGGCTATTTTTGTTGTTGTTTTGGTTTGGGTTTTTCAGGGTTTGTTTTGGTTTGGGTTTGAGTCACAGCCCAGATACAGTAGTTTCACATGCCTTTGGCAGAAAAATGTTCTTGCTTTCTGAAGCAGTTGTTTTTTCAGTGACATGAATTCCTGCAGGGGCGTTTTAATTATTGTTGGTGTATCACCTAACTTAGTTATGTATTGCTTTGAAGTTGTTCTTTGTATCTGACATTAAGAGGATGGAAAACAAACATGACTGTGTTTATGCTCTTCCCCTTGCCCTACATTGGCTTGGTGCGGCCTTTTCTTTGGATTGCATAAACACAGGGCAATGGAAAAGTCCCTCCAAGAGAGGACAGACAAAGTACATGTACCTGACACCTTTACACTGGTAGATTTTTTTTTTCCTCTTAATCTGCCTTTATGAATAATCAAGCAGAAGTCACATGCATAAACTCCCAAATGGCAGGACAGGCCTGAAGACAGAAAGTTGATGAAAACTAAGGGGTGCACATGTCTTAAATGGCTGTTCCCACCCCCCAAAAGAAGTAGTAATAAAAATAAATCCCTGCTCCTGAACTAATACATAAGGATCACACTGGGCTACGAGAGCTCCTTCACTGTGGCGAAGAGGTGACATTTGCAGGCATCTGCATATAAGCCATGCTTGTATGAAGCAATATGCCAGCCATCCGAAGAACAGAGGCAGGGAAAGCATTCTCCTCCTAAACCCAGGGTGGGAGGGCTCTAGCCAGATGGCAGAGAATGCACAATATACAGTGGGTTGCTGAAGCCTGTCCTAGACCACCTCCTGTTACTTGGATATTTCTAGTGGATTTAATTATTAAAGGCAGGTGATGACACCTCACTGTACTCAACTCTTAAGACTCTGCTTCAAACCCAGTCTGCCTGCTCTCCATCTAGGCAACAACTAGTTAAGATCCTCAGATACTATTGTTTTAAATTAATCACCAGATACATACAGACGATTCCTGAAAGGCAGTGTGACAATTGCCAGATAAAACATTCCGAATGGTCTGCTGCCAAGCTCATGCACAATGAGACTGCAAACTGGGGTACATCTTTTAGGGGAACCCTAATTTTATATGAATTTGAATGGTTTTAAAGACAGGACAGATCTTGTAGGTTCTCCACCCTACCTACCAGAGGCACCAAGAGAGGGTACCATGAGAATAGCTTCTAGCGGAGTTACTATTAATTTTTATTTTTTTTTTTTTCATTAACAGGGCAATTTTAGTCCCATTCTGACTGTCCCATTGTGGATGGAAGTTCTTTCAAGAGTGATCTGAGGAACCCATGTGAAGATTTTAACATTTGTGGCTTGCAAAAGATGAAAGACTTCTATGGCATTTTACCATTTTGCTTGGGTTTCTCTTCTACTCTGGGATGATGATTATGTTACTTGCTACTTGTACCAGCTTTAGGAGACAGTACTGGGGAGACCTCTGGACTATAACCTACTTCTTATTTCAGGGCTTTTCATTTCTGTGTGATTTCCACCACCACAGCTGTGGTCCCAACCTGAGAGCTTTTAAGTTGGATATTTAAGGTGATGTTTACATTTGGAACTTCAAGGTAGGGTCACAATCCTGCATCAGGGCTATGCACAGCCAGAACGACTTTACACTTCCTTCC